>OY720441.1:15815024-16192024 GCA_963082915.1 Dolichopus griseipennis
TCATAATAGACATACATATTATATGTATATTTTGTATATATATATGTAACTAAAAGAAAAGCATAAAATTTTCAAATTCAACATGTTATTCTAATTTAAAAATAAATATTATGAAAATGTTTTCTAACAGGCAACAATAACATCAACAAGAATTGAACAAATAAACTTTGAATAACCTTATATCGCGTACATATATATATATATTTTATTTTTATGTTACACTATGTAAATATTAATGCCACTTCTACAAAATGATAATGATTTTGATGTTGATTAACATTATAAATGATTTTTGAAGTAATATATATATATATTTGGAAATTATATATCTTTTAAAGAAAAATTGCACAACTCGTATAAACAACGAAGAAGAGTGTATTAGAGTAGGCTGTGTCAACTCTGGGATACCCGTATGACCGTAATATAAACATTATATCATCCGGCTAATTACTTTTGAGAAAATTTTAAATGCATAACTTATTAGGCTTCCATTATTTACAAAAGAACATACAAGTTGAAAAGCAGCTCTTCGAACCTTCTCCACTACACCGATTTTTTTTTATTCAGACATTGGTCATTAAAGTTCTCAAATAAAAAAGAAGTTTTATGGCAACTACTCGAATCATCTGCACTACCGCGACTAAATTTTACACAAACTTTGGCCATAAAAATAAACTATTTCTGGCTAAATTGAATACACCCTGTTTCATTAGATATAAAATAATACACATATAAATGGAGGAGTTGTATCACAGAAGCAGTGGGTTGCAGTTTTGTTCAAACTTTGACTTATTGTGGGGACAGACATACAAATCAAATATAATGAAATATGTAGTATACCCTTTTGATCTATGGGTATAAAAAGTACATATACAGTTTTTTTGAATACAAAAATCTTAAGCACATTTTCGTATCCGTTAATAATTTTATAACCCTTTACCATATCTTTGTAAAAATATCTACTTTATCTACATTTTTTCACTACAAAATTTATGTTTTGTTTCAAGGATTTTACAAAGCCTTGAACCGGTTATAGCTCTTTTTTTTAATTTAAATTCAGTATCAACTTACTCCCGTTACCACAATAATGGCCAAATTAAGATCTATATTTTTTCGCAATGCTTTGGATCTATCCATTGTAAATTTTATTCTTTTATTTTAAGTGATCTGACACTTTTGACAGTTAAGAATATAAAAATGCATTGTGGTTAGGACGTCCAACTTTCAATCGAAGAGTGTCAGACTTAAACCCTAATCTAAAACCTAGTCCAATGAAAGTAATATAATTCAAATTTATATCATAATATACATACATATATGTATATATACCTACCACACTTAAAAGGGAAAAGCTATATCACTCACTAATAGCACAATATTATGTTTGTTTGTTCTATATGTTATATACATTTTAAATAAATAGTATATACATTAAATAAAATCTGATAATAAAAGCCTATCTACAATGAACTCGTAGTTATCTATCAAACTAAGTTAAATGTATTGAATTATATGAAAGCGTCTACAATAGACGCAGCCATGTCGCAGTCATTAAAAAAGTTGTTATAACTTTTTCAGTTTCTCTACGTATTCAAACGTCAAATAATTGAACTTTGAAAAATATTTTTTATTGAAAAACAAAAAAAAAACATTATCAGATTAAAAAATTAGTAAAATTGATTATTCTATAAACCTCAAAACCTTTAAATGAGAATTTGAGATTTTGAGATATTTTTGTGGGTAAGCATTTAGATTATTAACCAAGGAAGCGCGAGTTCAAATCCTAAATAGTTCATAAATACTCGATTAAAAAATTAATACCCTCCAAAAACAACAACAACAAAAAAAATGCTCCAATCAAACAATTTTACTTAAAGCAAGAAGGAAAACCTATATATGAAAATTACTGAAGCCCGAAATTAAAAATAGCTATAGTATTACCAATTATTTTTAAATTTTAAATAAAAATCTCTAAAGTATCTGTGTAATCCCATTTCAAATTACTAATTGCTCCTTAAAATTTCATTCAAAATTTTTTTTTTAAACAAAATACCAAAATTTGTCCAATTATTTCCAAAAAAAACTTTTTTTTTTTTTATTTAAATTTGGTATCAGAGGAAACAGAATGCATTTTTCATTATATGTATATATCTTGGAATAAATTAATCTTAATACAAATGTGCGTATCAATAAAGAATTGAAATATTTTTACAATAATGATAAATTCCTTAAAAAACAAATTTCATATTCAATAGATATTGGATTTAGGAAAGTAATCAAGCAATAAGAGGACAGTAATCAGAACCCAGAAGTAATTAAAAATGCATTCGAATTCAATCAGAAACAAATTGGAAATAAAAATTAAAAAAAAAAAATCTTAAAGGATTCGATTTGGCATAAATTACAATAGATATTTAAGGAAATTGTCCTAAAACTAATTTGTTTGTTGGATACTATAGTAGGATATATTGGTTTTTTGTAAAAGAAATTAATCCTTTCAATATACAATTTAAATTTTTTTGGAAAAAGTTTCATAAAACAAGTAATAAAACAAACCAAGGGCTTTTAAAGCAAGCGCATTTCATGATTCCAAAACAACACAACATTCTATACCAAGCTTTGAGTAAAAAAAAAATAAATTGAGAATTAATTTTTAATAATATCATTTGTTTGTTTCATTAATTTAAATTATGGATATTAATAAGATCATGGACCTCGGTGGATTAGTGGGTAAGCATTTGGTTTACTAATCGCAGGAGTGCGGGTTCTATTCTCGCACGGGGCATGAAATTTTAATTTAAAAAAAATTATTGAAAAATAATTTTTCTTTACAAATCTCCATGGTGACCAAGGTGGCGCAAAACGACCGATATGGTTTGAATGTTTAATAACCTTTTAAATTTATTTATATTTTTTATTTTTATTTCAGAATTTTGTGAAGAAAACTTGGGGAATCGGAAATGGAACAGTACACAATAGAACAGCGATCATCAATTGTTGAATTTTTTTTTGAAAATGTACTGGAAAGTTTCTGTCGAATGTGCGAAGCAGAAAATGGTCACCACTTGCGTGATATAATTTTTCATACTTAAGCTAAAAATATTCCCCATTAATATACTGTATAACAAAAAAATAATAATAATAATTAACCATAAAACAAAATAAATAACAACAATGGTTATTTGTTTCAGAAAACATAAAGTTTATTTAACAGTATTTAGAGTGTGGTTGGTATCCGAACAGCTTTCCCTGCCTTTCTTAATTACTACAAACTTCAGCAAATTAAAAGAATCATTACAAAAATCTCTTTCACTAATTTTCAAGTGTCTGTCAACATTAATTTAAAAGATATGCTTGTGAAACATTGTGGTGAGGTGTGCCAAAACTGAAACTCCAGTTTATCTCCAAATTAAATGTTCGAAATACAGATTAAATGTTCAATTTTCATTAATTTTGCAATATTTTCTTTTCACCATGAGCGCTTGTTCCAAAGTTTCCAGAATCTGATTAAAAAATTGATTTTTATAAAAAAACAAAATTTATTTTTAAAATAAAAAAAACTGTACTAAATAAAAATTGCATGCAATAATAATTTATATCTGACATATTAATAGTTTAATTTTTGTTCTTTTTTATAATCTTTTAATCATTTAATTTTTTATTGAATTTGACATGATATTAGATACTATACACTTGCGTATATTTCGAATCGATTAAAATAGATATTTTTCTTATGTGGTTTTTTTTTATGTTAATTACTTATAAATAAATTGTTTATGACATTTTTGAATATAGTTTTGAGTTTAAAAACCATTTAGACCTTTTAAACAATCAAACAGTTCAATTCAGTTCAATCTAAAAATAACCTTAAAATGAAAAATAAATAAGAAAGATACAAACTAAAGTTTTTGTTTCAATTAAATTGATTTTATTTAATTTTTTTTCATTGAAACATTTGTTTTTGTAATGTACTTTAGTTTCATTACAATATTGAGTTTCAGAACGTCTCAAAAAAAAAAAAAAACGTCTAAAAATCATTATATTAAAGTCAAGAGAAAAGAGTTGTCTACGATACTTGCAGTGTAACGGTACCTGCTTAAAACAATTATAGGGAACATACAATCTTTTGTTTAATGCAGGCCCGTGAAAAATTAGACGTAATTCGTCTATCACAAAATTTCTCTACAAACCGTTGAAGTGGAACGGTTACACAAATTCTCAATCAGTTTTTACAGTGAGTTTCTACCATTGCTTAAATAAAACAAAAAAAATTTAAAGCAAATCTTTCAAACTTTTTTAAGGGATGCGGGTTCGAGTTTCATTTCGTTCAGATCATGAAATATTTAATTAAAAAAAAAGTTATTCTTTACAAAATCTCCTTGGTAACCAAACATAGGTAATGTATGAGGTAAAATATAAAATATATGATATAAACAAAATAAATAATATTACTTATAAAATCAATAAAAAAGTATGCATCTGTCACGCTTGACACAGAATTACACATTTTCAAAATCAATGTCTTAAAACGGAAGCATTCTTGTGCCACAATTGGTTAACTGTACTCCTGATTATTGGTACTTCCAGATAAACATGCCTGCAAATTTTATGGCAAATCGGATTTAAAAGCTTGTCGGAATTTGGCTGACCTCAAAATAACATATTTTCTGATGAAATGATCAACTGATAACCCTATCAACTGGTAACCCTCATTGTGCCGCGGCCCACCAATTATTTTAATTTTTAGTCGCTGTTAAAAAATATATAAAAATAAATATTGAAAAAATTCACGTGAAATTGAAATGTCAACAAATTAATATATAGAGAACAAAATTTTAAACAAAAATTAAATAATTAATAATAAAAATAAACTGATAATTTATGAAAACAAAAAAAAAATATTAAAAAAAAAAATATAAAACAGATCATTAAGAACCAATATAGCTATTTATTATATTTTAAAAAATAAGAAAAAAAAATAATTATGACCTCATACTGAGTTAAAATTTTTTTATTTTGACATTTATTTATTTGTTGTTGTTGTTTTTATACCCGTATGACTATATAGTCAAAGGGTATAATAAATTTGCCATTACGTTTGTGACGCAGAGAAGGAGGGGGGGTAGATATAGACTCAAGTGTATGGATCGGATCAGAATCGAAAAATAAATCGATTTAGCTATGTATGTCCGTCCGTCCGTCCGTCCGTCCGTCCGTCCGTCCGTCCGTCCGTCCGTCCGTCCGTCCGTCCGTCCGTCCGTCCGTCTGTCCGTCCGTCCGTAATCACGATAACTCAAAAAATAAAGGAGCTGGGTTTATGAAATTTTCACAAATTCGTTTTTATACAAAACCCGGAATCGCTATTTAAATCCAGCCATTTTGGTCCACGGGTTCGAGTACCTGCCATACAACTTCTAATTTTATATGAGCATTACTCTATACCTATGGAAGCTGCGTGTCTGAAATTTTGCCAAAACTAGTTTAGTATAATGGCCAAAGTTACTGCAAAATTTGGTTGGTCTACTGCAGAGGGTTCGAGTAGCTGCCATACAACTCCTTCTTTTTTATGAGCTTTACACTACACCTGATGAAGCTGGGTGTCTGAAATTTTGCAAAAAATAGTATAGTGTAATGGCCAAAGTTACTGCAGAATTTAGTTGGTCTACTTCTGAGGGTTCGAGTAGCTGCCATACAACTCCTTCTTTTACATGAGGATTACACTACACCAAATGAAGCTGGGTGTCTGAAATTTTGCCAAAAATAGTTTAATGTAATGGCCAAAGTTACTGCAACATTTGGTTGGTCTACTGCAAAGAGTTCGAGTAGCTGCCATACAACTCCTTCTTTTATATGAGCATTACTCTACACCTAATAAAGCTAAAGGTTTGAAATTTTGCCAAAATTAATTACCCGGATGATATAATGTATATGTTACGGTCATACGGGTATCCCAGAGTTGACACAGTCTACTCTACTACACTCTTCCTCGTTTTTTAATCAAATTTATTTTTATATTCTCTATTTAATTTAACCGTTCGCTTCTTGTTGAATTGAACCGTTCGATGACACTTTCCATATTATTTAAAATAGTACTTTTCAAAATGTTCATTTGCTACTTTTACTGAACAAGTGAAATTTAAAAATACACAATAATTTATTAATAATATGATATTATGATATTGTAATTTTGAAATTCATTTTGATTTATAAGAGACATTTAAATTTTTAAAATTTTTCAAATATTTAATTTGGTATTAATTGTGACGGAAATCATTAAATTTTAAGATTTTTAATTAATTAAAAAATTATTAATGTATACTTAATACCTTTTAAAAATTAAACATTATTTTTTTGTATAAATATTCTAATGTTTTGTAGAAACAAATTATCTTGAAAAGTCAAAATTTCGAAAAATTGAATTTCGAAAATGTTTTTAAATCTTTAAATCACAAAAAATTTTTGGGGCATTTTATGTATTTAACTAAAAAAAACCTAACAAGTTGTATCAAATGATGTTTTAGGAACAGTGAAATGAAGCCATGTTAGCTTTGTTAATTTAAAATGTAAATTTCATGTTAATTTTAAGTTTTAGCTATAAGAATTTTTTGTTAAAACCATGTTTTGGTTCTAATAAAATAAATCAATAAATAATTAGTAATAAAATTAGAAGTTTTAGTAATTTATTTGGTAATTACATTATTTGGTAAAATTTTTGAAAACGATATGGCTTCATTTCTGATTCAAAAGCGTAATAATGTGATTATGGCTTTATTGCGTATGACGTTAATTGAAGGCACCCATTTTTTTAAGGGATGGTTTAACGAACGAAATTTTATTACTATACAACATATCAAAATTTAAAGGACCACTTCAACTAGACCTAGACTTCTATAATTTGAACTTCGATAAAGTACATAAGTCATAAGCTAGTAATAATTTATATTTATATTAAGTACTAGCTAATACCCGGTGCGCGTTGCTGCGCCTCTCAATAGGTTTTTAATGGAAATTGCTGTTACTCAAGAATGAATTAAAGTAATTTTTTAAAATAAAAAATCTAGCCTTAGGAAAAAAAAATTGATTGAACGAAAAGTTATTATAGTTTTTTTTATTTGTTTCATCATTATTTTTCATTATTCCATCGACGTTGAACAAATTTTAAATTTTTAATTGTTTTTTTATAAAAGGATTTTGTAATATTTATAATTTATATTTTATATTTCATTTTTAAAAGGTTAAATTATGTTCTTTATTTATTGCAATGCCAGTGGGTATACAATATTTTTAGTTTTTCCACTTGGTGCAAAAATGAACAAATTTTTTGGTGTTCCTACTCTGGAGCAAGCAACATATAGTTGTCCATGGGCAAAGCAAGAATTTTCTAAATTCAATCCAGCAACACTTAACGATTGTCCTTGAGCTTTGTTAATTGTAATTGCAAAGGCAAGGCGCACTGGAAACTGTAATCGCTTGAATTGGAATGGCAAATTGGACGGAATCATAGGAATTCGTGGAATTAGCACATCTTCATTTTTATATTTGCCGCTGATAATTGTTGCTTGAATGACGTTTGGCATTAGCTTTTTAACGGCAAGTCTGGTTCCATTGCATAATCTTGGAGGGTGTAAGTTCCGAAGGAGTATTATTGGTGCACCAACTTTTAGATGTAAAATGTGCGGTGGCATACCAGATGGCTCTAATGAATTTAAAAACTCTATTGGAAAATTGACAGCTTCATCTGCATCTATAACTGTATCAATAGATTTGTATTTTATTAACTCTCCAGGAAGTTTCAATTGCATCCTATCATTTATTCTGTTGACGTTATCATTTTTTGGAGCTAAGATAGCTCGTTCGGAGAGCCAAACATGATTTTTAAAGTTCCTAGTAATATTTGGAAAAACCATTTTTTCCACATTTTCAATTGACGACTCCATTTGACAAAAGTTAGCTGGAAAAGATATTTCACTTGTTGTGGGATCAATGGGCAACTTACCGTCACCCATATCCAAAAGTTGTTTGGCAAATGATAATGCTAAGACATCTTGAAGTAAATTCACACGCATGTTGGTTGATAATGTAATTTTTATCACATTTGTCCAAAGATGTGACCGTTTTAGGCAAGCATTGAGTTCATCAGCTGGTGTTGATCTTTCAATTATCGGCAAAGTTTGTCTGAAATCGCCCGCCAGTAATATGAGAGCTCCTCCCATTCGTCGATTATTTTTTCTGAGATCTCGCAAAGTACGATCAAGTGCTTCGAGTGCTTTTCTATTCGCCATGGTACATTCATCCCAAATAATTAGTTTGCATGTTTTTAATATTGTGGCCATACCTGATCTTTTACCGATGTTGCAAGTGGGGTTTTCAGATCTATTTAAATCCAATGGCAGCTTGAGGGCTGAATGTGCTGTGCGACCTCCATCAAGTAGTGTTGATGCAATTCCTGAAGATGCAACAGCGAGAGCGATATCGCCATCTTTACGAATTTTGGCAAGTATTAAATTGAGAAGAAATGTTTTTCCAGTGCCACCTGGAGCATCTAGAAAAATTATTTCCTCATTTTCGCTATATACATATTGCATCACTGTGTTATAGGCGAGCCTTTGATCATCAGTTAAGAGTCTTTCTTGTGTTTCAACAAAATCTCGTAGCTGGTCAGTGTCATATTCTCTTTCTCGAAAAACATCCCTATCTTGAACATCGTTTCGGTTACGTACCGGTGCTGGTAACCCAAGCTGGCAAAGGACTTTGTTGTTGATCGATATACAATTATCCTCCAGTAGTATAAGGGCTTGATTGAAAATGTGGTCTGAATAGCTCACATCCATTTCTAAATTGCTTCTACGTGCTTGCTGAAGTATGTCTTCACTAAGGCTTTCTTTATTATTTTCCCAAAGAGTTTTTGGATTTGATGGAGCGCAAGTTGTCAGAATAATTGCAAATAAATTGCGTATTTGTTGTGCAGAACATGTATAATACGCTTCTCTTAGAGTTTTATCCCAATGCTGATCATTTTCAAGCAAGCCTAATTTAAGGCAGGCCTGTCTGTATGTCTCACATACTTCACCATCAATGGTTTTTATTGCTTGAAATGATGTTGGACCTCGAACTTCGTGAAGCAGCATTCTTAAAAAATAGCACTCCGCATTATTAGGATGAACAGTATACACTCTCCCTAATGCATCGCTAGCACGCACACCAACATGATCAAGAACAGTTACACCTTGCTTTCTTCTTTTAAATTCATTTCTTGACGCGTCCCAAGTATAATATTTTGGAGTTTCATGATACAGCAACGTTTTTGCAAATTCATCGGTTCGACACAAACTAAAAAAGGCAGTTAATGTTGTATTTCGGGGTTGTTCAGCTCTTTGTTGCGCGTTGATTTCTGTGAAGTACACTCGTTGACCATTTTCTAAGTGAACACTCAAATGCATAACTGTTGGATAGCGTTCATGAATAGGAAATCCAAGAATGCGCCAAACAGCTTCATTACTGCTGATATAACGTCCCATTTGAAATTGTGTGATTTCATCAGTTACTGTATTTTGATCCCTAAGCTCAATAACTGCCATATCACAGCCCTTATTTACATATTTACAAACGTACTTTATTGATTTGACAGACATGCATGACTCCACATTAATGTGCGCTTTAAACATTTTCGACAATAAAGGAGTGTAAGGAACAATCCATCTGTTGTCGATATCTACATAAACGTTGTTCACTTTTATAGTGGCTGTGTGACCTCCATCATCTGCTTTTCGACGTCTGTACAATGGATACCCATCATCGCCAGTTTGTGTTTCATGAAGCATCGTTCGTGGATATCTCTTGCTACATTTTCCATCTTTCATGCATGGAGAATTCGGATTTAATATTCCGCATGGGCCGTGAATCATGTTGCTGCTGATAATTTCAAATAGAATTGGATCTTCTTGCTGATCGGGTAGCTCAGCTGATATAATACTATCTATTTGACTTGGGACAATTTTTTCCTGTAACCATATTAAAATGTGAGCATGTGGTAGACCTCTTTTCTGCCATTCAATAGAATACATCCAACAACGTGTTTCTCCGTAAATATGATTTTTTGTTATTAAATCTATAAGTCGTTTAAGCTTTTGTTTAAAAACTCTTGCTATGATATCATGTCTATATGATGCGGGTTGCCCAGGCAGCAGTAAATCTTTTATTTCTTCCCATGCTGAGTTACATGTGAAAGTTATGAAAAGATCTGGACGCCCATATTTTCGAACATATGTCATAGCATCCTGAGCATATTCATGCATGTGTCTAGGGCTTCCTGTGTACGAAGCTGGAAGTATGACCATTTGTCCAATATCAGTAGCGTTACCATCATTCGCCATAGCATCACGCAAATGAATATATTCTTCCGCCCGAAGTTTCTTTTGATTTAAACGGAGAAAAAGGAGCCGTTCACTTTCAATTTTTGCCATCATATCAACGATGAATTGATGAAAAAGTGGACCGCATTTGAGAATATGGTTGAAGGGTTCGCCTCTGATCATAATCCGATAAGCATAAAATTCCATAGCAGTCACCTAAAAGAAAAAAATTTTGAATTATTAAACATTATTTTATATCTTATTATGACTATCTTACCTTTTTCGTAAGCAAAGAACCACTCACTGGGTTGGTTTTCATTACTTTGAAATGGTATCCATCTTCTCCTTGCCAAAACAGTAAAGGATATTGAAGTGCATCGTACGATCTGTGTGTTTCCGCAATTCTTTGCAAATTGTCATCTCGTCTGCTGATAATGATATCGCGCCGTTCAAACTCTTGCCCGACCATTACAATTGCTACTTCATCGATCGTTGGTATATTAAAGCGTCCTTCATGTTCACCACGTGGTGTTTTATCTGCCCTAATAACGACTTGATAATCATCAGCTGGCATTCGGTCCAAAGTGGTTTTGAACAAATTTACCAGATTGTTGTGCACGTGAAACAAATTTTGAAGTTCTGTAATAATCTCCCGTCTCGTTTCGGTATAAATTGCGCAACGTCGATCAACTTCTGAATCGTTATTACCCATGAAGTATATTTGTAAAAACTTGGAATCTTGCTCTGGTAGTGGTAGAAGTGAACCGATTGTATGATACACCTGTCCTTGTACTTTAAATGTGGGCATATAACCATCGTGAACTATTTGTGTTGCTCCAAATGAAGTCATTTGAAAGCATGAATTATACTTTCGAATGTATTTCAAAAAGTGTTTGTACTTGCACGAAGTTGAAGTCACGTAATTTAAAAGTGGTTCAGGTGGCTGCTCCAATGCTGGCAATTTCACTGTTCCATTCGAACAACACATGCCGGCTGATTCTTTTTCAAACTTCAAAGCACGACAATATGGACACAATTTATTCATTTGTCCAATCTTGACATGAGGATGTGTGCTAAGATCGTAGTCTTTTTCGTAATTGAACGCTGCAAACTTCAAATCTCTTCTTAACCTTGATTGATACTGACGTGACCGTTGATCCTGAAGTCGTGTTGTCCGCCGATCAATTGATTCAGCAGCTCTTGAAGTTGAAGTTCTGGTTCGCTTATTTTCAAGTCTTGCCAACCTTTGTTGAAGTGTTTCAATAGTTCTTGAAATATGAGACCTGGTTCGAATACTTTCAAGTCTTGCATTACGCTGACTTGATGTTTCATTAGCTCTCGATGTTGAAGCTCTTATTCGCACACTTTCCAGTCTTGTTGATTGCTGACCGAAAGTTTCAGCAGCCCTTGAAGTGGAAGTTCTAGTTCGAACACTTTGAAGTCTCGCCAATTGTTGTTCAGATGTTTCAGTAGCTCTTGATGTATAAGTCCTGGTACGAACTCCTTCAAGGCGTGCTAATCGCTGTTCAGAAGTTTCAGCGGCTCGTGATGCATAAGTCCTGGTTTGAACTCTTTCAAGGCGTGCTAATTGTTGTTCAAATGTTTCTGCAAATCTTGATGTATAAGTCCTGGTACGAACTCCTTCAAGGCGTGCTAATCGCTGTTCAGAAGTTTCAGCGGCTCGTGATGCATAAGTCCTGGTTTGAACTCTTTCAAGGCGTGCTAATTGTTGTTCAAATGTTTCTGCAGATCTTGATGTATTAGTCCTGGTATGAACTCCTTCAAGGCGTGCTAATCGCTGTTCAGAAGTTTCAGCGGCTCGTGATGCATAAGTCCTTGTTTGAACTCTTTCAAGGCGTGCTAATTGTTGTTCAAATGTTTCTGCAGATCTTGATGTATAAGTCCTGGTACGAACTCCTTCAAGGCGTGCTAATCGCTGTTCAGACGTTTCAGCAGCTCTTGAAATGGCAGTCCTGATTCGAACACTTTCAAGCCGTTCAAAACGCTGATCCCCTGTTTCAACAACTCTTGAAGAAGAGGCCCTGATTCGATTATTTCCCAGTCGTATATTACGCTGAAAAGCTGTTTCTGCAGCTCTTAAAGCAGATATTCCTCTCGATGCTCTGATTGTTTTGCCAATGGATGCTTTTTTAGGTGGCATTTTTTTATTTTTCCAATTTTTTCAGTTTAATATTATTTAAATTTAACGTCTTCACGCTACGAAATTCGTAAATTAATTAACTAATGGTGTATAACTACACTTATAAAGTATATTCTTTATGACGCAAAAAATCGGACTAATGAAAATTCCCACCACTAAAATAGTTTGTAGGTAAAACTACTTTCACAATAGCTCAGATAATAACACGTGCACGATGCAGTAATTTAAAGAAAAACCCAGAAATTAAAGTTTATGGTTTACATTTTCTATATATTACGAAACAGGTAAAACAAAGTTTAAAAGAATTAGGTAAAATTTCTATGTACCTTTAATCAGATTTATGACGTGATATATACAAAGTTTGTGTTAATAATTATTAAAAATAAACAAATAAAATTTTATTGTTTGATTATAAAATAATTATCACTAAAATTAGAATTATATTCTAAAATTTTAATTATACCCATAAAAATATTTTAAATTAAAAAAAATTTATTTAAAACTTCCTTAGAGTTAAAAAAATATCATATAAAATTGAACATAATTACCTTCAAAAAAATGTTTTACCCATCGTCGTGCCGATATGGGTTAACAAAATCCATGCTTGTTAATAAAGTTAACACCATTGTCAAAAACAAAGTTGTAAAATGTTAAAAGTTATTGTGCCGCGATGGATTTATAGAACTCGAAAAATTTTTTATGACTATCTTTTTGGCCACAGTAGTACGTTGCAAAATTGGACACATAATTTCCTTCAAAAATTTTTTTGTCTAATCATCGGGCTACACATTTTAATTTAACTAAATTTTTTCAATGAATTTAGAATAAAGTAATCAAAAAACTTGACTTTTTGTTAAACTGTTTTTTTTAGCCAAAGTATTATTGCGCAAAATTGGACGTAATTTGCTTCCAAATTTTTTTTTGTCAATCGTCGGGTCGGCATCGAATTTGAATAAAGTATTGAAAAAACATATAAAAAGCTGTTGGGCCGCAATGGGTTAATGGAACTCAACAAATTTTTTTTTGGGGCTTTCTTTTTAGCCAAAGCAGAATTTCGTAAAATCGGACAAAATTTGGACCCAACATTTTTTTTGACCACCCGTCGGCCCGACATGGGTTAACAAATACCAAAACTGCTAATAGTGTCAAGTCAATTCTCAAGGAGCATCACGTATCCAAATCAGTATTGCGCAAAATTGGACGTAATTTAATTGCTTCCAAATCACTCAACAAAATTTTTTTGGGGCTTTCTTTTTAGCCAAAGCAGTACTTCGCAAATTTTGACAATATTAGCTTCCAAAATTATTTTGACCAACCGTCGGGCCGACATGGGTTAACAAATTCCATATCTGTTAATAGTGTCAACTCAATTCTCACAGGGGAGCACGTATACAAAATTTAAAGAAAATCGGTCAAACCGTTTTTAATTTAGAGTTAAGTATTGAAAAAACCTATAAAAAGCTGTTGGCCCCAATGGGTTAATGCAAGTCAATAAAATTTTTTTCTGGGTTTTCTTTTTAGCCAAAGCAGAATTTCATAAAATCGGACAAAATTCGGACCCAACATTTTTTTTGACACCCCGTCGGCCCAACATGGGTTAATAAATTCCAAAACTGTTAATAGTGTCAACTCAATTCTCAAGGAGCATCACGTATCCAAATTTTGAAGTCAATTGGTCGAACCGTTTCTAATTTAGAGTAAAGTATAGAAAAAACCTATAAAAAGCTTTTGGGCCGCAATGGGTTAATGGAACTCAACAAAATTTTTTTTGGGGATTTCTTTAAAGGTAAAGCAGAATTTCGTAAAATCGGACAAAATTTGGACCCAAAATTTTTTTTGACCACCCGTCGGCCCGACATGAGTTAACAAATTCCAAAACTGTTAATAGTGTCAACTCAATTCTCAAGGAGAATCACGTATACAAAATTTGAAGTCAATCGGTCAAACCGTTTCGAATTTAGAGTAAAGTATTGAAAAAAGCTATAAAAAGCTGTTGGGCCGCAATGGGTTAATGGAACTCAACAAAATTTTTTTTTGGGCTTTCTTTAAAGCCAAAGCAGAATTTCGTAAAATCGGACAAAATTTGGACCCAAAATTTTTTTTGACCACCCGTCGGCCCGACATGGGTTAACAAATTCCAAAACTGTCAATAGTATCTACTCAATTCTCAAAGAGCATCACGTATACAAAATTTGAAGTCAATCGGTCAAACCGTTTCGAATTTAGAGTAAAGTATTGAAAAAACCTATAAAAAGCTGTTGGGCCGCAAAGGGTTAATGGAACTCAACAAAAATTTTTTTGGGGCTTTCTTTTAAACCAAAGCAGAATTTCGTAAAATCGGACAAAGTTTGGACCCAAAATTTTTTTTGACCACCCGTCGGCCCGACATGGGTTAACAAATTCCAAAACTGTTAATAGTGTCTACTCAATTCTCAAAGAGCATCAAGTATACAAAATTTGAAGTCAATCGGTCAAACCGTTTTCATTTTAGAACAAAGAAGTTTAAATACTTGCACCACAGCCCCAACTTGGCGGTCCGTTAGAGCAAAATTTTTGGGCCACGATTTCTTTCCGTACCCAAAAACCCCTATATACAAATTTTCATGAAAATCGGCTGGGCAGTTTAGGAGTCTATTCGCTACATACAAACAAACAAACAAACAAACAAACAAACAAACAAACCCACAAACATTCCCTTTTATATATATAGATATCATTTTCAATAAAGTGTTTAATTTAATATCACTTTTATAAAGAAAGTATGAAATAATTGAAAAGTCACGACATGTTAAATAATTATTAGATAATAAATAACTTATTGATAAGTTTAAAAATTTTTTTTTCTATTATTAATAAATTACATGTCTTTGATGCTTTGGGTTTGTATTTAGTATTCAACTGATTTAACACATTTTTATTTGCTTTTTAATTATTTAGAACGTCAATATTCTTATTTATTCAAAAATTATTTATTTAATAATAATACTTTTAATTTAATTTACGAAACTATATTATAAGTACATTACTTTAGTTCATGACTAGCAACTAATTCTTAAATTTATTAATAGATGTTAGTGTAATTAATACAATTTTTATTTTAATTAAGATAAAATTTTTGCATTATACGAAAAAATTATAGCTAAAAGTTTCATTTAGTGAAACTAACTGTAATCTATTATGTAAATCTATTATTAACAATTTTTAGCACATTTTAAAAATTAAGTTTTCCTTATTATTTTCACATTGTTCGTCTATCTAAGTTCGGAAGAGCCTTATGTGCATTTAAATCTATGAGGTATTTCTTCGATAATCTGGAAAAGCCGAACGCAGCTGTTAATATATGTAAAATAAATATGTAGTACTATTGCCATACTGTATTTAAATTTACCGTTATGCGAAAATTATTTATTTTAATATTTTTAACTGAGTTTAACAATTTTTTTTCAAAATGTCAAAGTTGTTTTTTTCAAAATTGTTTAACCCATTTTCTTCTATTGTACTTTATATAGTACAGCGAAATGTCACATATTAGGTGTCACATATTCAGTTTGTTATAGTAAACTTTTGTAAAAGTAGTAATTTTAACCATACTAAAATGAAGTTAGAAAACGTATTAATAATACTATTCTGTGGTAATACTGATTTTTCATCAATAAAGTGCCATTTTTTGACAACTAAAAAGTAGTAGAATTATTCTTACAGTAGAGTAGTTGTTAGTGAAAAATAAATTAAAGAAATTTAATAAATATTGTGGCTTTTAAAATCAAAGCAAAATTTGTTAATTATGGATATAAAAAGCCATTGTAAGTTTTATTTAAGAATAATAATTTTATTTTTAAAGTTTTTGCTTGAAATAAAATTTGGTATACTATAAAAAGTACAATCGGATAATATGTATACAAAAATATATTATTTTCAGAAAATTTTTTTAAAGACCTTGAAGAGGCAATTGAAAGCTTCATATAAGAAGAATAAGAAAAAACAACTTTGTACCAAATTTTAAAGTTCTATCTTTATTGATTTCGATATGCTCGTTTCGCCTTCATTTAAAAAAACTTCCAGGATCCGAACTCATTAGCCCAATTGTACTATTTATAGTATGGCTATATTTCAAAAACTATGGAACTCACTGCCAAAAAATTCTATATTTTTCAATCTACCTTCAAAACTATACAGCTGTTGAATTGTCGAATTTCAAAACCCAACTGGAACTGGAGCCAGAGCGAATGGGGTGAGAAACTTTATAGTTTTTAAATTATAATCAAAAATACTGAATCCTTTTTACATTGTTATAAGTATAGTTGGTTATTTGATTCAATTAGTAAAATTTTAAATCATTTTTAGTTTGGATATATTTAATAGTACTGGACAGTTTAAAAAAAAGAACTAAAATTACTAATACTATATTATTAAATCTGTTTTAGACACCAAACGAATAAAATTTCCTTATAAATATATTCAAAGTTTTTTCGATATAAAAATAAAAATTAATTGAATTTAAAATTAGCAGAAATAAATTTAACTTAGTGTTAATCAAAGTTCGGATTATCTCGATTAACACTAATTTAATTTATTAAGAAATTTTGTAAATTTAAAAAATTTTTTTTTTTTTATTTTTATTTTTAAATTAAAATTTTCCCACAAATTCGATTAATTTTAATGTTAAATTAAAAAAAAAAAAATAAAAACCAATTTAATTAACCACACACTGTTTAATATTTTATTGTGTAAATTGATTAATAAATTATAAGTGTATGATTTGTATAGGTTATTTTCTCTCCCAATTATAATATTACAAATTCAATTTTTTTTTTTGAGGTTTTAATTAATATTTGGGTACGTGAAACGATAATATATTCAGTATATAACATTTATTTAATTTAAAACGATCTTTATCATACCATGGCTGCATTATGAAAAATATAGTATTAAATAAAATGCATTCGTTAAAATTACAATAAAATTAATTTTTATTTTTAATTTCATATAATTTTAAGAGGGATGAACAAACAATCTTTTGAATTTTTAATATAGTATTTATTATAGCCATCATTATTCAGTATATAAAGATAAAGATCTATGAGTTACAAAAGTTTAAATTAAAAAAAATTTTCTAATATAGTAAATTTTTATCTAGATTTTATTAAAACTTCTTTTAACTGTAGATTTTAAACTTCTTTTATGAGCTAATTCCACATTAATAACATTCTTCTGTATATATTTTACGAAATAAAACTAATAATAATATTTTTTAAATTAACATTATTTTAATGTTTAACAAATAATTTATTAGAAATTTTGTCAAATTTACAAAATGGCATTAAAAAACATATAAAACCATACCATAAACATGCTATTATAATTTTAATTTTTATTATATAAATATTTGAAAAGTATTAACTTATGTTTTAAATTTAATTGAAGTGTAAAATTAATGTTTTTTTTAATATAAAAATTTTTATTTATCTTGTTTTTTTTAAAATTTTGAAAATAAATTTTTTTTTGCATAACAGTTTATTTATTTTCTGTGAGTTATAAATAATGAAATAAAATTATTCATTTTATAATATTAAATAATTTTAAACGAGAACATACTACATTCGTCTAAAAGAACCATAAGAAGGGAATGAAAGAATATGAATTAAGAGTAATATTTAAAAAGAAAAGACATAACCAGCTATTTTTAATCACACAATTTGGTTGGTCTACTGCAGAGCGTTCGAGTAACTGCCATACAACTCTTTCTTTTATATGCGCATTACACTACACCAAATGAAGGTGGGTGTATGAAATTTTTCCAAAAGTAATTAAACGCATGATATAATATAATTGTTACGGTTATACAGGTATCCCAGAGTTGATACGGTCTACTCTACTACACTCTTCCTCGTTTTATATTCGTTTTATTAGAATTGGTCTTAATGAATAGATACAATTCTATCCTTGTTTATATCGTAATATTTTATTATATTTTGTTTTGTTATATTTGAGTTATATTGTATTCTATATCAGTGAGTTATATTATTCAATTAAATTATTTGTTCAATTTTGCATTTGCTTATATTGTTGTATTAATGTATTTTTTAATTAAGATATATAATTATTAAATATTGATTAAGCTATTAATTTGAACCCAATGGCGAATGGTAGCTGAGTCGAGTCGAAAACCAGAAAAGTTTTTTTTTTCACTTTCACTAGGATTCGAACCCGGAGCCTTTCGCATGAAAGGTCGTCACTCAACCACTGTGCCACCCACCTGTTGTATATAATAAATATTCTGAAAAAGCAGCAACCCTGCTTTTGAATCCAACTCTAAAATCCCTGTTAATGCACATTCTGTAATAAGGAAATAACTTTGACGGCGTAATTTCCCCTTGGAAAATGAAGTGTTACGTGTCCAAGTAGAAAAGTACTCTGTTGTTAAATATCTTTTTATTAAGTGTTTCTTTTGCAAAATGGCTTTTGCTAACCGTCTAGTTGTCAACTGGCCAGTTTCCCTTTTCACAACTATCAAATTTACTATATAATTAATACTATAAATTATATCCTAAATATGCTAAATATTGAAGTACCAGAGAAAGCACGATAACTTTATCATTTTTATTCTGAATACTCGTATTATAAAATTTTTTAAAAGCAAACAAAAAAGTTAATCTATTGAATTTAATGGCCAATTTGAACTTAAAACTTATTTTAATATCTACGAACAAATTGAAAATTCGAAATGACTTTTGAAATTAATAAACTCGGAGAAATTTAAGTAAATTTTATTTCACTCAAAAAATTTGAGGACTTTTTTTAACAGTTCCTTTAAAATAACGAAATTTACAAAAACAAATCCTAGGAAATACTTAATAACTACATTGCCAGTATGTCTGTTTTCATTAGAAGAAATAAAAAAATAAATTACCGTTATAATAAAAACAGCAATATCGTTAAAATTTAATGTTAATATAACCATTCTATATTAAACTAATAAAAATATATATGACTAATAAATATAAAGGGAAGCACTTGTACATAATATACTTATATGTTAATTACTAACATTTTTTTTACTTTTAATACCGTTATTTTGTTTATTTTATTTTTATGCAATATTAACAGTTTTTTTTTTTGGTTTTTGAATTTAAAAAATTTTCTTGAAACATCCATTCGGTTTTTTTCTTATTCTTCATGCATTTTATTATTTCAAATAAAATTTATCTATATGACTTATTTATTTATTTTCCATTTTATTCATTTCAAAATTAAAAAATTGAAATAAAATAATATTCATGATAAAATTAATAGCTGTCAATATTTAATTGATACAAAATAGAATGACTTATGATTAAATGAATAGCCAGTGTTACCATATTTTTTTTTGAAAATCTATTTCGAAATAATGTCAGTTTAAAAACTAGGAAAAGTGCAGTAGAGTAGATTGTGTCAACTCTGGGATACCTGTATGACCGTAATATAAAAATTATTACTTCTGGTTAATTACTCTTGACAAAATTATAAATACATAACTTATTCGGCTTTCAGTTATGAACAAAAGAATATATAAGTTAGAAGGCAGCTCTTTGAACTTCTTTCTTACTAATGTCTGCCAATGTCTGCCATTAAAGTTAACTAAGTTCATATAAAAGATGAAGTTGTATGGCAACCAATCGATCCCACTGCAGTAGACCAACTAAATTTTGTACAAACTTTGGCTATATAACCAAACTATTTTTTCCAAAATTTCAGACACCTATCCTCATTAGGTATAGAGTGATGCTTATATAAAAGAAAGAGTTGTATGGCAGCTACTCGAACCCGTGGACCAAACTGGCTTTATTTCAAAAGCGGAGTTATGGATTAAGATGGATAAATGGAATTTTGTAGGATACCATGAAATGGATGGATGTTAATGTTCTTCTTAAACTTTTTAAGATCGTAATTTAAAAACACCACCAAATTTTTTTTTTTTAAATGTCTAAAAACTGTAATAATTTTGGTACTTCAATATGGCTTCAAATGAACCTCATCTAGTCTTTTTAGTTTTATAAAGATTTCTAAATTGGTTCCAGAAATTTTTATACTATTTGAAACTGATTGAATATCAGTTTGAATGATTTTGAAGACGGACAAATTAAAGTAAAGCCGGTTTTAAACAAATCAATTCCTGTCCGTTGTTGTTCTGACACAGTTACTGCTTCTCCAGGTACACAGAAAAACACGTCATGTTTTAATTTTTTTCAAATTATCTGCCAAATTTAATATTTTTATTTTTTTTGACAATATTCATTCATATTTAAATTTAACAATACATAATACAACATATATTTACTGAATTTCATATATACAATATATATATATATATAAAAATGATTTTCTTTTTATTTATATTTTTATTTAAAGCGTGAACGTAATGACAATTTGAATGTTAATTAAAACCCATACAGGTTGTATATATCTTATTTTAAATTTTTTATTTTCATATTCACCACCACCACCACCACCATCACAATTCACCATAAATCAGTTCATATCAATTGATGATGTCCTTTTTAATTCCTGTTCAAATTAAAAATAAAATTAAAAAGGACAAAAAAAAAAAACAGTAAAAAAAAAACAAAAAAAAAAAAATAAAATTAAAATTGAAATTTTCTGCCATTAACGTAAATCAAAAATGAATACGGAATAAAGATTAAATGCGTACATACATACATATGTATATATAAAAAATTTATTTTTTTTTATACCATGATAAGTTTTATAATGGAAAATTATATGAAAGCGACAGAAACAATTTAATGAAAGAAAAGGATAGAAAATGATGTGTATAAGGAAGAAAAAAAATCTTCAATATATAAAATTATAGGTTTTAATATGATAAAAAAAAAATTAAAAAATAAAAAAAAAAGAAATAAAACATATAAAATAAAATTTAAATTAAAAGATATTCAGATCTATAGATGGATGCACTGATTGTATACTTTAATTTTAAATATGAACATTCATTAAATGAAAATGAATTAAGAATTTTCACCACTTAGAATGGTAAGCTACATTTATTTGCGGTAAATTTGGTTTTTATTTTTTATACTTTTAAATAAAATGAAAAGATGCGATAAAATCTTTTTTTTTTAATTTTTTTTTAATGATTTTTTTTTAATTTTAAATTGAAAATATAGGAAAAAATTTTGATTAAATTTTTTTTTAAATCTGGTGGACGATTCATTTGTGATATAAAAATTGTTAAAATATGGAATCTACAACCATCTATTATTTTGAATCTTTAAAGTTTCATCACTCTTTAAACCTATACTTGCTCCCTGTTTTTTATTTGTCCCATCCCTACCCAATCCAGTCTCACGTAGGAAAAATTAACCTATATAAATCTTTAAAAGGTATCAAATTTTCGACATTTGAAATAGCCGGTGAACATGAAACATGTCAATATTATTAACACATAAATAACGAAAAAATATTTTTTAGTATAAGAATAATAAGATAGCAAGTACTATAAAGCTGTCAAGAATGATTAGCTGCCAAATACAATAAAGACGATATATACAAAATTAAGAATTAAAAATTATAATTATCTATTTATTTATGATTAGTCCCCAACCACATACAATTACTCAATGAATCATACACTGACTGATTCTGACTCGATTTATTCACTTGAGTCTACATCAATCTAGTCTCACTTACAGCGTCATAAACAATATGTCCACCTTATTATATCCATAGAACTACATTCGTACTAGATTTTAAATTATTAAGAGCATTTGACATATATATATGTTTATAAAACATAATTTACCAAAATTTTTTTTACTCATATTATTAATTCCTAAAATTTTTATTTAAGTTTCAATCTCTAACGTAAATGTTTTACTTTTATTAAATTTTACTGTTATAAACTTCATTATTTTTGCTAATACTATTGTTAGCAATTTTTTAGTCCAAAAGTTCTATTCATATACACATATACAGCAATTTTTACCAATCCAATATGTTCTCTGATTCAATGTCAAATCTTTTATACATTTTTAACAAATAAATAATGCATTGTGTACGATGTACCAGCTGTGTTTTTGCTGAATTGCTGAATTAAAATTTTAGTGTGATTAATTAAAGCTTTGTAATGAAATGGCAAATCTTATAAGTCGTAAGTGACAAAACTTATGAATATATTAAGGTATTTCCTTATTTTAACATTAAGTAAAAGTTGAAGGCACGTTTTTTAAACAATTTACATCCTGTGAATTCGGATTTTTCAGAAATTTTAATAGAACATTTGATTTTTATCTTAAAATCCTTTTTGATATCATTTACATTAACTGTAAAGTCGACTTGAAATTTCTTTTATAAGAATACTTAAATTTAATTTAAATTGAAAAAAATAACGGTTCTGTCATATTTACTAATGGCAAACATTCTAATTCTAAACCACTTAATCATGTAAATTTCTAATTTAATTTCCGTTATTTCAGATTTCAATGAACTGTGACAAATTCAGTGAGATTACATGAGATGAGGGTACATGGAAATACACCAAATAGGAAATATTACAAACAAATCATTTGGTTATTTGTCAAAAGCAGTAGTTGCAAATCTAAATAGAAAATCAAGGAAGTAATGTTAAACTAAAGATTTTGTAAGTGGCACATTTTCAAAAACAAACATGAAAATTAAAATTTTTCAATCCCCAATCCAAAAATTGTAATTCTTTTCTTTTAATGTTTTTTATGAAAAAAATTATAACGGTAACTAACAGTGAAGCAAAATGTTCACATATGCTCACGTTTTAAATATTTAATATCATCAAATTCTCAATTTGATCTGCCAATGTGTATTCTTGAATACAATAAATTTTAACTGTTAATTTTATTGAATATTTTATTAAATAACGGCATGTTTAAATGTCAATTTGTAAACATTTTTGTAACTGTTACTGTAGTTATAACTGTAATTACTGTGCTTTGGTTATTTAAGTTGTAGCTTTGTAATGGGTGTGGCTATTTCTTAAACCCTAATATTATTCAGAATTTTAGTAAATTTGTAAACAGACGAACTGACAAATGAACGGGAATCTAAAAATTAATTTTTTTCTAATAATTTTTTGAAATTTGTTCTAAATATTAGAATTAAATTGTTTGGAAAATTTTGTTTAGTTGTTGACTGCAACATTCATACAACATAAATTTTTTTTGTTAAAAAAATAATAATTTGCTGTTATAAAGTTGTAATTTTTATTTTGTGATTTTTATTTTTTTTTTTTACCATACATATACAACAAGTAAAAAAAGTGAAAGTTTGACAATTTATTGGTTTTGGACATTAAATTTATTTTTTTCTAGGTATGGTTATGTTAAATCTAAAAATAGAATTTAATTGCTTGGAATAAATAATGAAACAATCAAAAAAATACAACAAAAATATTGACAGATGATTTAAATGGTAATAAAGAAGGAAGTCGACGAACTTACATTATACATATATACTTATATAACATATTTTTTCATGCAAACATATGTATATATATGTGTGCTGTCATTTTTAGCACATTTTCAAAAAATTTTGTAAAAATGTGCATATATAGTTTCACTCTGTCCGTCCGTCTGTCTGTCTGTCTGTCCGTCTGTCCGTCCGTATGTTTACAAAAACTTTTACATCGTTTGAAATATAGAAAAAAAATTTTAACCACGAGTAGGTATTACAAAAAAAATAATTTCGTAGAAGAATTTTTTTCTGTAGCCCCACCTGTTAGGAAGCTGCAGCTCCCCAAAGTTGGGAAAATCCCTATATTCAAATTGTTATAACAAGAGTTCTTTTAGGTGCATTTTCAATCTGAAAACGGCAAAAGATAGCTGGTTTTATAAACTTTATAAATTTTTAAAAAATAAAAATAAAAATTTTTAGTGTTGCCATACGGTACTAAAATTTACCATTATGCTAAACTCAATTTTTGCAAAATTTTTGGCTCCACATATTTTTTAAACGGTTCAAGCTAGGGTCTTGAAATTTTGTGAGAAGTTAGATCCTCAGAAATTAGTAGGAGTCGGTTAACAAAATTTTTTTGTCAAGCCCCATGTTCAGGAGCTATAAGGGCTCGAAAACTGAAATTTTGCTATTTTTAAACACATGTAACTTGAATACCTGTTCAAATATTTTTTCCTTAATATACAAAATTTAAAGGTCTAACATTATATTTCAACATATGTTAAAGGTTTTTCTTAAATTTAAAAGGGGTTCTTTAAATTGGAGAAAGTGTCTCTCAGTTTTAACCATTTTTGCCTAAATAGTAAAATTCTAAGAAAAATTCCAAATTTTGGTGGAATTCACAATTTAATTCCTAGAACCTAAAAAAGCTTGGGGGAAGGGGAGTAGTGAGCATTATATCCTTAAGAAATTTGGCGACCTTCCCCATAGAGGGGCTACTAGTACTTAAAAATTTACTGTTATTATAGGTAAGCAGTAACTTAGTCACCAACGTATATATTTCCTAAATTAAACGTTAATATTTAAGCTTCAACATTATATTCCGATAAAATACTTAGTATGAAACACTATATTATTTTGAAAATGTGCTTTTTTAAAAACCCTTGGTTTTTTTTTATCACTTGTTTATTAAGTTTCTATGAAATTAATTTTTAAATAAAATTTGTTTTAAGGGTTTCTTTAAATAATTATTTTATTATTTAAATTAAAATATATTTTTAAAAATGTAAATATTTAATGTTTGAATTGAATATACAACTTCTAATAAAATATTATGATATATAGATGTTGCTAATATTATTATATTAAAAGATAGTATTTGAAGATATAGTATCTACTACTTCAATGAAATCGTGTCAATTCTGAAAATTATTTGTCAATAGTCTACAATCCTTGTGAGCCGCTTTACATGCTATACAAAGCATATTAAATTGCTGGAGAACGTTTTAACATTCAGTTTAAATAAGATTCTGAATTTTCTTCACAATTAAAATTAGTTTTTTTAAGAATTTAAAGTAAGTCTGACAGCTGAAGAGATGGAATTAAAAAAATATATTTACCAAAATTTATATAAATTATTCCATCTGATAAATGCGTAATGGTTAAGAAGCCGACATATCATGTTTTAAAGTTTCTGGTTCAAAACCCGGTCAGATCACATCTTATTAAAAAGATATCGTAAAATCGTATAATTATATCGTAATATAAAAAAAGGTTTTATAAAATAATATGTAAAATAACTATCACGCTTAAAAATAAAATTTGTCTATTCATAATCTTATACCTACAAAAGCTACAGTTGAGTAACCAATTCCTTAGTGAATATAACGATTAAAGAAACTGAAGCCTAGTCTAAATAGACGTGATGAACACACTATACTACTTAAAGCAGTAAAAGAGGAATAGAAAAAAAATTCAGCATTTTTGCAAAGGTCTTAAAACTAAGAACCCTTTGATTCAAATACGGTAATCAGAACTCTCGTCAATTTTCATTACTTGAGCTTTACATAAAATATATAACAAATAAGGCAGTATATACTAAATTGATTGGTTCTTGATAAACTGGATTAACAACGATTAATATTTGTATCACCTCATATATTTTTATAGTATGGATTTAAATTTGACAAATCTAATATTTTTTTATGTCAATATTATCACTGTCCTACGATTAAATGTCTTCCAATTAAAAAAATATCGAATTTTAATTTCGACCAAATGGTATTCTACTATTTATTGAAAGTAGTTTTACATTGTATACTTTAAAATAAAATAACAAGCATTAATATTATAAACAGTATAAAAAATTAAAATGAATAGGAATTTTTTACATACTGTATTTTCATTGAAGTTCTATATATTTAAAAAAAAAAAAAAAATGTCATTAAAAGTAATTCTTTTAAGGAAACCCCTTGAATTAACTTTGAATTACTTACAAAATATGCTTATTTCAGAAAGCAAAGAGTTATTTTTAAGGAACGTAAAATTTATCTTGTTGTGTTCCCTCTGGCCAAACTGTTGCTTCAATCCAATCTAGATATGCTGTTATATTTGTATAAACTCCTAAACCCTGGCCATAAGACATAACACCGAGGACATAATATGGTTCAATAACTTTAAAACCATTTACCAATTCATGAACTCCTGTAACATTGCGATGGTTCTCCAAAACAATTGGTCCACCTGCAAAACCCTAAAACAAAATATATTCTATTTGTAATTACAGGGTTCTCAAATTACGAAATATAAAACACTTACTCGGTATGTGTCCTCACCTACATAGTCACTACTTGTTAAGATACACAATTGAGAATCCAGTAACGGTTTAGTTTTATATCGACTTTCACAAATACTCTTATCCAAAATTTTCGTTGGTATTTCGATTATATCAGTAGTTAAGGGTCCATCTTTAAAATAAATTTGCTTTGTTAATATTTGATATAATTTTATTTAGCTCTTATAAATACCAAACGATGTTGTACCGGTGGTAAGAGCAACAGCTCGGACATCAGAACTAAAATTTAGTGATGAACTGAATAAACATGCCGGTTGTTTATTTAATTGGTCCAAGTTTTCTGCTAAAAACACTACTGCAATATCATTAAGATATGTTTGATGTTGATAATTTGGGTGAGGAATAACTTTTACAATTCGTATTGTTCTATTTTCCAGTGAATAGTAATATGGAAAACGAACTATTATTGGCGACTCTCTTAAATAAAGAAATGCTGTTACATAAAAAACAACCAATACAAAATTAATATAATAATATAGCATATTTAAATACATACCCTTTTATTTTAGCACACTGTGCCGCTGTAATAATAACATTATTATCAATAAAGAATCCATCGCATTTGTATTCGGGATTTTTAATGTCGCCATAACCAAGATTAACCTAGAATAATAAAAACGAGAATTAAATACAAAAACTAATTGTTTCATTACAATATTAAATGCTTTACCATAAATAAATAATCTCCACGATAAGTGCTAGCAATTAAAGCAACAGAATTGCAGTTTGAGTCACCATCACAAGAGGTTAATGTATTATAAGGGGGTATTAACGCATCGCATTCTAAAAATTAGAAAACAATTAAAAAATTTAAAATAATTTATTTTTAAGCAAATCATTGTTTATAAATTTTTATTATTAGGGTTGAGCTACATGGCCTGGCCAAACTTTGACCTATCATGGAATAAATTTATAAACTTGTAATTGCTAATCGGCGCACCTAATGTAAATATAGTTATATAAATTTTGATGAACTAAATCTTTATCAATTCTCATACAATGATTAATTTCTTTTTAGATTAAGAGTAGGTTATTGTACATTTTGTATTTTGCACAATTTGGGTTAACAGTTGAACCTAGAATTGTAAATAAAACTAACTACTTTACTCTATGGTTTTCGTTGAATTATTCGAACTATACAAATTATTTATTGAAAAATATAAATTTTTTTAACATTTCATTTATCTCTTGTTAAAACCTGACCTTTAACTCAGTGGTAAACTAGATTTTTCAATCGAAAAGTATAATAAAAAAAATATAGTGTATATTAAAAAAATTTAATAATAAGCCCAAATGTAAAATCGGCAAAGGATTAATATTATCAGGCAACATTTACTATTGTATGGTACTACAAATAAATAAATAAAAAAATAAACTCTTATTAAAGTAACAAAAATATAAGTTAAAATTTTAACTTTCGAAATATACAATAATCAATTTTTATTTTAATTAATAATTTTGATCTAGGTCGAGGTTTAGATATACATTAATGATCGTATTCAGTAGCATACAGCGCTCGGTAAAATTTTCTACTGAACTATTTTTTATCTAGCGCTACAGTTTAGCGAAATGGTAAAAATAGTTCCAAAGTTTTAAATAAAATATAAAAATAAGAAAAGTCACACAAAATCAAATGTAACTTAATTATAATGCAAATCATTCGGTAAAAATAATCAACGCAAACAGCGCTATATTCTCCTCAGTATAGAGCTACATACTCTTGAACGCGGCCAATAATTGACTTAAGTTAGTAAATTATATTAGCTTTAATGATTGTAAAATTGTTTTCAAACTAAATTATTAAAATTTTTTAAATAATTTTCTAAAAACTCTAAATTTTTACTTTGCGGTCCTTTTTCAATTCCTTCTTGACGAATTACTGAATCAATCCATTTAGCATAAGGTGCCAAATTTGTGTATAAACCAGGGGCTTCAGTGCCGCAACCACGTCCATACGAAACAATACCAACGACATAGTAATCATTACGGTCTAAAACAAGTGGTCCACCCGAATCACCCTTGAAATATGTATTAAAATTACTTTACAGTTATTTTGCTTTTATATATTTACTTGGCATGTGTCTTGAACTCCGGAAGTTCCGTTTTTAAAAATTCTCGTTTCTCCTAAAGCACACAATTGAGAACTAATTATTGGTTGATCCTTATATTCTTCCTCACAAGCTTTATTCTTAATAATATTGAAATATACTTGAATTAATTCGTCCGTAAAAGGTCCACCTACAAAAAATCAATTATTTTTCAATAAAAGGATTGATACAAAGCCAAATACCAAATGATGTTGTTCCGAAACCCACTGCAATTGTTCTATTATCATGTCTTAAATTTAAACGTTGGGTAAATATGCATGCAACTTGTTCTCTAAAATATATATATATATATACATATATATGAAGAAAAACATTTTTATTAAAATATATTATTACTCAGATTCTTCTGCCAATATAATGATCGCAATATCATTATGAAATGTTTGATTGTCATAATTAGGATGTGGAATGATTTTATTGATTGAAATTGGTTTGGTTTCTGTAGATGACAGACGATACCTGCCAACTCGTACAACGGATGGTGGTTCTCTTAAAAAATGAATTATTATCATATTTAGTGAATCATTAATTAATTAATTATTTTATATGTATCTACAAACCCATTTAACTCAACGCAATGTGCTGCAGTTATAACAACATTTTTCTCAACTAGAAATCCTCCACATCGATAAACAGCGTTTTCTATGCTTCCAAAGCCTAGTGCAGCCTTAAAATCAGAACAATAATAAAAATATATATTTTTATTTTTCAGTAAGTAAAATTACCATGAATGAGAATCCACTTTTAGCAGTATCTCCTAATGTAGGGCTTAATCTCCAAAATGAAGTTATATCATTCCGACGGAAAACTTTGGGTGGATTGAATTCTTTGCATTCTGAATATTTTCATTAAAATACAATATATGAATTTTTATTTCACTATTTACTTTATAATTCATTTATAATTACTTACTTTTCTCAGCTTTTCTTAAACCACCATAATGAAAGGCAAATAAAGTTTTTTCATCATTTTCGGAACAACAAACCTTAGGTTCAGTGCCATTAAAACCACATATTTGTGGGGCTATGTTTTTTGCCTTATATAAAGACTGCGCCTCTTCACAATCCTTAAGTTCGATGCATTGTGCAATACATTTTACAAAGTCACTGCCACCTGTTCAATAAAAGCACTATTTGATTAGCAAAATATTAAACAATCAACAATATTTATATTTACAATTATTAATTAAAGTTAACAGAGTCAAAATAAAAACCACGTTAAACAGCATTTGATTTTTATGGAGCAGATCTGAGTTGTATCATATCTCAGTTAAAACTAATTTGTGATCCAGATTAAGTTAAACAGTTTGCATAAAAGATTTTGTGTTAATTTTATTGATTTTTTAATTTAATATTTTTAAGTTTTATTTGTATAAAGCTGTGTTTACATCAGTGTTATAAGACTGCTCGTACGTTTTACGCGTACAATCTAACAATTGACAACAAACACAAAAGTGTTTCAATAAACTTGTTATTACAAATATATAGTTAGATTAATTAGCAATACAAGTAAATAACCTGTATAAAAGTTTTAAATTTTGAATATTATTGTATCAAATGAATAAGTAAAAATGAATAGCGATACAACTGGACTTCCAACAGTAGATGTATCACAGTATAATGTAATATAAGCTTAATTTAAATGCTTTTGGAGATTTTTTAATTTTCGAAATATTAATTTAAAAACAAAATCTGGTTTAACCAGTTTATTTTGAAATAAAAATTCCAAAAGTTATTTCTTCAAAAATATTTTTCGCTTCTGTCTACATCATTTCATTTTCAAAATTTCTGCATGGATTTTGATAAAGCACTGAAATTTAAACTAGACATATATGTGATTTAAATATACGATGCGGAGCCAAGCAACAGTCATTCAGTGTATAAAAAAGTTAAATTCTTTTGGCCTTTTTAAACGAGACTGAAGTTTCCAAAAAAATTGGAGTATACGTTAATTTTTAAATGAGTATATTTTGTATAATGTTGCCCAATACACCAAAAGTTTGTTGTATTAAATATAAAAATATTTAAGAAATTATATTCTTAAAATCATTTAAAATTTAAAATCTATACAGGACAGAACAATACAAATGAAATCGTAGCCAATAAATTATATAAGTATTTGCCCCAATAAGCCAAAAAAATGTGATATAACTCAAAACAATACTTACATTTTGGTAAAAAATTTTATATGAAGCAAAAATCGTAGTGAATATTCTCTTATACTAATAAGATTAACACATCACGGAATAAGTGAAAGTTTTGACCCCGTCCAGTTGCAAAACTAAATATTTAGCAGACCCATACATATTTTGTAAGACAGGCGGCCATTAAGAAGATATAAGTGTTCAAAAATTTTTCAAAAATTGTTTTTTGCGTAATGGAGAATTAAAGTACTGTTTGGCAACACCATACATTTGTTTGGCATATTTATTAATAAAGTTAATTAACTATCGTTTGGTGCGTTTTAAATAGACTATAAAAACAAGAAAACAAAAAAATTTGGACTACTTCAGAAGTTGGTCCGAGAATATTCAATTTTGCTAACACAATTGCCGTATTTTTAATTTTAACGTCTTAGCTTTATTAGATTTACAGATATTGGATTGAAAACTTTGTATCGCAGCTTCCTCAAAATGGGGTCCAAATTTTTTAAAACTTCAAACAGGGATGTCCACTATCACCATTGCTATTCACAAACGTCCTAGATTGTATAATATCCGAAATCTATAAGCAAAAAATTTTGGGCATCAGCGATATGGAGTCCAAACTGGAACAATTGGAAAGACTAACACTTAACGCAGGCCTTGAAACTAATATCATCAAAACTAAGGCGATGAAAATCAACAGCACCAACAACCAACTCATCATGCTGAAAACGCAACCAGTCGAATATGTTAACTAGTTCAACTGTCTCGGTAGCATAGTGACTATTGATGGTGGTGCGGAGGTAGATGTGAACGGAGGCAGCAAAGCAAGGGCATCATTCGGACGGTTGTACCCAGTATGGAAGAACACCCAAATCTCCAAAAAAACAAAAGTAAGGATCTTCAATGCTTGCGTAAAGATCGTACTAATGTATAGAAGCGAAACATGGATGAGATCCAACAATATCGTCCAGAAAATAAAAGTCTCATTAACCGCTGTCTGCGCATAATCTGCATAATATTCTGGCGTAGCAGAATAAGCAACGAAGACCTATGAAGACTTACAGGAGAGGAACCCATACTGAGGCAATTAAGAAAGAAGAAATGGAGGTGGATAGGCCACACGCTAAGAAAAAATCAGAACAACATGAGCCATATGGCTTTTGAGTGGAGCCCACAAGGAAGCAGAAGACGTGAGCGTCCAAATAACACCTGGAGGCGCAGTATAATAAGCGAGCTCAATCAGAGCAACCTCACTTGGGAGAATGCAAAAATATCAGCAGGAAATCGGGTGAGATGGAGCTCTCTCGCGGAGTGAAACGACGAAAAAAAAATAAAAATGCTGATCCTATCCATACCTTCGATTCTTTATCTAGCATGTTTAGATCGATGCGTTACAAACGTAGGAGCAGTTTTAATATATCAGTGACCTTATTTGTACGCACTGCTATAATTAAAGTATATATCATAATTAATCATATTAAAAAAATATTGGAAAATTAGTTGTATTTTACTAGATATTGACAAAAAAATTTGACATTTAAAAATTAAATTTCAATTCACATCTTCAAATGTTACAAAATCTTTTTTTTTCTGGGTTGTAGTCTTAATTCTAAATAATGAGATTTTAATTCTCATTTCATATTTATATAATGATAATGTCCATTATCTGCTCATTTCGGTGTCTTTTAAAAAGAAGTTTTTAAAAAACTGTTTTCAAAATAAACTATTTATATCATTCAAATACGCAGTTGAAATAGTAATTAAAAACAGATGTGTACTAAATGCGAAAGAACTAATATATTATTGACCCGATTTAATTAATGATTAATGCAAATACTTGAGTAAAAACTTAATTGTTGTTTTTAACAATTTTGACCCCAAAAACAAAAAAAAATTGTTAAACTAATAGTGAGAATTGTAGATGACATTATTTAAGAACAATTTCTAATTTCAAGAAAGCTTCACTTTATTTGATAAAGATTCCAATTCGCATTTATGAAGGTATAAAACTTTGTTATTAACTAAGTTTTGTATTTATTCATATACTTTTAAAGTGAATAATGAAATTATAATAGAGTTTATAATATCCCTATACCAGCCATTGTAAGTCACTCTATACACTTACCTTCACTCTATATAATTTACCTGGGAAAACTTAAATATTCATTAATAACCTTAAAACGCTTACTTCAAAATATTTTTGGACGATTTTTTTAGTACGTTATACCCTATAACCAGTTGGAAACTTTGCAAGATTATTCAACTGGGCCTGAAATTTGTTTTGTCACAAAAGAATTATTTTTTCGTTCGTAAATCGGTTTCATGTTCCTGGTTGAACACTTTAATCAACAAATTCTAATTTGAAATGTGTGATACCAGTCTTAAAGAATTCTTATTGGGAACAAAGTTGTGAAATTCATTCACTTTTTGCGGCCTATAAATTTTTTTAAAACTCCCTTTCCTTATTCACATTAAAAACTGATTGTTTACACTAAAATTTTTGGAAATCTTGATAATGGAGTTCACAATAATTGTAGTCTTAAAATTTATTAAATCTTTGCTGCCCAACAATAGATCGAAAATTTTTTTTGTAAAAAAGTGATCTCTAATATTTATAACTAGCTAATACCCGGTGCGCTTTGCTGCGCCTTTCAATGGAGGTTTAATTGAATTTGATGTTACTGCAAAAAGTTAACACAAAAATTACCCACGGTTTACACACGTAAATTTAAAAATGTATGAAAGCAATCTTTTTAAAACGATTTTTCTAGGGTTATTCTAGTAATTTTTGAAACTTTCTGTAATTCAAAGCAGTACAAACTATTTTCCAAAATTTGACGTAATTTACTTCCAAAAAATTTTTTTTGACCAAACGTAGAACCCACTGTTAACAGACTCAACTCCATTTTCAAGTTGCTTCACACATATAAAATTTGAGGTCAACCAGTCAAATCATTTCTAATTTAGAGTTAACCAAAAAATTAATAAAAAGCTGTTGGGCCGCAATGGGTTAATGGAACTCAACAACATTTTTTTTAGGGCTTTTTTTTAAGCCAAAGCAGAATTTCGAAAAATCGGACAAAATTAGGACCCAAAATTTTTTTTGACCACCCGTCGGCCCGACATCTGTTTATAAATTCCAAAACTGTTAATAGTGTCAGCTCAATTCTCACAGGGGAGCACGTATACAAAATTTTAAGAAAATCGGTCAAACCGTTTCTAATTTAGAGTTAAGTATTGAAAAAACTTATAAAAAGCTGTTGGGCCGCAATGTGTTAATGCAACTCAATAAAATTTTTTTTGACCACTCGTCGGCCCGACATGGGTTAACAAATTCCAAAACTGTTAATACTGTCAACTCAATTCTCAAGGAGCATCACGTATACCAAATTTGAAGTCAATTGGTCAAACCGTTTTGAATTTAGAGTAAAGTATTGAAAAAACGTATAAAAAGCTGTTGGGCCGCAATGGGTTAATGGAACTCAACAAAATTTTTTTTGGGGCTTTCTTTTTAGCCAAAGCAGAATTTTGTAAAGTCGGACAAAATTTGGACCCAAAATTTTTTTTGACTACCCGTCGGCCCGACATGGGTTAACAAATTCCAAAACTGTTAATAGGGTCAACTCAATTCTCATAGAGCATCACGTATACAAAATTTGAAGTCAATCGGTCAAACCGTTTTCATTTTAGAACAAAGAAGTTTAAATACTTGCACCACAGCCCCAACTTGGCGGTTCGTTAGAGCAAAATTTTTGGGCCACGATTTCTTTCCGTACCCAAAAACCTCTATATACAAATTTTCATGAAAATCGGCTGGGCATTTTAGGAGTCTATTCGCTACAAACAAACAAACAAACATACAAACAAACAAACAAACAAACAAATAAACAAACTTTCCCTTTTATATATATAGATAGGGTAGATATAAACTCAAGTGTATGGATCGTATCAGAATCGAAAAATAAATCGATTTAGCTATGCATGCCCGTTCATACGCCCCCACGATAACTCAAAAAATAAAGGAGTTAGGATTTTGAAATTTTCACTAATTCGTTTTTATGCAATAGCTGTCATCGCTATTGAAATCCAGCCATTTTGCTGCCATACAACTCATTCTTTTATATGAGCATTGCTCTACACCCAATGAAGTTGTATATTTGAAACTTTGCCAAAAGTAATTAACCGGATGATATAATGTTTATATAACGGTCATACGGGTATCCCAGAGTTGACACAGTCTACTCTACTACACACTTCCTCGTTTTTTTGTTTTAAATTAGAAAAATTTCAAAAAAGAAAGTCAAATTGGAGTGTTTCGTCAATCAAACACTATTTGACTCTTCAGTGGTTAATATTAGTATTGGACAACCCAGACAACTCCAAATAAACTTTGATTTAACAAATATCTTTTAAATGCCTCTTAAAAATTATTAAGATAATCTGTGAGTTGTAACAATAGATCAAAGATTTACATATAATTCAAAAAATTTTTGCTTTCTATATTATTTTTTTGTCTCTAATAAATTTTGAATTTTTTACCGAAATTTCAATAAAAAACATTTTCAAATAAATATTAATAAAAATCAAAATTAATGTTTAATGAATTTTTTTTTCATTTTTTTATTTACTGTCCTTGCATTACTTTGTTGTTTTTCAATTGGAAATTTACAACTCAATCAACAAAATGATGACACAAAAAAAATCTATTTAACTTTTTTTAATTCATAGCAACTAATTTTTATTTTCCTTTAATGAACTAAAAAATGTTAAAAATGATATAAAAAAAAAATTAATTTTAGTTAAAATACAAAGAGAACAGTTTCAAATTACAATTTTAATAAAAGCAACTAATAAAACTAGTATAATATATATATATATATATATAATATAACAACGACTTAATTATTTTTAAATTTTTTATTTTCTTGTTTAAACATTAAAAGAAAATTCATTTGTTTTTTTTTATTTTCAAAATTTTACTTATCCATAAAAAATATGTTCAGATATTAAAAAATTCATTTCTTATTTTTTATTACTTTAGTTTCAATTTTTTTTTTGTATCTTATTTTTTTTTTTAACTGTAAATTTTTTTTTTTTTTCTGTATATTATCTATTACATTTTTTTCTAGGATAATTTAAATATATATTAGATAATAAATTTAATCTTGGAGCTTAATGCTCAATTTTGAAAAAAATTTATTTATGGTACATTTGTATTTTATTTTGTTACTAATTGTTATTTGTTCGAGTTATTTGTTAATAGCAGAGGGGATTTAATATTTATGTAAATAAATAGAGTTGTCATATAGCACAAAATATAAATTGTTTTTTGTGCGATACAAAGCTAATAAGAGTCGCTCCAAAAGAATGACATTATTTTAAATTTCTCTTAGAAATATCAAATTCACTCAATTTCCGAATCTAATTAAACAAGAATGGAAAATCTTTAATTTTTTTTTTTTTTTGTAGATCTATAGAGTCATCGTAGGCAAAAAATTTTCTCTAACTAGCTCTACGGTAGAGGTCTAACGAAGGTTCACAAACATGTAGATCGCTCTACCGAGATTTTTGTCTCAACTCTACCTATTTTAGTCTGTAAGTATAAAATTTTCTTAAAAATAAAATTTAAGGACTGGCGAAATACACTATAAGCGTACCTTCCTATGCGTTGGATTTTGCCACAGATTTTAATTAATACGTAAATAGATCTTGTGAAGCAAAAATCGATTAGATTCGATCATATAATATAAATATTAATTAAGTTGGTACTGAATGCTCATTATATATATTTTACCAAAAAAAATAGACAATATAAATATTTAGAGTTATATATATGATATAATACATTTTGTTACATATAATACAAAAATGTAACAAAAAAAAATCAAGAAAAAACAATATAAAATTGCTATGAATACGATATAGTATTAAAATTGTATGTAAAATTGATATTGAAACCATATCTATTGCAAGTTATATATTATTATTATATATCCACATAAAATTCAGCTAAAAAAGAAAAAGGAACAAAACATAGGCTCATATAAATTTGGCCAAAAATGTTGCCCTAAAATGTTTATTCACAGAATCTAGAACAGAAAAATACATCTGAGACACTTATAATATCCAATTAGGTGCCCTAAATGAATACCAAACAATTTTTTGCTGGCGGACAAAAAGCACTATTCTAAAACTAATGAATCTCAAAATCTGTAACTTTTAGACGGTTCTAAAACAAACTAATGATCAGCTGGGTGGTACAGTGCCGACTTTCATGCGAAAGGCCCGGGTTCGAAACCCAGTGAAAGTAAAAATACCCTTTTGGTTTTCGACTTACCTCCATTTGAAAAGCAATATTCTTTTCTAAAATATTAATTTTTTATCTATTTTTTAATGCGTTTTTTTTTTCTAATGGAGGAAAATTTATTAATTTTTTTTTTCCATAAAATATTGATGAAAATTTTTACACGTTTAACTTGTTACATATTACAGGATTCGTTCGAATTCTGACGATGTCAATAAATATCATCATAAACTATAAAAAAGAAACTGTAACTTAAAATTACATTATTCAGAAGCAAAAAGATCATACACATATATATATATATATAGTGCTTACTCTTTCACTCCTTTAAAAAAAAATCTCTCGTTAAATGAAAAAATAAAAAAAATTTAAAAATAAGTGATATACTGATGATCACTACACGGTTATGGGTCCTCATAATTTTATGAGTATATATATATAGTTTCACTTTTTAAACAGAAGTATTAAATTTTTCTAATATAGTAGCACTAGCAACAAAACAAGTGACATTAAAAAACAAAAACAATAATAAACAATTAAAAACAAAACAAAAAGGACAAAGGGTTACCAACGGATTTCATGCTGAGGGATTTTATTTTATTGAAAAAATACGTATAATATGTAAATGTTTTAATGTAATTATAGATGGGTTCATCATCATCATCATCATTTAAATTTTTTTTTAAAGGATTTTTTATATATATATATAAGATACGAGATATATATTATATAATATATATTTAATTTATTTATTAGGTATTCTAAGTGTTTTGTTATGTTAATTCTAATTCTAATGACGCGAAATGTAACAGAAATTATTTTCTCACGGTTTTTATCAATTTTTTGACTTATGTTTTTTTTATATGTATATATATACATATATCTATATATATATATATGTTGTAAAGTTCGTGTTGTACTAGTTGTACTATATTTGTTTAACAAAATTTTAAATTGTATTTTACGTATTTATAAAACACAAATAGAAATTATTGAGATGTTCAGTTGCGGAGCCATACAAAATCTCGGTGGACAAAATCTCGTTTTTACCTAAACTGGTTTTTACAAAATCTCGTTTGACAAAATTCTACTGGTGGACAAAATCTGAGTCGACAAAATTTTGTTTTAACAAAATCTGAACTGGACAAAATCTATAGTTTTTTTGAAAATCTTGTTTTTTTAAAAATCTCTTTTCTTGGCTTAACTTTAAAATAGCTTACGAATATTTGTAAATAATATTATTAAAAGGGATTTTAGACATGGATTCTAATTCAGGATTTCCTCTTTTTTTTTCATTTTATGTTCGTTTTATTAGAATTGATCTTAATGAACTCCACATACAATTTACATGGGATAGTACTAACCATTTTGTCGTGTAGAAATGTCTTACATTTTCAATAGATACAATTCTATTTTTGTTTATATTGTAATATTTTGTATTTGATATGGTATTCTATATCTGTGAGTTATATTATTGAAATTAAATTATTGCATAGAGCATATTGTGTGTACATTTGATTATATTGTTTTCATAATGTATTTTTATATTAAAGATATATAATTATTAATTATAGATTAAGCCAATGGCGAATGGTAGCTCAGTCGAGTCGAAAACCATAAAAATTTTTCACTTTCACTGGGATTCGAACCCGAGCATTTCGCATAAAAATCGGCACTCTAACTACTGTACCATCCAGCCGTTAACATACCATTATTTTTTATTTTAGGGTTGAATACAAAATCTAGCTTCAATAATTTAGATAGCGAAGGTTTCGGAGCGGCAGCCCATGAATTTAAAATAAATTATTTTTTAACCAAATTTATTGCATTTAATTAAAAAAAAAATTAGAAACTGACTTGTTAAATAGAAATTGATTTAATGCACCGAGATTTTGTCAAACAAGATTCTAAAATTCGAAATTTCATACTACATCCGTTAAGTTGATTATGGGTTTTAAAAACAAAATACATATATACATAAATTCACAATAGAGATGCAATTAGAAAAGCAGACAGAAAATATTTACTTTAATTTTTTTTTTATTGTTGTTTTTTTTTTCAAAATGAAAATTGGAAAATTAAAAGAAAAACATTTTGAATTTTGTTTATGACAGGGAAAAATATTTTTCCCTTCATTTTTTAATAAATAACACAACAAAAAATATGTTATGTTATTGTTAGGAGATTCTAATAATTTTTGAGTGACAAGGTGTAATGGTTTTATATTATATTTTCAAAATATTCAAATTATTTTTTTTTTTTGAGTTTCAAATAACAAAAAAAAAAAATCGGTTTTGAAAATATGTTTTTATAGGATTAGAAATTTGTAGATATATATATATGGTACATTGAATTTGGTTAATCTATTGCATTGAATATGGCTTTAGATTGGTATTTAATATTTAGAATAGATTTTTGAGAATAATATGTTAATGTTGATGAGAACTGATTGGAATTAATTCGTGCATAACGAATCGGGATATATGGTTAAATGATATTTTGTATTTAATATAGTTTAAAAGGAATAGGGAAAAACCCTAAACATATTTAAGAAGGGGTTTTCTTCTTTTTCCAAAAATTTTATAATTAAAATCTATTGAAAATTTGACATTTTTTTAAGGTGTTAAGAAAATGCTTTGCATGATTTAAATGTCAATATAACATATTTGATTACGAGTGAATTGATGAATTTTTTGAAAATTTTTGAAAAGGGAAAAGAACCTGTCTAAGTTATTGTATGTTCTTCTTGATTGAAGAAAATTAATTTGTGAGAAAATTAAGGTTAAAATTTTTCAATTAATTAATTGACAACTAAATAATAGCTTATAAAGAAATTATGGTTAAAAGAAAATGATTTAAACTGATTTATTTTTTAAATTATTACAAATGATGAAAAAAAGTCTAGGGTTTTTAAAAAATCACAAATTTAAATTTTCAAAATCTGTAACCCTCGCCTGGTTCAAATTTTTTTTAGGTTAAAAGAATGAATTTTGGAATGAATTGAAAGGTATTATATAAGTAAAAATGGTTTAAAATTACAGTTTCAGCGACCCTTTTTTCAATTGTAAGCAAGTCCTTCAAAACTAACTTTAATTTTTGTATATTTGGTCATTTATTCATCATTTGGTCAGATGTTCAAGTTACATATGTTTAAATATAACAAAATAAAAATTTAAATTCCTTACAGATCCTAAACAATGCTTATCATAAAAAATTTTCTTAAATCACTCATAAGAATTTCTAATGATTTAACTTCCTCAAAAATTTGAAATTTCTAGCTTAGGCTATTCAGAAAATATTAGGATTCAAAACTTTTTTAAAAACGAGTTTCGTATAACCATAAATTCGGGAACCTCACGACAAGCTTATACCCTTTTATTACATATATTTATAAAGTTTACAAAACTAGGTGTCAGTTTTCAGATATAAAATATTCCTCTTTTTATAACAGTTTAAATATAGCATATTTCCTGACTTTTGGGGCTGTAGTCTGTAGTGATGGACATTTCTTATAAAAGCTAATGACTATTCTGGTTAAACAGGAGAGTTGCTTTAGTCGGTCAGAGCTTAAAATTACCATAAGGAGTTTAGAATTTTCTGGCACCTTCCAAGGTTTTCAACTACTCAAGATGAAAATTAGAGCACTTATAAAGAACCTTAAAAAGAGTTTTTATTAGAAAATCAACTATACAGGACTTATCCTTACAAAGATAATAATAATAATAAGATTAGCATTTTAACGGTAAGATATCACAGAAGATCTAATCTCTGAAAATTCTGTAGTAATTTCGAAATTAATGGGGGCGACGTATAATGAAAATGGTAAACATATTTTTACATAATATTTTATTTGTTTATAATTAACATTAATACTATAAACATTTAATTGTTTATTCAATTTTTTTTTTTTTTTTTTAATTAATTAATTAAAAAGTCTTCAAAATAACAAATAATGAATTTGTAAAGTAAAGTATTGTTCAACTAATTAACTGTGAATAAAAAAATTCAATTGGTTAAATACAATTTTAATACAAATTGATTGAATACATTTAAATCGATTTCATCTAATTACATTACAATTTAATTATTGATTTTTTTTTTTAATTAAAAAATTAAATTACAAAAAAAAACTGATGTACTAATGAACATTATAAAAATATTTTTGACTTTTTGAAAAAAAATTTTTCTTATACTACTGCAATACTTAATGCTATTGCATGGACCTTCATGAGAAGGTTAAATGTTTATTAAATCCCACGTTCAAAACACAACATGGTTCAAGGCATAAGAACTCAAAAGAATTTATAATAGTAACAGTTAATTATTAATAAATAACAGTATAAATGCAATTGATACTCTAAGTGGCAGATTGATTGTCTCTTTAAAGCCACACTAAAGTCTGATAATATTTTATTTATATCCGATCCTTTATTTTCGTAATTTTTAACCAATATTCCACGGAAGCAATAAGGGCTAAAGAAGGGAGTGTATCAATTAATATTTGATACAATCACTTGGAACCCAGAGATTTCTACATAATATTTCACTTTATTCCTTTGGTGTATGTATTAAAGACCTATACTACTATATCCTATCTGCATAAACCGTTATGAAAAAATATAGTACCTAAATTAAGGATCTGCAAGTTTCTTAGATATATGGGATATAAATAACAAATTATTGTTTAATTTTTTTTCTGTTAATTTGAGCTCAATGCTAATTAATAATACGAAATCATTTCGAAATTTAAATAATTATATCTTGACTTTTACTAGAGTTTGGAATGTAAACTTTTCTAGTGTGCCGAACCATTCTTATAAATACTTCTCAAATTATTTTGCACTTATTTAACTGTAAATCAAAAAAAAAAATAGTTTATGATGTTTATAAAATCAGCTGATTGACAAAAGGCTTTGACAGCATTTAATAACTGTCATTTAATTCTGATTCTGACAGCATTTAATGGGGATTCATTTGTGATAACTCATAAGTACAAGTGTTTTCTTCTCTATTACAAGTACCCAAAAAATGAACTTTAAAAAATTGTTCCAAATGTTTAGCATGCATACAGTATTCTATTTACCTGGTATATTTTTAATTTATTAACTTTTAATTATTGCCCATTGTTGATTTATTATTGAAGCATTAATTAAATTAATTAAATTAATTTCAATTTTTAATGATTGAATTGATCGTTAAATATACATACTTGATAAAAAAAAGTTTACATGTATGTATATTATGTTTTAATTAATTTAAAAATTTTAAAATTTTTAATTACTCTTAATCATTTCAAATGTTAATCAATTCAATTAAACACTTAAAATGTAAATAATAATTTTACTAATAGTGATTTTTCCATTTTTAATTTTTTGAAAAAATATAATAAAATTTATATGCATTAAAAAATATAATTTCTCCGTTCATCACGAGAAAATTTATTGCTGATGTTTATAAAGTCAGCTGTTTGACAATAAGCTTTGACAGCATTTGATAACTGTCATTTAATTCTAATTCTGGCAGCATTTAATGGGGCTTTAATATTTAACAGACGATTTTCTAAATTATTTAGGAAAATTTATAATACAACTTGCCTACTAATGAGAGAAGGGTTTAAAAACAAAACAACTCCCTAAATTTTTACTTGTTTTTTTATATATTTAATCTAATTTTGACAGCATTTGACATTTGATGTATTGGAACTTAACGTAGAATTTTTTTTAGTTTTTCAGTGAGAAAGAGGCTCAATGACCCGAAATTGAATTACTCAAATTTAAATAACTGTATTCTAAAACATTTCTTTCTTTAATATTTGAGGAGCATGATAGTCTTTGGATAAGCTGGGCCCTATTACACCAACACTTATCACTAATCAAATAATAATTTCCTTGGCAAGTCAATGGCTTCTAGTAATCAAACTTCATACGTTTAATGTCAAATATGGTTTTGGTGATAATTTGATTATTTGACTAGTGATAAGTTGTTGATGCAATAGGGCCCTGGTTAATTTTAAATTTATTTATACACGGAATTCTGACAGTATTTTATCATAACTACCTAATAAAACATAAAATTAAAATTATTTAATAAATAACCAACAACTCATAACCTTATAAATCTTAAGACAAACAATGAAATATACAAAATATATCATATCCATTTTCATTATTTTGAATTATTACACGCATAAAGCACAATCTACACGAAATATTTATGTTTTGTATATTCTTTCAAATGGTATTATGAATTTTCTTTATTATAATTCTCCCCCCAAAAAAACGAATTTAGCGGAAAACACATTACATGAATCTTTCAACAGAAGGAATTTGTATAATCAAACCATAATAAATGATAATTTTGACATTTATAAAATTGTTATTTTATTCCCTCAATTTTTGACATAAACTTGAAAAAAAATAAAATGACACGAAAATTTACGCGATACATCAAGTGTTAATGCAACTATTTTCTATAAGCATTTAAAAATTATAAATACATTCCCTAAAGCAATTAAAACATATTCTTAAATAGTGGAAGGGAATGCTTTTCAAATATATATATATATACAAACTCATAACAAACTTATGAATTAATTATTTGATATTACAGAAAATTGTTTTTTTTTTTCAAATCCTGTAGATAAAAGAAAATCTTCCCCCCCATTTTAACAAACTTCGCCGCTTATTTTTTGTAAATCAATTATTAAACATACTTTAAAAATTAGAAAACGTGTTCGAAATTGATATGAATGTTAAATTTTAACGAACTTTGAAAAAAAATATATATTCGAAAAATTGTCGTTTTCCGAAATGACATTTAATGGTAATTTATCGAACAATTTGAAAATAAGGCATAAAAGGCACTAGAAGTTTTTGCATATTACTATGAGTTCAGTAATTTTATAGTAGAAGCGGTTAAGCTCAATAGTCTAGTCATTCATATTTTAAATGATTGGGTGGCACAGTGGTTAAAGTGCCGATTTTCATTCAAAAGTCCCCGGTTCGACTCCTGGTAAAAGTGAAAAAAACTTTTATCTGGTTTTCGAAATTGACTGAGCTACCATTCGCCTTCGGGTTCACATTAATGGGATAACTAATAATTAATAATTATATATCTCTAATAAAAAGTACATGAATATAACAATATATAAACAAATACAAAATATAATCAAATAATTTAATTTAATAATATAACTCACACATATAGAAATAGCTTATATCCAATATAAAATTATTACAGTACATAAGAAATAAAATTGTATATATCCAAAATCTAAGACATTTCTACATGTTGGCCTGGTACTATCTCATGTTTAAATTGTATGTGGAATTCATTATAATTTATTTTAATAATATAACTCACAGATATAGAAATACCGTACATCCAATATAAAAGATTAGAAATAAAATTGTGTATAATGAAACCTAAGACGCTACTACATGTTGGCCTGCTATTATCTCATATTTAAATTGCATGTGGAATTGATTTGGATTAAAATTCTAATAATAAGAATATATATATGTTATCTCTGTTTTAACATGGACCTATGAGATCGATAAGCTTATTAACCTTACATTGGAACAGTTAGCGGTTAAAAAAAACAAAAGTAATCCTTTCTTTGAGTAATAGCAATGGTAGGCCATTGCTAGAAAGATCCTCCAACCCGATTATGTCATATTGCTGTCCAATTCTTGACCCTATTCGTAATATTGATATTTAAAACATTCATAGTAGGCCAATATATTTGGCTAAGAAGAATAAATCAAATTTTTGCAACAGACAGACTTATGTAACAATTATTTTTTCTAAAAAACTTTAATTTAAAAGTGTGCCTAATACTCGTAATATATATGATATCAATAAAATATGAGCACATAATTGTTATCGGATATAATATTTCTTATATAAATATTTTTTCCAAATAATATAAATTGAAATGAACATTAAATCGTTTCTCCTACCGATTAAAATTCAATTTTAGGGTAAATTGAAGGGAGAAGAAGAAGGAGAAAAATTATATAGACTCAAATTATATCAAATAAAAATAAAACATATTAATAACTTTTTGACAACAAGGGAATCAAATGTAAACACTATAAAAGGTTTTTCAATTTTTTTTTTTTTTTTTTTATTTGGAAAATTCAAAAATCAAAACAAAAGAAATAGATATAAAAATTTTCTAATTGCGTGACTTGACTTTTCTTCAAAACTCAAAAAATAAAAAAAACTCAAATAAAAAATTAACCAGAAAAATAAATATATATGTATATACATTTTATATATATATATTTTCTTTTATTTCACTTGATGATTTAATGCATTTCAAATTATTTTAAATGTATCTAGGACGATTAGGGAAATCAGAAATTGTTATAAAATCATAAAGCAAAAATAAGTTCAAAAAAAAAATAACACGTTTAATGGCCTTTTACATTTTTAGATATGCGTGAGTTTTAATAAATATAAGGAATAAACACAATATGGTTTTAGGAATAAACAATATGGAAATATGAATGTTTATTGGGTAAAAATAAAATTATAATTGATTAGATATTAAGTTTATTTGAAATTAATTTTATTGTTCAACTTTTTTTGTGTTATTACGACAATGTGTCATACAGATCTGAACCGCAATACCCTTGGGTATTATATGCAGCGGCAGGACTTAATTCCTAAACTTTATTTGGGTATAATATCTTATTGTTAGTTAGTCAATGTACTTAAATTTCTAAACAGTTCAGCAATGCATTAAAACACCATGATGTTCTTTTTTAGTTAGAAGATATACCCTAAATATCCTAAATCAGGGTAGGATTCAATTTTTAGAATTACACTTTCTGTAATAATTTTTGTCACATTTGTCAAAATACAAAACTTTTAAAATTGTCAAGAATTTTACTGTAAAATTCTAAAACATTTTTTAAATTTCAATTATTTTGAATTAAACTTTAAAATCGATCCAGGTTCAGAGTCTTGCATACTTATACTTTATATATCTTGATTTTAAATCCGCAGCGTCATGAGTTATGATATGTCGCCTCTTATTATTGTGTACGAAGTGTAATTGAACGCTGTTCTTACACTGATATTTCTTAATTCACAATAAACATAATTTTTTTAAATAAAAATCTTATAGCTTCTAGTAATTATAGTTTATAAACACCATTTGCCTGGCGTTTACATACTGTCGCTTTTTATTGTAAATCCGTCTGTGTTAAAGACAGCACTGTGCGCGTAAAAAATTCTAAGACAGCACAGTGTACTTTTAATGTCAAAAATATTAAAAAATAAACAAAAGAAAAAGTTATTTTTAAGAAGAAGCGTAACAGCTGAACTACACTTAACTTAAAGTGCTCAATATACATTTATGTATGTCTATTTATAATTCAACACTTTTCGATGTTCAGAAGTTCACAGAATTTGTCATAAGGAAGCCTCAAAAATGTGTTGTGGCCGTTTTCAAAGAACAACAAAACTGTTCAAAGAATTATCGAACCCGGATCTCTTCGGTTAGTAAGCCAAATTAGTTAGTCAGCTTAATTTACATTTTTCATTATCAAGTCCCCATATTCCCATTTCAGTTTTTTTTTAATTTAAAGCGATTCCTACCTTTCTTGTTAATTTTTTTTAATAGGCTGTCAAGACAATATTAGAAACCAATTTCGTTCTCAGATAGCAAATTAACATTTAAAAACCAGCGATTGCGGCAGTGGAGAGACGCGTTATGTAATTGCTCTGTAAATTCGTTGCTATTCTATACTTTTAAAATTACTCATATACTACCTCTATAAAATGCTAAATTTGAAATAATTTTGGTTTTTTTTATTTTTAAACTTGGTCTCCACAAAATAATAATTCTTTAATAATCTTTATTTAAACCTTATTTTCTATATTATGAAAACCAAACAAAGAACTTAAAATTTCATATGAGAAATATTATAACATATGTTCTATACAATTTCTAAAACACCCATTTTAATAATTTTCAGTTTGATCTTTCTTTTGAACTTTCTTATTCCTTTTTTTGAATTTTTTTCCACAATTTTTATAAACTTTTCATACGGAAATCTTTTTAGAATTTTCCTTATATTATTATTTTTATTTTCAATTTAATTGAAACTTGTAAACAAACCATAAAATATTTCAAAAAATAATTAAACGCATAAATCCATCAAAAAAAAATAATAATAATACTTCATATCAGTTCCGCGATACACGCTTTAACCATGAACAATTTCAGTTTCTTGTAATCCAAGACTTCATAAATGTGCGTCAAAAAATATTCGAAAATAAAAAACAATCTGTGCAAACGTGTTGAAATTTCTTTAAAGATTAAAATTGTCAGAACTTACTAAATATTAAAGTATATAATATTTACGAATGAAAACTAGGTGCAAGTGTTGTTTATTATGTGGAAAATTTTGTTTACAATTTGAAATTTTTATATGAATAATAAAAATGTCTTAATTGAAAAAAAAAAAACTGCCATTTACATAATTAAATATAAACAAAATATAATTTTTATTTACTAAAACATAGGTTCACATTGGTGAACATTGGTAAACAATTACTTTACTCTTCTACAGTTTTCTTTATATACACGACCAAACTGATAGTGGTTTTTCCGAAAGTTGGTAAATTATCAGAGTGCTTCTTAATAAATTAATTTTTTTTTTTAATTCAATGATTTTTGAAACAAACCTAAGTTAAACTCACGAATAATACCATTATTTTATAAAGAAAATGCCATTATTTAATATTGAGTTGCACCATTCATTATCTAAACGCAGAAAACTAATTATGAAGTAATTTTTTTCCGACTCCTCTTGAGGGACTAGTGCTTCCACTAGAATTTTTTATCGAACTCTGTTAGGTACTGTTGTTTTTTCAGAATTGATGTTATTTAATCGACAACGTCTTCTGAAGCCTGATGGATTCAGTTTAAGGGCCATTCTAGACATGTTTCCTTGCTGTTTCCGCAGTCTGCGCCCTATCCTGTAATTCCTTTTTCTTATTTTATGATCTAATTGTTGATCTCCTGTTAAGTGCAATAAATCTCTATTCATAATTGTTTTAGGCCATAATATCCTACATATGCATTTAGTCTGCTGCATGTAGTACTTCAAAATTGCAAGGTCTCGTTACCATACTTTAGGATACTTTTAAAATTCGTAATTTGGTGATTCTGAAAATTTGTGAGTTTCCTCATACAGATTGCAATCGCTGATCTAGCTTTCATAAGTCAGTTATTCATGTCTTCTGACACTCTTGTGCTAGTTGATATTTTATAAAACAGTGGTGGAGCATCAAAATACATGAATAGCTGCCAAGCTAGCAGAAGTTATTGACGTACTCAATTGTTTGACCGTTTATTTTTAGAAGTAGTGATGCTCGGTATTGGTTCCTATCACTTAGGTCATATTGAATATTGAATTTAAGTCCAACATTGCTTGGAAGATTTTGAAAATACTTTAATTTGTTGTATATATCACTAAAATTGGCAGGAGTTATGCATATCTGATCTGTGTAGTCTAGGACTTGTGCCTAACACTCTTTAACAAAGAGAATGCTTTCTTGAAATATATGAACACTAGATATAGTGGTGATCTTCATTGTATAAACTGTTCTACAATTACGCGTATTAGTCTACTTTACGCAACTTCTTTCAGGAAGCAAACCAGCTTTTTGGTCGGGTATGTTCTATTTTTGTTTCTATTTTTCGATCCGGCCCTGATTTATTAATGTTTTAATTTTGTATATTGCAAAACCTAATGACTTTATCATCTTATAATTGTCACAGTATGTCATGTCGTCCTTTATCCTTTACACCTTTTTAAACTTTAGTTTTTTTGGAATCCACCAAACTCAAAACTCAATAATCAATAATTAAATTCTAATTACAAAAATAATTAGAACTATTTTACTATAAATTTAAATATTCTATGAAACTTTAAAACTTTAAATAACTTAATATGAGGTCTTATTAAAAATTCCTAGAAACTCCTAAAACATTTTTAAAGCGGTATCAAAATTTAACAAATAACCTTTTAATAAAAATATTTATAAAACTTTAAAATATTACAAAACTTTGTATTCAATACTGATCAAAAAAAAACGCGTTCATCTACACGCATGTTGTTAACATTCTGTTTTTACAAAAACAAAAACACATAAAACTGACATTTTTGTCTCCTTGAATATTGAAAATTTGTTGGAGTTTTCTGTTGCCTGTTTTACTTGCTTGTCCATCAAAACTGTCAAAAATAAGAGAATCCCTTGTCAATTTTAATAATATTATTTATGTAAATGTAGAATATCCTTTTTTTTTATTCAATCCAAAAAATATACAAAAACAACAACAACAAAATTAAAAAAATTTTTAAAACTAAAATAGCTGTAGAAAAAAAATTCGCAGAGCTAAGGTTCTCATTGATATTCATCAGAAAGGATTACAAAATTCATATATGTATAAATTTGTATGCCTACATATTTGATTGTATGATTTCATAAATAAAAACCAAAAAAAAAAACATTATTAAATAAATCAAAGCTCATATGTGATGTTTAAAGCTGTGTATTACTAATGAACAGTTCCATCATAAAAATTAATAATTTGAAATGACTTTTGGCGTTGCACATTTTATTTTAGCTTTTTTCGTATAATTTTGCGAATCGATTTTTTTTGGAAATATTTTATATGAATCGATTATAAATCGATTTTTTTAATTTATGAATTTAAATCTAATGTTGTTTTAAATCTTTTTAAATTTATAATCAGGATATAAAATCAGAATTAGAACCTAATTTTGAAATGAAAACAGTTATTACGCAAAATTAAAATTGAAATTGAATTCGATTCCATAAACTAAATTTAAAGGATAGGCACATTTTTAATGTGAAGAAAGATTTTTATTCTACAAGTATAATCAGCAAACAATTTCGATATAATTTAACTTGTACTCTAAGTATAAATGTTAGTTTTTTGGTGTGCTTAATATTCAACACCTACGCTAACAACCCGGCCTCTGTAAGCTTATGTCATGAAACATAGGAGAGATAGAAGCCATGTATTAATAATATTCTTAATAATTAAAATTGATCTAAGTGAAATCGAAAAATCAATAACTAAGTGAAGCAATCAAGGCCTTATCATTACGAAGCACATGGAAAGCTTCGAAAGCCACCTTTTGTAGCTTTGCGTTGTTTTTTTTAGGCAATGCGCGATTTAATAAATGAAAATCAAAATTCTTTTGGAACCAAACTCTAGAATGGGACCTGCAATACAAATGTACAACTTGATTTCGACTAATGATGTAAAAAGAATTTTGGAAATCAGGTTTAGAAAATATAGGATTCTGGGATTATGAAGGATAAGGATGAAGAAAATTGGGAATTCGACTTAAATGCAATACTATTTTTTACATTTTGTATTGATTTAATATTTAAGTTTTTAATTTTTTTTGCAACAGCATATTTTGCACCCTCAGTTATATCGACCAACTGTCCACTAGGCCATCCATATACGTTCTTTTCAATAAAACATTAAATTAGAAATATTCCTAAATAAGAAAATAGACATTTTGTACTAAGGGATTCTTGACATTTAATCCTACAACTTGTAGACAGTTCTTAAGATTTATTTTATGACCATAACTGTATCTAATAGCTAAAAGATATTTCTTTTTGTGTTTTTAATTTTAAATAAATTTTCTATCTTGGCACATGTTTCACACTTTTAATATGGTTTTTCTCAAAATTTTTTTTCCAATTGTTTTAATTTGTTCCTTCATTTGTTTTTTAAGGAACAATTATAAAAACAAAAGGAAAAATCACCAAAGGATCAAAAAAAGATAAACAAAAATAAAAAATTAAAAAGGATCATAAAAAAAAATTTTCTGACCACTTGAATTTAGACCTTTAGTTACAAAATAGCAAAGTACCTAATATTTGTATATAAAAAAAGTGTGCCATTTAAATTTTAAAGAATTTATTTTTGTTTTTAAGGAGTTTTTCTAACTGTTTCTTAAACAGTTAGATAACACTAAAACATACAATAATAAAAAGAGAAAAAAAAGGATAATGCAATATTGACACATGTGTTAAATATTGTTTTTTCAGTTGTTGAATTAGGATATTCGATAAGGAAAATAAGGATGAGTTTTTTTGTTTATTTTTTTTTTTTTTTGGAAATTTGATAAGAAGGAAGGAATTCCTGATATTTGTTTAAGAATCATATGTGTATACATATATTTTTTTTCTTTAATTATTAAGGAATATTTAAATTTGCCTTTTTTTCAATTTCGAGAGTAAAAGCTACGATATATATCTTTAAGTTTTTTTTAAAAGTAATTTAAAGAACCAATATTGGAACTAGGTACTAAACAATAGTTTGTTTTATTTATTTTTATACCCGTATGACTATAAGTTTAAATGGTGTAATAAATTTACCATTGCGTTTGTGACAAGAGGGGGTAGATATAGTATCAAAGGTACGAATCAAATCAGAATCGAAAAGTAAATCGATTTAACTATGTGTGTCCGTCCGCACGATAACTCAAAAAATAAAGGAGGTAGGATTTTGAAATCTTCACAAATTTGGTTTTGTGAAATAGCCGTCATCGCTATTGAAATCTAGTTATTTTTAGGTCCACGGGCTCGAGTACCTACCATACAACTTCTTTTTTTATATGAGCATTGCTGTACACTTAATTAAGCTGGATGGTTGAAATTTTGCCAAAAATAGTTTAGTATAATGGCCAAAGCTTCTGTAAAATTTGGTTGGTCTATTGCAGTGGGTTCGATTAATTGGTATACAACTTCATATTTCACATGAGCATTACTTTATATTATATAATAAAGTTGAAGGTTTGAAATTTTGTCAAAAGTAATTAACTGGATGATATAATGTTTATATTACGGTCATACGGGTATCCCAGAGTTGACACAGTCTTCTCTACTACACTTTTCCTCGTTATTATTAGTTTAAAATACAAATTAAAATTTAATTTTAGTTCAACAAACAATAAGCTGCATAATGTAAACTAAGTATCATTATATTTATGTGCTAATTGCTTAACTTTTATGGGAGAACATATCTGTATGAACTATAGGTACAGTACATGTTGGAACAAGCGGTTAGAAGGTACTGAATAGAGGGGATTCGGAGCTAAAATTACCTAAACCTCTTACAAAAAATCAAATCTCTTACCAAAAAGGTCAATTCTCGATTGCATCTGTGGTAATTTTTTTAGCATAAGCCATTTTTATTATTTTAATTATTGCCAAAGTGGCCGAACTCTTGTTTCTGTGTTTAAAATTTGTTTGTTTGTTATGCCACTTTGATTCTAAGCCAATCCAATGTAGATCCTAATGAATTCCACATACAATTAATATTAAATGAAAGCTGAGACATGATCACATGTAGAGTGACATTCATTATTTTGTTAGTTAAATAATTTGTTTTCATATTTTTTAATTATTTAGAAAATTATACGTATTAGAGTATTAATATATATTTTATTGGTTGAGTACAAAATCTCGCGTTCCAAAATTTTGCGTGTCAAAATCTGGGGTTTTTATAAATATTCTGGAAAAAGCGAATAGTCCTGCCTATGAATTCAATATTAAGACATTATTTTAACATTTTAAAAAAGTAGGGGCTTATATTTCACAAGTACATTTTAATTTATAAAATAAATTTCAAAATTTTATTCAATTACCTTTTTAAATAATCTAACAAAATTGCATTCTGAGTTTTGTAAGTAGATAGCTGAATAAACTCCAATTCCTCCTAAAATTCAGTTATCTAATGGATTACAAGTTAGTTTATTATTTTACATTTGCTGTAAACCCAAATTATATATAACTAAAATTAACTCTCTTGTAATTCACTTTTATTTTTAATTTTAATTTATGTTATTATCTTACAAAATAACATTATTAATATTAACTTGTTTAACATTTTCAATTAAAAAAAAAATATGCAACAAATTAATATATAAAAAAGTACTTCAAATAAATAATAAAAAGTATCACTTAAATGGATTAATAAGCCTATTTTTAACATCATCACTTCATTAACTATTAAAAAAACATTAACAAACATATTAAAAACAAAAAAAATATACCTACATATATATTTTATTTTTTTTAATTTTCTTTATAAATCTCTGATTCATTATTAACTTAATTTGTATAACCCATTAAACCAAACGTAAAATTTAATTTAATTTCAATTGAAAAAGTATTAATATATAAAAAAAAAATATATATAAATACGAATACCGCACAATTTTTTATTTTTTTATTTTTATTGTTTCATAAATAATTTGTAAATCTTAATAAACATTTAAAATCAATTATTAACAAAAGCCTAACAATTATTGTGCACAGTCACAACATAAATGTCAAAACAACTGATATTTTTAAAATTAAATTTACATCCTATAGAATATAGCAGTAATGTTTCGGATTTAATCAATTTATTTGACACTTTTGATCAGATTATTAGAAAGGATCTCATAGTCATGAAAAGTAATCTAAAAGCCAATTTCGGGAATTAGATTCATTCGCAGGCCGAATTTGGTACACTATATCCAAATTATTCAAATAATTCAGTAAAGAAGCTAATACTTAATACCCTGTCCATCACATAAATTGCGGTTGATAATTCAAATATAATTACTAATACTAGGCCACTTTGGCTCTGAGTCTCTTATTCAAAAATCACAACAGTTGCCATAACAACTAAACATTATTCAAGAAAATAATATTTTGAATATTCCAATAACAAATGGTAACAAAATGGTATCCAAATTTTCGGCAGGGAGAAATGTTTATGTCCGACATTCCGAATGCTCAATCATCAATAAGCCAATACTTTCTGTTTCATCCTGATTTTGTGTAAGTTTTGTTAATCTTATGCTGCATCTTGCAGTTAGACAAACGAAAAATGCTTTAGCGAATGATGATCATACCTATGTATGGCTAAAGCTGTATTTAGCTAACTTGAATAAGGAAGATGACGATCTATGTATAGATGGTAAAACCTAACTCCATATTAAAATTTTTATTTATAATGAGGATTTATACAGTTTAAACCAATGGAATTATTTGAACTATTTAAAAATATCATGAAGATTTCAGAGCTTGGTCTAAATCAAAAGGATCGAGTCTAAGTAGCAATGGTTTTTTTCAAAAATATTAATTTTATTTTAGTTAATCTACAAGTAGCTTTATCTAGCTTTAAGGAATTAGAGTCAACAGATAGTGAAGGTAATAAACAAAAAATAATCTTAAAATCTTCTATCGCAACTGTAGTCGTTTGAGCGTAAGCTTAAGAAATTATATGTTGAAGCTAAATCTTGCATATTCCGTATGTTTGCTATCATCAAAACATGTCATCAAGAACAGACCTACGAACTGTTCCAGTGACCGCCTCCACTGTATTACTTGCAGTCAATAACAACGTTTCTAGTGTTTCATTAATTACTAGAACCTCCAGCTCTTACCAACACCAGTTTACAAAAGTAAACATAGAGAATAGCTTTCTTTTTCCAGGAATTGATTCCTTCCCACGCAATTCGTTAAATATAATATTCGGCAATCTTCTATATCCTTTTAATATCTTTATATTTAAAACTGCTTCAAGACTCCTAATAAACGTTCTTATTGCTAATATTTTCTACACATATAAGTACAGCTGTTACATTTTTATTATTTTGTTGTCAAAAATAAAAAAAAAACACAATTTTAATCCCAAAAAAATAAAAAGAAAACAAAAATTTAAATTGTTTGCATAAAGGATAACGTTAATTAACACAAAATTTATGTTTGTTTCTTTCCAATCGAATATTAATGAATGTATTATGGATTTAAAAATAAATCATAACTATGGGTATGGCGCTAGGTCAAATTTTCAAAATGTCTAATTTCCCAAAGACAAAACTACTAACAGCTTCTGGAATATCAGGAGTATTGTCAATGACAACAGATCTAATTTTCAAGTAAAACCAAAATTTTAACAAGGAATTTTGATTTGTCAAAAATCATAACTGGAAAGTACAAAGTATTTGACGAATATGTCAAAATTGACATTAATAATGTCATTATTATCATTAATTAATATGTCAAAATTGACATAAAAAGTGCAAAATCCGGACTTGAGTTTAACTTTATAATCTACAAAATTTTTAGAAAAGAAAAATGTATGCATTGAAAAGAACCGAGTGCTGCCTCATTTTTATGGAAAAGTTTTTGGAACTTTTGACATTTCTTCCTTTGGACAGTTGATATTTAGGAGATTTGATATGCACCTTGTTATTACACAAAATGTATAAAATTTAAAGCATATATTTTAAAATGCGTATATATATAATTTACAAAAAAAAACAAAATTTAAAATTAAATTAAATTAACCTCTTTGGAATCACTGTAAATTATCATTCAACTGGAAATTAACATAAATAGAAAAAAACATAAAAACAAGCAAATAAGAAAAATTAACATAATGCATAGCAAATATTTTGTTTTTTATTTAATTTTAAAATTTAAAAAAAAAAAACATGCATTAAAATCAAATAAAATATACCACTTCGGAAATTGTCAATTATAAAAATTTAATTTTTGTATCAGACAATTGCTTAAGTCAAAAATCAGTAAATGTTGCTCACTTGAACTCGACCGATCTTAAATTATTCACGAATAGCAGGTGAATTAATTTCACCGCGAATAGTCTTCTGAACAAATAGTATGTCCACCACCAGACGGCGTGGCTGGAAGCAGTCCATATTAATAACAAGAAGTCTAGCTTCATAGGGAGGAAGACGTATTGGATCAGTCCAAACAAGATCACGCAGAGCTAAACGAAGAAATTTTTTTTTGTACTTATTCAATACGTGAAATGGCTTGCATGTTCAAGTATAGCTCTTACATAAGTAACAAAGAGTTGTTTCGTGATATAGGGATCATAAAACTTTTGATTCTGACTCTAATTCTTAATTTAGAGATTCATCCATTGTAAACAGCAATACGTTTGTAATGAAGATCTGATAACTTGCAATATCAACAAAAATATTTAAAAACTTAATAAAAAAATACATTAATATAAAAATATAAACAAAACACAAAATATAAACAAATAATTTAATTTCAATAATATAACTCGCAGATACAGAAATTCCTTATAATTCAAATATAAAATAGATATAGACATAGGTATTACACTTATAGGTATATAACAAAAAGAATTGTATATATTGCAAAATCTAAAACGTTTCTACATGTTATGAATCCTAAGCCTAATAATATCTCAGATTTAAATTTTTTGTGGAATTAGGATAAATTCTAATATTAAGAATATGTTATGTTCCCTCTATTTCAACATGTACATATGGTATAGACAGGCTTATTAGCCTAGCAGTTGAACAGTTACGACTAAAATAAAAAAAAACTATACTGCAAAATTAACGATTTATGAATGATATAATATGAAAAAGCCTTAATATTCATAAATTTTTCAGCTTTACCTGCTTTATAATACGGAAAAAAAGGACACTTCTTTACAATTGCATTAAATGGGAAAACATTTTTTGCACATCTATGATTAAGAATCTTACAACAACATACTACATAAAATTTTCTAAATTTTAACATTTAAAAAATGATTTGGAATTAAATATATTTCTAATCATAATACTGTATATTTATACCCGTATGAATATATAGCCCAAGGGTATAATAAATTTGCCATTACGTTTGTACGTTTGCTTGAGAAGGAGGGGGGGTAGATATAGACTCAAGTGTATGGATCGGATCAGAATCAAAAAATAAATCGGTTTAGCGATGTATGTCCGTCCGTCATCACAATAACTCAAAAAATAAAGGAGCTAGGATTATGAAATTTTCACAAATTCGTTTTTATGTAAAAACTGGAATCGCTATTTAAATCCAGCCATTTTGGTCCATGGGTTCGGGTAGCTGCCATACAACTTCTTTTTATACATGAGTATTTCTCTGTACCTATTATAGCTGCGTGTCTGAAATTTTGCCAAAAGTAGTTTAGTATAATGGCCAAATTTACTGCAAAATTTGGTTGGTCTACTGCAGAGGGTTCGAGTAGCTGCCATACAACTCCTTCTTTTGTATGAGCTTTACACTACACCTGATGAAGCTGGGTGTCTGAAATTTTGCAAAAAAATAGTTTAGTGTAATGGCCAAAGTTACTGCAAAATTTGGTTGCTCTACTGCAAAGGGTTCGAGTAGCTGCCATACAACTCCTTCTTTTGTATGAGCATTACTCTACACCTAATAAAGCTGAATGTTTGAAATCTTGCCAAAAGTAATTAACCGGATGATATAATGTATATGTTACGGTCATACGGGTATCCCAGAGTTGACACAGTCTACTCTACTACACTCTTCCTCGTTTAATATATAATGTCAAAAGTCAAAATTTAAACACGTTCTAAATGAAAAACGCAAAGCTAAATCTGTCAAAAGTGTCATTAACATCTTATTGACAATATTACACTATTGTCAATTATATGTCCTAAATAAAAAGAAAAGAAGTGAAAATTATTGAATGAATATAATTGATTAATCAATAATAATAAATAATAAATCAAATTAATTTTTTTAATTGTCAAAATTATTTTTTATTAAATTTTTTAAACAAATAACTAATACTTTAATCTATTGAACTGCTACTGTAAAACTGAATTTTATTATAATCGAATGTTTAGAGCGAGGATTACGAAATCTAATAATTTTTAGGTTGTAGGGTTTAATTGAGATCAATTTTTATTGAAATATTTGTTTTCTAAATGCGAATAAATTCATTAAACATTATATTTTTCGCTTAGGATTTTTATTTATTCTTATTGATTCAGAATTAAAAAAATTGATTTTTACACTAACACCGGTCGTAGGGCAGTCTCTCTCCCTAGTAAATTATAAATTATATTTTTTTTAGTAAATATAATCCGACCATGATTTGAATCCAAAACCCTTCGATAGAAAGGCCGAAGTGCCACAAACTATTACGATAATGTATTGGATTTCTTTTAAATAAATATTTGATTAAATATAGTGAAACAAGGGTGGTGGGTATCTAGAATTACTGAAACTTGAAATTCTATTTAACAGCCCATAGTCATAAAACTTAAAACTAAAATAGTTCAATATTGCAATAATATACTTATATACATAATTATTTAAATTACTATAAAAACGAGGAAGATTATAGTTGCCCTTGTCAACTTTTAGATACCCGTGCATACCCACTATGGTGTATAAAATAAACCGTAATTTACTTCTCTTATACATTTAACTCATTACCCCATAATTTTGACGTAAAAAAAAAAAAAAAAAATTAACAAAAAAAAAAAAAAAATCACAAAAAAAAAAAAAAAAGTTTTCATTCATTGTCCCATAACTTAAGCTTAAAAAAAAAAAAAAAAAAATAAAAAAAAAAAAAAACAACAAAGAAAAAAAAAACAAAAAAAAAAAATTGGCCCACCCTAAAAGTCCGATGGTCCGAGTGATGTCCAACTTTGCCAAGTAACTTGCCCTATTAATTTACCTGCCCAATTTTAATTTTAACCTTGTAGCTTTATTAGATTCACAGTTATTGAATCGAAAACTTTGTATGGCAGCCCTCCGAAAATGGGGCCCTAACATTTTGAAACTTCATATAAGTGCTCGATTCATTATATAACTAACCGTGTGTAGTTTTCAGCCTCGTAGTATAATTAGTTTTGAAGAAATTCATATTGGTGCAAAGAAGTTGTATGGCAGCCCCCCATAAATGAGGCCCTAACATTTTGAAACTTCATTTAAGTGCTCGATTCATTATCCCAACTAACATTTATATTCTAATTAGTTTTCGCAGCTAAATTTTAGCTTTTACAACGTCATCCTAATGGACTAGAATAGCTACTTTGCAACTAATGCTAATTTACAAGTTTTCGAGTCATGAAAACGTAAGCGCAGCTAAAAATAAATTTAAATAGCTTTTGCAACTAATATGCTTTTTTACTAGCAAAGAAGTAATATACGCAATAGCGATTTACTGTAAAATGACAGCTAAATAGCTGTTACAGTAATTTTGATTACCATAATGCTATTTGGCTTTTATTATTTTTTCAATAACAGCAAAATAGCTTTTTGGAAAACTTGTTTGTTACTCTAGCAAACTGGAAATAAGTAAAGTATTTTTACTTTAATTACCATATTGCATAATTTTGGCATTAGCTACAAAAAAGCAATATAGTCGAAATGACAGCTAAATAACTGTTAAAGTAATTTTTATTACCATAATGCTATTTGGCTTTTATTATTTTTTCAATAACAGCAAAATAGCTTTTTGGAAAACTTGTTTGTTACTCTAGCAAACTGGCAATAAGTAAAGTATTTTTACTTTAATTACCATATTGTATAGTTTTGGCATTAGCTACAAAAATGGCAATATAGTCGAAATGACAGCTAAATAGCTGTTAAAGTAATTTTTATTTCCATAATGCTATTTGGCTTTTATTATTTTTTCAATAACAGCAAAATAGCTTTTTGGAAAACTTATTTGTTATTCTAGTAAACTGGCAATAAGTAATGCTATTTGGCTTTTATTATTTTTTCAATAACAGCAAAATAGCTTTTTGGAAAACTTATTTGTTACTCTAGTAAACTGGCAATAAGTAATGCTATTTGGCTTTTATTATTTTTTCAATAACAGCAAAATAGCTTTTTGGAAAACTTATTTGTTACTCTAGTAAATTGGCAATAAGTAATGCTATTTGATTTAATGCTTTACAAAGCTAAATAGATATGAATGGAAAGCTGTCCTTTATACTTTAATGCCATTATAATGTCACCACGTGCATGCATAACTATTTAGCTTTGTATAAAGCTAAATAGATATGCATGGAAAGCTATTTTGCTTTGTACAAAGCTAATTTTCTGTGAAATGTAATTGGTTGCTGCCACAGCTATTTTATTATCAACAAAGAATGTCAATTATTAATAAGATGTGCCACTGTCATTCACAAATATTAATGTATTTTGTACACCAAACAAAACTTCATTAGTAAAATTAGGTAAATTATATGTATGTAAATATATGTATGCAAAACCTTTCTGTTATTAAAATTTCTGCAAGAGAGAAACAGAACGATATTTTTGCAATGCTCTTTCAAAACCACTATTTTTTTTTTGTATTGGTATAGTATAAAGTATAAAGATATTTGAAAATGAATTGCAAAGTATTCCTTAATTTTTTTTATTCATTTAGGTACAAAGTGGCAAAAAGTAATAAAAAGTGTTTAAAATTTTTAATAATTTTTTTTAATTTTATTAAATTATATAATTAGATTTAGAATTCATAACCTAAAAAAAATTTTAATAAAAATGTGAAGAATTATTGATAAAAGAAGTATTGTAAAAGACATAAAAAAACATAATATAAAATCTAATTTTAATTTCTTATACCTTATATACCTATTTTACATTTTTAAATTATTTGTTTAAGTAATGTTTTTAAGATTTTGAATTAAGTATTCTAAAATAAAAAATATTTTAATATTAAAACGACAATTTAATTTAAATTTGTTTTATCTCGCTACTTTCGACACAATTTGCTCCATAGTGAGATTTCAAGTTTTTTGTTTTCATTTCATATAATAAAATCTTATTTCTATACCTACCTAACCTACATATGTATGTATTTCAATTTCGTTGTGTTTTTTTTTCTTTTTTAAATATTGCAAACCCAAAAATTGCTCACGTGTTGGAGTGGCTCATCTTATTACAATACCTAGATAATTTTTGATTACCAATTTTTTTTTTATACTCTTTTATTATATATGTATGTATATATATGATATTATGACCACGAGTATATTAAAATTGCTGCCCCGTTTGTAACGCATTGATCTAGATGAGCTAGATATAATGTCAAAAATACGTATCGGATCAGCTTCGAAAAGTATTTTAATCTAGCTATGTGTGTGTGTATTTTCTGTCTCTATACTGTGATTAAGATTCAACCAAAATTTCGGATAGCTCTCGAACAACTAACATTTATAACTTAAATAAAAATTTAAATTTTTGCAGTACAACTTGTATACAACATGCAGTTATATGAATTTTTTTTTTTTGTTTGTTTTTGCTTTTGTTATTGCTCTGTTTGTTTTGTAGATATCTATCAATTTACGATTTCATATGATTCAAATGATGCGTAGTTTAAAAAATTTAAGATAAGCTAAAATTAACACAAATATTTTTTTTAAGTAAATAAATGGCTTGATAAATAATTTATATGTATTTATATAACATGTTTATTTGAAATTCTTTGTATGTGCAGTTTGTATTTTAGATTGATACATAATAATCATTCTGAACATGATGATTATTATGTATCTTGATAATCTTAATATATGAATATGATGTTTATTTTTTCAAGGTTTAAATTAAAAGAGATAATATCAAAGACTATAAAATATAATTATACACTAAGCACTTTTGTAAAGTTTCAAAATGTTAAGGCTTCATTTTTGGCGAGCTGCCATACAAAGTTGTCAATTCGATATCTGGAAATCTTTTAAAGCTACGAAGTTAAAATTAAAATTGGGCTTGTAGGCCAAATATTTTTCTATGTTTTTTTTCTTTTGTTTTGTTTTTGTGGTTTTTTTTTAACAAAAATTATGGGGTGAGTGCTGATGACATACATTTTGCTTTACAAAATAGTTTTGATTAATTATGATACATCTTTTTCAATTTTTTCTGAATTTAATGTTTTACAACATAATATTTTACAACATAAATGCATGGATATCTAAAAGTTGACAAGGGCAACTACAGTCTTCCTCGTTTTTTTTTTATTTTATGTACAGCATAATAGCTGTGATTGCAAACAATTCAGCAAATATACTTAATATGAATCCCTGATAGTAATATAACTTTTTAAAAAAGAATACTTGCTGCCTACAAATCTAAATTGCTTTAAATTCTAATTAATATATTCTTGTGACCTTTTGATTTTATATTCGCTATCAGAATATTTATTTTGCAAAACTAATTTTTTAGCTATCATGAAAGATATATAGCTTTTTAATAAAGGCAAAAATAAACATGGTAGAAAACAAACATGGCAGAAAAAATTACCAAAATTATTTAAGTTTTATAAATTATAAAAGAATGATTATTGCCCTTAAAACCACTACTAAATTATTATTAGCAATTGTTACAACTTTAACGTTTGATTTAATAAAATTTTTAAAATTTATTTTCGAGAAAATAATTTTTTCTTAAAAATAATTTTTTTAATTTTTTATTAAATACTCAATATTTTAATGGCGCATTTTTTATTTCGAAGTATTTTTGAAAATTAATCGATAAAATATTAATCGCAAGTGAATTTAGTCTTTCTTATCTTCTGGAAAATCATATTTGTTCATATAAAAATTATAATTTATACTATTAGACTATAGATATAAATTACATAATTACAAAGTTTGTATTTATAAGAACTTTGTAATTTTTAAAATATTTATTTATATTCAAACAATTTAATTTTATTTACAATTTGTGATATTATAACAGCAAAATAATTTTGGAAGTTATTTTGGCTATCAGAATAGCAAATTTGTTAGGCGAATGATCTTGCAGTAATAGCAGCTTTTAAGCATATATTTCTATTAAGCTGTCATGTAAGTGACATAGAAGATCAAACATGTTTGCATTTGCCATAACTTTTACACATCCGTTGCTATTTGGCTATCATGACAGGTATTTCTATTTTATAGCTATTTTGCAGTTTCAGTATCATAATAGTCACACAGCTAATTTGCTTTGTTACGTTGTCAAAACGTTGTGAAAGCCAAAATATGATCACCACTTTGATCACCGCAACATCATGATCACGTCATAAGAACATTTTCATAATTTTTGGCTCTAGTAAAAATAGCTAAATAGCTGCGAATTTTTGCTGTGGCAACGTTTTGGTGACTTAGAATTGCTAGTTGGGATATAACTAACCGTGTGTAATTTTCATCCGCGTAGTATAATTAGTTTTGAAGAAATTCATATTGGTGCAAGGAAGTTGTATGGCAGCCCCCCGAAAATGGGGCCCTAACATTTTGAAACTTCATATAAGTGCCGGAGTCAATATAAAACTAACCGTGTGTAATTTTCATCCCCGTAGTATAAATAGTTTTGAAGAAATTCATATTGGTGCAAAAAAGTTGTATGGCAGCTCCCCGAAGCCTTGGTCCGATTTTAACCAAAAACAATAGGGAACCTAGAAATTGTCTAAAAATGACTTTGTGTGAATTTCAAGACTCTAGCCCTTTTAGTTTTTGAGTTATCGTGATGACACACGGACGGACGGACGGACGGACGGACAGACACACATAGCTAGATCGACTAATTTTTCGATTCTGAGCCGATACGTACCCTTGACACTATATCTAGCTGGTCTAGATCGATGCGTTACAAACGGAGGAGCAAATCTAATATACCCGATGTTCATATATATATGCACGGGTATAAATACTATAAAAATTATTCACTATTTATTATATTAAATTAAAAAATAAATATTCTTTCAATTAGTCAACACTTACTGTGCTCTTAAAGTGTTTTTTTTTTTTAATAATTTTAATTTTTTATATTTAATTAAATTAACTTTTACTTTTATAAATAAAATGAAAAAATAAATAGTTTTTAATTTAATTGAAAATATTTCAAAAATTTTTATATTGTCTATTTACTTTTGAATCAATTTCTGAAATTAATAATAAAGAACACTAGACTCAAAAAATGCGAAATAAAATTTTCTTGCAGTGTCCTTTCCAAAATGACCCTTTAAATTTCAAAACAATCAGAAGAACCTCCGACATTTATAATTTGAGAAATACCAAATGTCAATAGTGCATTTGAGAAATATTTGTAAGTAATTTTTGTGACCTTTATAACATAATAAGAAAACTAATCATAGAATAAAAACTTTTAATATTTAATTTTACTAATTTTATTAAAATATTTACAAAAGAATGATTTGGGGTTATTATTTTAAAATTATTTAATATTAAATGGATTTTCTTTAGTAGATTTCTAGAAATATTTAATAGAAAATGTTAATTGATTGTTATTACTAAATGCAAGTCATTTCTGTATTAGGTAACTATTAATTAGAATTTTTTTCCTCATATTTATTTCGTTGGCAATAATTCACCTTATTCTAGAACTATTATAGTAATAGTATTTTTTTAAGATGTATTGGGAATATTGAGTAAGTTTTAAATATAATTGCCCTAGGCAATTACATTTTCTTAAAATCGATTTTATTTTAGCAATAACTTAAGTATTAACAGAGACTTTTAAAATTGACTTTTCAAAATGATACTAATGACAATTTAAACTTGACTTTAAATTTAATCATGACAGTTTATAATGTTAAAAAATAGATAGCGTTCGGAACATTAAATATGACACTGTTATCTATAAATTAATGTTTTAAATAATAATATTTTTAAATAATTCTTATGCCTACTTCTCACAAAAATAACTTTTTTGAAATGTTATAATTTTCAAAAAATTTAAATGGTTGTCAAAATAAAATGTCAATTTCGAAAAATTCCGATTTTTAAATCGTTAATAGTAACTTAAAAGCAGCTGTGCAGAAAATTTTAATTTAAGTTGCTGCTAAAATTAAATCGATTTTAAAAAAGTCATTAGTAAGCAATTATACTTCAGTAAAAGTTGTTTTATAACGACATTATGTATATGTCAAAGATCAACTATTATTTTCAAGATTAAATGTCAATTAGGTGTCAACTACTCTCATCTAGTGTGTTATTAACACAAGTCACAACCCTACATATTTGACAGTTTACCAAGTATTTAGAGAAAGAATTTTCGAACAATCTGGTGTTTTCTATTAAATTAATATTCACAACATTGAATAATGTAATTTTTCCTATATTTCGATTTCCTAATTTAAAATTTTAGAAATTTCTATTAATAATCTAACAACTGTCAAAAAATTAGAACTTAAAATTAAAGACAGTTAAGGACTGTCACTCAAAGAAAACTAAAATGTAATTTAATATTTAATTAATGTGATTTAAAAGTTTAATAATAAACCTTTTTAAGGTTTATTACTTAAATAAATTTTATATAAAATTTGAATTCATAAAATAATAAACATTGTATGTTTTTTTATTTGTTATTTAAATTATTTACTTGAAATATATATATATATAAATACGCATGTTATATTAAAATTTTTCAATATAAAATTGTCTTTTTATTAAGAATCAAACTTTGAAACAAACATTTCATAAAATTGAATTTCACTTTAGAAAAAAAACGTTCTTAGTTAATTAAAGTCCTATACTTCTATCTATTGAATTCATATATGCACTTATCTTCTAAGATACGAAAAAAAAACAACAAAAAAAAAAATAAATAGACTTGCACCATATGTGTGATGCACCGTTTTAAAAAATTTTCAATCTTATTTTTTCTGATCCTTCTGTTTTAAATAAAATGCACAATAAAGTAATTACTTTACTTCTTATTAAAAGAATTAAAATTAGAGGTAGGTGCAAAAAATTGGTGATATTTTCAAAAATATCAAAATTATTTTTATTATCATTAAAAATATACTTTCAGATAAATTATCAATGGTTGTATAATCTGGTGTTATTCATGTACAGGGTGGCGCAAAACGACCGATATGGTTTGAATATTTAATAACTTTTTAAATTTATTTATATTTTTTATTTTTATTTCAGAATTTTGTGAAGAAAACTTGGGGAATTGGAAATGGAACAGTACACAACAGAAAAGCGATCAAAAATTACTAAAAATTATGGAAAATTTACTGGAAAGAGCACGAATATGCGAAGCGGAAAATGGTCACGACTTACGGGATATAATTTTTCATACTTAAGCTAAAAATATTCTCCGTTAATATTTACAAATTAGGTATTTTTTAAATAATCAAGAATTATTAGATAGCAGAAACCTTATTCAGAAAAAAAAATCTCCGCTGAGTCGAACTACATACTCTTGAACTATAAAAATTGCTAAAAATAAACTGTATGTATCATCAAAAAAAAAAAGAAAAGATTCTTTTTTTTTTTCAAAATATTGAACTGTATTATGAAATGAATTTTATACCGAACATAAACAATTCTGAGTTTACAAAACAAAATACACTAACCCGACAATTTAACACATTTGTATAGCATAGTATATATACTTGTGTATCTTATATTAATACATGTGTACATGTATGTAAGAATGTTTATTTTTGAGTTTTTTTCTACTCTTAAGATACAAAAACGTGTACAGCAGCTTCCACGCCCGTCTTATGTTCTAAATGAAAAAATAACATTATAAACTCTAATTGGAAGGCATATATTAGAAAAATTTTTAAATCAATATTATTGTTATATCTTTTACTATAATTGGAATGGAATTTGAGAGGGAAACTCTGATTGTAAGACAAAAAGTGACTTGATGATATTTTACGCCATTTGAGGAAATCGGCATTGTGAAACGCCTCTTTTGAAAATTAAAATACTTGCCGCTATAATTTATTTGTAATTTCCATTAGTAATCAACTATTTCATATTTATTTTATGGTCTTGACCTTTTGTTGAAATCATTGTTTCCGATCATAACTCAAAAGCTTTATTCAACGCTATACTAACTAGAGATTCTCCAATTTATAAATTGCGCTTTACAAACTATCTTCATCACTTTAACAGTTTTTTAATATAGTATATTATCCTTCCTAATACCCAATTTCAATATGTATTACTAATTTTATTAAAAATGTAATTTTCGGGATTCACTTCAGTTTATAGTGAAAATGCCTCAATCCTTCTTTAACATTAAAAGTCTTTTCTTACTTATTCAATCAATTCACATGAATTACTCGAATAAGTGCAGGAGTCTATCACAAAAAAATCAGGTTCTTATCTGAATCACTATGCAATTAGATTTTTGAATTGAAGTATGAAAATCGATATCTATCTATTTATTAAGCGATTCTGTTTTTATCAAATTTACAATTTATTAAAAATTTTATAAAACTGAATCACTTTCTTCTTCATCTCTCTTAAAATAACAACTAACAATTAATCTCACTAACAATTCAAATACATAAAATCCTATAATACATAATTTTCTAAGCTGAAAACCTGATAAATCGCGTTATTTATAATTTCAATAATTTCCAGCTCCTTTCCCTGAATTTTTCACATCTGTACACTTTACATACACATATATCTAATATATTCCAGCTACAAAACGTCATCATAATATTTTTTTCAATTTTTCTTTTTTTTTTTTTTTTTTTTAAATTTTACTTTTTTCCAAATAGTGTGACATTTAATTTTCATAGTTTATTTAAATTTCGATTCAGTTTCGGTTTCAGTTTCAATGATTTTTCATTTTTTTTTTTCTAAAGTATATCTTTTACAATAAAAATATACACAGATCCGTTTCGAAGATCGAAGGGATACACAAAATACACAAAACAAACCTTTATTCAAAAAAAAATCAGAAAAAAAAAAGAAAATCATCTTAAATTAAATACAACAAGAAAAACTCACAAATTTTTTTTTTTTTTTCTTTTTTAAAGGAAAAATTATGGAAAATATTTTTTCTTGTGTTTTATAAGTACTTTAATATCAGCGCATTTGCATTTTAAACGCATTACGCATCGGTAGCATACACTTGTTAAGCGCGATTCAAAATTTACAAAAAAAAAAAAACAAAAATTATAATTTCAGTTTTTTATTTTGAAACTGGAAAAAATTTAAATTTAAATTTTAAAAATTAAGATGTTAAAAAATATCATAGATTAAATATACATGTACAGGGTGATTTTTTTTTTTATAAAACAAAAAACTAATTACCTTATTTAATTTTAATTTAAATAATTTAAATTAATTAACATTAATATTTATAAAAAACAAACAAAAAATCGCTTTTTATATTTAAAAATCGCATAAAAATTCAAAATTATTCAAACAATTAATTTTAAAAATTAAATAAATATAAAAAGTAATAAAATATTATTAATTTGAAAAAAAACATTATATATATATATATATAAATAAATATGAGTGAAATAAAAAAATAAAAAATAAAAAACAAAAATAAAATTGGCAACAATATCTTAAGATGTCTAGAATTAACGTAAAATAAAATTTGTTCGGATTTTTATTTACTTTTTCTTTAAAAATCGCAAATTAAAAAAATTGCAAAGAAAAAACACAAATAAAAATAAATAAATAAATTTTTTTGTTTTTTTTTTTTATATTTTTATAAAAACTGTGAAGTGAAATAAATTAAAGTGATTATTGAAACGTAAAACATCTAAGAACATAAAAAGTAAAACACCCAAATGATATATTTATTTAAATTATACACACGTTTTTTTGGCTCAAAGCCGAGTAGTATTTAGAAAAAAAAAGTAAAATTTGTGCAAAAGTAAATCCAAAAAAAAAAAAAAAAAACAAAAAATTAAATACTTAATTTTCATTTTGCAAAATGAAATACTAAAAACCGCAATAAAAAAAAAAAAAAAAAAACCAAACAAACATTTTATACTTTAATATAATTCAATGTATAGCTAGCTGTCAAGTTTGTAAAATATTTTACAAGTTTACTTGTTGTAAAAATTTTTTTTATATTTTTGTGAAAATTTTTTTTTTTTAAATATATATTATATATAAATATGTACATACATTTCTATGTTGTATCGCAACAATTAATTATAATTATTCAACGTGAGGATTTCCCGTTATATACTTCGAACAATTTCAATACATAACGAACGAATTTACAAGTTAATATTAACAAATTATTAGATACTGAATATATTCTGAAATATATATATATATAAATAAGTCACATTATATATATATACTTTTAATTCAATTGAAAAATTCAATGTGTTAAAATAACAATTAAATCAAATTGTGAAAAACGCGGGAAAACTTTTATTTTCTTTTCCTTTATAAATCATTAATTCCAAATAAAAACTAAAAGTATCTTTAGATAAATACATCAATAGACAATTCAATATCTTTATAATTTTATTTGAACGAATATTGAATCTATAAAAGAATAAATAAATTAATTAAAAAAAAAAAAAGATAAATAAGTATCTTATAGATACACAACACATATAACATTATAATTTATGTAAAATTATTTTTATATTATAAATAAAAAAAAAAAAAAAAATTTTTAATTTAGAAATTAAAAAAAGAATTAAACTAAAGAAAATTTTACAATAAAATTAGCTCATGTGATAATTTTTCATTTAAAATTCGAAAATAAAAAAAAACTTTGTGAAAAGTGATTCAATCACTATAATAAAAAGGCGTCATTTGCGTACATATAATATTTTACATATATATATATATAGTTATATATTATATTTTTTACAATCAGAATATAAAAATGTTGTCATTTTCTTTAATAGACTGAAAAAAAAACAACATAAATGATGAAAATATTGAATGTTGGCACGCGTCTAATTTGGAAGAGTCACTTCCTTTTTCTTTAATTCAATTTTTCTTTATTTTCCTCTTAGATACATTTTACTTTTAATACTTAATTTCATTTCAATAGTCAAATTGTAAAGTGGTTTTTCAACAACTTTTTTTCTTTCTTTGAAAAGAAAATTAGGTGAAAATTTCAATTAAAAAATTAAAAAAAAAACCCAAAAAAGAAAATTGAAAAAACTTTTTATAAGTGATTTTTAATATAAAAAAAAAGCAATTAATCAAAATGTTCCTTAAAACTTATAATAATAATAATAATTGTAATAATAATTCATCGATTATTATCGATAATATAAAACAATTAAAATATCAAGATCAACAATCACAATTATCACCAACAAATCAACAACAACAAATAACACAAACAATAACAATACCAAATAATGATAATAATGATTTATTAAATACAACAGCAACAATTAGTTATAAAATTCCAAAACAATATACAATTCAATCAAATCAACATAATCATTTATCAATTGATTCATTAAATAGTCCAACATTATATTCAACACCAACATCACCAACAATATATACAACAGCAACAACAATAAATAATAATCATAATCAACAATATATACCATATACATTAGCATCAATTAATTGTAAAACATCAAATGCAACATATGCAACAACAGTAAATTTTTTAAATGAAAATTTTTCAAATTATGATGAATTTATTGATTTTTCATCTTTAATTGGTACAGCGACAACACCAACAACAGCAACATCCACAACAACAACAACATCATATTATAATGAATCATGTCCAACATCAGCTGCAACATATTGTAGTCAAGATAGTTTTAATACAACACATATTATAAATGATACATGTACAACAAGTGCAACAACAACACCATCATCTATTATCAAAACAAATACAACAACAGATTGTAGTGAAATATTTAAATTTGAACCAGAAGATATTGAACGTCTTACAAATCAATACAATATAATACCAACAAAAGATGATCAACCCATCAATTTGGATATTGAATATTTTAATTATAATGAAATAAATTGTCAATCAAAAAATCAATCACCATGTTCAACACCAACATCATTAGATCCATGGATATCATTAAATTTAAATGGTTCACCAATTCCATCACCATCACAACAATCTTTAAATCAATCATCACCCGGTATTTTATCATTATCACCAAAATATGATAATTTTGATACACAAAAATTACCATCAATATCAAGTACATTTGGTGGTCAATTTAATATATCAACATCAATATTACAATATGATCATCAGCAGCAACAACAACAACTGCAACAAAAACAATATCATAATTTATCTTATAATAATAATTTAGAAAATCAACAACATCACCACCAGCAACAACAACAATTAATTAATAATAATTATAATATTCATTTGAACTCGGTTGATGAAATTTCATCAGATCCTGAAAATTCCGACAACATTATTGAAAATTTCTTAATTGTAAATCAAAATTTAACAAATATTGAAAAATCTATAAGATTGCATAAAAATATTTGGCCAATTGATGAAGAATTAAATGATATTAAATTAAAAAATTCAAATGATATTTCAACAATTGATAATGATGATGGCATTAAAATGGAAGAAGATGATGATGTTTTTAATGAATTAAAAAATTTTATTGAAATTGATAAATTATTACATAATAAAAATAATGATACAAAAAATGATAATGAATTAATGAATGAATCAAATGATAAATGTATTCCGCCAGATGATGAACGTATTATTACTAGTTCAATAAATTTTATTTGTTTATGGGAAGATTGTCATGAAAATTTTCAAAATCAATGTGCCCTAGTTGTACATATTGAAAAAAAACATATTGAAATAAAAAAAGGTGAAGAATTTGCATGCTTTTGGGCTGAATGTCCTAGAAGATATAAACCATTTAATGCTAGATATAAACTTTTAATACATATGAGAGTGCATAGTGGTGAAAAGCCAAATAAATGTCCGGTAAGTTGATATTGAATTAATTTTTTTTTTTGCAATTTTTAAAATTCTTGAATACTTTAAAAGTTTTGAAAATAGCTTTATTTGCTTTTATTAAGAAATTTCATTCTTATATTTATTAAAAAAACAATAAAATTTAATTTATAAGTTTTAAATGTAATTTTCAATATGTATCAAAAATAATCCAATGCTTATCTATACCGACGGGTAGTACGAATTCACGCCTTTCTAAATGATTTTCTATAATTTTCCAATTATCATTCATATTTTTATGGTTTTCATTTTCATTTTGTTCAAATATATACATCCCGATTATTTATCCTTCTTCCACAAACTTCGAGGTGAAGGGCATATACTAGTAAAAAATTATTGTGTGCATCAAAATTAATACTTTTTTTTTTGAAAATTATCCCCTTCTTTATTTTCAATCCTAACTCTAAATCTTTCACAAAGTTACCTTTTGCTCTTTTTTAAAACATTTCGCAGTTAAGACCTAATTTAATTGACTAATAGAACTCAAATAGCTTGCATCCGACAAAGCTTCTAGCCAACCAAGCCAATTAAACATGTTTTACTTAACACGAAGTTTTTTATCTTTAGTTTGATTTTTTGGATCTCTCACTGCTTATACGGTCCGCTTCTATAACCTTTCATAAAATTACATTTCTGTCTTTTTTAATGCACTTGGCATAATTTATACCAAAATTTTAAAAGGTATTATAAACGAAAATGTTCAAATAATTAAAATAAACTGACTGAAATATGATCACAATGCGATCAATCAAATGCCAAATTCATATCAATTTTAAATAATTTGAAACCAGAAGTATAAAAAAAAAATATTAACTTCCTATTCCAGCTCTATGAAAAAAGTTTCAATGAAAAAGTTCCCAAAAATCTTAAAAGGTAATTTTGGGACTGTAATAATTTTATACTCTGTTTTTAGATAAAATTTTATACAAATTTTGATAAAAATAAAAGATGTTCCAAGTTTTGACTGTATTATTGGCCACTTATTCTTTTTGAAGTAGTTTTTCAGCACTTTTTCAGTTTTGAATCAAAATGGTTCCTTGCAATACTTTTTTCAGTAGTGGATTTAATTGGTTTTCTCAGTTCTGTTTCAGTAATGAGCTAATATTAGTGTTAAAATAAGTATCTATTTAGTATTTGGTTTTTTTATTCAAAACGCATAAATGTAACCCTTTAAACAATTCCAACGCAACACCAGGGAGACCTCAAGTACTCACTTCTAAACAGTGAAAATTCCTAGGTGACTTAAAACTGGTTATGGAAACTCATTTATTATGAGAATTGCTAGAATATGGAACATGCTTCCATCTAATGAGTTCATCTCCGATAGAAATAGACCATTATACAATTTGCAACGTTTTAAAAAGAACTTAAATAAGTTCGTTTCTAACCTACCATTTAACTCTCCTCTTCTATCCTATTTTCCTTCTAACTCCTTAGTCTCATAGCAAAGCCTACATATCGACTTTTTTGGTTGTTTATAAAGGAATTCGTTCCGAGAGTTCGACTATTTGTAAAAAAAAAAAACTTCCAATTAAAATTAATTACAAATGATGGAATTAAGTAATTCTTTATTAGGTATATAAAAAATGAGATTAATATATAGAGTAACTGTACTATATTGCCCGTCCACGAGGGTTAATTATAATACACATTCATTGTCCCTTACATATTTTATATTTACTTACTTACTTACTGGATCCTAGAACCCTGGTGGGACATAGGACGTCAACAAATCCTCTCCACCTTTCACGATCCTTAGCAATTCCTTTTAGCTGTAACAAAAAAGAAACAACATTTTTCGTTGCGCTTCTACATATTTTATCAAAAATTAACATTAAAAACTAATTATATGTGATATGTGACGTATAAGATGCATATAACGTTTAAGATTCAAAACTTCAACATCTTTTATTTTTCTCCAAAATATCTCATACTAAAAGGTTTGTATGAATTTGTCCCTTCCTTCTATTATTTTTTCCCTACAAATTTGGATACTTTTTTAAGAGATATTTTTCATAGAGCCTCAATGCCAAGCAATAATTTGGAAAAACAAATATAACTAAATTAGTGTTTAGATGTTGAAGATGTTGAAGATGAACTTTAAATATTTGTAAACTTTTGTTTTTCTTTTAATATTACATTAAAATCATCTACAAATGTTTGTTGTTTTTGTTTGAAATACTCAAAATAAATAAACAAAATTACAACAACATAAGAGAATCCTTTTTTTTAATGTGGCAGATATAAGAAAGGATATAAAAACAAACAAAGTTGAGATAAAAAGATATTTGTTAAATGGAACAAGATAAGATACAAGATAAGTATATATAGAATAATGTTGATCTTTTCTGAATGTCCTTTAATGCCATTAGCTAAAATGATTTTTCTTGTTTTACTCCTTTTTATATTGTTTTCCTTTCAATATTCGATCCATTTTGGATTGAGAACATATTTACAAAGAAAAATGCATAAATGTATTTAAGATTTTGTTGCTGAACCCTTTTTTTTATTCACTTGTTTTTTTTAGAATATGGGCATCTTATCTCTTTCTAATATTTGGTTATCGTTTGTCTTTTACTCCAAATAGCATCAAATGTTTATTTGTTTTTGTTTTTAATCTAAAATCACCTTAAAAAAATTATTAGTTCTATTCGTTCATAAATTTTATATTCATAAACATATACTTAAGATCTTAAGTTTAAAAGTAAACACTTTTTTTAGAATTTTTAAAGATTTTTACGATATTTTTTATATGGCTTTTAATATATCAGTTATTTTATTTTAAAAAGTATGAGAAAAATATTTAGATACATCCTCATTGATTACTCCTTCTCTCTTCATAGATCTACCTAATAACTATCTTATAAGCTTCTTTCCTGATCCCCAAATTTAAGATTTGATAAGAAGTGGTGTTAAATGTTTAAAGTCTTACACTCTTACAGTTATTCCTGATGACTTTTGATAATCATCGCTCCTAACGCCGAAATTTGATGAAATAGATTTTAATTCTGACCCACGTGTTATACTTGCAAAGGGCCATAAAATGTAGACTTGTATTATGGTATACATGGATTGGATGCCAACAATAGACTTAAAATTAAAAAAAAATTAAAATAAATAATACTATTTAATATTAATAAAAATTTTAATTTAATAATATAACTCACAGATACAGGAGAACTTAATAGTAACATATTCAAGAAAAGCATCAATTGAAGCTTTGATTATTTGATTATCTGCCCGCGATAATTTTTATTTTATGAAGGCCATTGGAAAACATTGTAATCCAGCCATAGAAACTGGACTAATCACCCATTTAAACCATGCTCTTATTTATACCTCATTATCTGGAATATGATCTTCAATTTAACTTGATTAAGAGGATTTTCGGATAATGATTAGAAAAGGAAGATCGGATCATTAACATACATACTAAAATCCATATCATTTCTGGGTTTAATTTTTGGAGTTCTTACAATTTGTTAGTAAAGGACCTTTCTTTTATTTCCTTCCAGAAAGTGTTGAAACTGATTTTTAATTAGAAAAACGGAACCAACACTTATAAGTTTATATTTGTTTCCAATTACTTTATATTGTGTATGTTGCCTGCCTACACCAACATTTTTTTTTTTTTTTTTTGATTACTTAACACTTTATTTATTATTCTTTTAAAATTCATCTAATATTCTGTAGATATTTTTATATATGTACAACATATTAACATTCAAAAAACAAAATTTTTTAAACAATTCTTCAACTTTTTCACACACAATCATTTATCAAATTGTGTCATATATGAAAATTTTTTTACTTTTTGTATAAAATTTTGGTACTGGAGTTGGAGTATTTTAAAATTCTAAACCACAGTTGATCTTCATAACTTAATTATTCTTTAGGTTTGCTGTTTATAAAGTGTATCTTGTCAGCTATCGCTACATCCACAAACAATATCCTGCAATAAAAAAAACTAAAAGTTCCTGTTTTTTTTTTTGGGAAATTTTTTAATTTTATTATTCAACTCATGTTATTTTCAAAATCACCCTCAATGGTTAAGATGGATCAGTTTGTTTAGTTTTTCTATTTTTTATTTGTTTATTTTTGAAAGTGGAAGCGTTCAAAAAAACATATTTTGTAAAAAAAAAAATTAGTAAAAATTCTTTAACACGTCCTTGTGTTTTTTTTTTTTTGATTAACAGGAAAATTTTCCCCAAAATGTAAATACATATTGTTAAAAAGATACACTGGGTTTAACTAAAGGTCACTTATATATGTAAAATACAAACATAACATCTATAAAATAAAAGTTTTGATTATTTGATTTTCCAATTTAAGATTGTTTGTTATTTTTAAAAAAATTTTTTTACTTCTTACCTATCATTGATTGCCACTTGTCCGTCTTATTCACTTACAATTTTATTCTTCTGGTGTTTTATACCATTAAGGTTACCTTTTACTTTAACTCTAGAGCTTGTGAATATAATCTTTACATAATTCCATCAAATTACCTCCCTTTACCCACCATTTCCACCCACCAATTTCATTTTCTAATCCCGCTCTCTAAAGTTGATCCAAAAAAGCTCGTGATTCTGAATGGCTTTCGATGTTTTCTAATTCGCCTCGTAAAATAACTGATAAAACCCATTACAGTTCATTCCTAATAATATTTTTGAAGGGTCCGTCTTTTGATTTGCAAAGAGAAATCTTGAAAGCTATAATCTTATAGAAATTGTAAAGATAACCAAATCAAGTAAAATACTCTATGACGAAAGATATCTTTAAAAGTTCAAAGTTACAATAAATTGCATACTTTTAGGAGTATTCTTAAAATATGAATACAAAAAATTGTGTAACTCTGATTACAATCCAAATATCATCTTTATTTTATTTAAAACCCTCTTATATATTAATATATATACATTAAAAGAAAAAACTTTAACATTTCTTGTTGATTCGTCATAAATTCAACAATTCATGTTTTATTTGTTAAAAAAAAAGAAAATAAATAGAAAACTGGAAAAACAAACTGTTTAAAAAATAAAAACTTTTTTAAATAAAGCTAAACAAAATATTCTTGTATTACAATATATTAAACCAATACCCTTCACTTTTTTATTTACATAATATAAGTTATTAGTTCGACCTTAAAGACTGGTACCAATTACTTCTTATACTTACTTATTTTTGAGTCGAGCCCAAAGCCTTCCTCCATTGGCTTCTATCTTGGGCAGCTTCTCTCCAACTTCCAAAAATATTCAGCAGTCTGACTGAACACCGTTTTTCCATGAAGATGTTGTCGACCTCTTCTGCGTCTACCCTACGGATTGAAGTCAAAAACTGCCCTTGCTGGAGCATCATCGTTCATCCTTACTACGTGACCTAACCAGCGTAATCGTTGGATTTTAATCCAAGTTACGAGATCAGTATCGTCGTACAGCTCATGCATCTCGCAATTGTGTTGCTGTCTCCAAAATCCATTGACGTTAATTGGACCAAAAATTTTACGTAGATAAAACTCAATTAATTTTGAGAACTTTAGCTACTTCAATTTGTATAGTATTTAGCTATGAGCACATAAATGACAGGAATTGTAAGGGAGCTAGTCGAACACGTTCAGACAACAGACTCATTTTCAATAAACAGCTTTTGTAAAACTTTCACATAGCTAGTTCCTTTAGCTATTGAGTAATGCCGTGGACGGAATGGAGGTGCTAGATCAATTCACTTTTTGATTGTGATCTGATCAATACATCAATACGTCTTAATCTTCCTCCTCCCTTTTTAATAGCGTCACAAACATAATGACAAATTTTGTATATCCTTTGTACTATGTTCATGCAACATCAGCGACCCTTCAGTGGCCCTACAATTTATATTCAAATTTCTTTGTTGTATTACAGAATTAATTCAATCAAATATGACAATTAAGTTTGAAAAATATCTCGAACCTTAAATTTTATTCAAAAAGCAAAAATTATAAAATAAATTTAATTTAATATCTTTTGAATCTAATCAAATCTTTAAAATTAAGTTAAAATAGAAAAGGAAAATTATTGTTACATGTGTTCAATATTAGAAAAAAAACGGTTTACACGCTTTCTAACTTCCTTTAACACAAGAAAAAGTTAAAAAACAAAAACTTGTCTTTGCAAAAAAATATATATTTTAATAAATTTTTCTCGAAATTCAGATTCAATTTGAAATTCTTATCAGATATCAAATACATACTAATGTATGAAAATGTTAAAAAAATATAACCCTATTTTCTTTTTTAAATGTATTCACACCATAATTAAATCATCATCAATAAAATAAACCTTACATACATATATACATAGAAATTTTAATAAAATTTTTAAATATAAGTATATAAATAACACATATATTAATACAATATTGTCCTTTATAATTCATGTAAAACAAATATAAATTTTATAAAATTTTAAAGATCCTTTCAAGTGGTCAAAAAGAACCAATTTTATTTCATTTTTCAGACGCAAATTACGCAATATTTGAATACAACTATATATACATAATAAAATTAAATATTATATAATATATTTCACATATTATATAATATTTACAAGGTGGTTAGGAAATTACTTACTTACTTGTTAGGCACTACAAACCATGAAGGTTCTGGGCCTGATGTAATATCCCCTTCCACTGCGTTCGGTTTCTCGCAGCTTTCCTCTAATTGGCGATGTACAGTTTTTTCTAGTCTGCCGATGTCGAGGTTCGGCCTGCCTCGACGTCGCTTTCCTTGAGGTGTGGCTTTAAATATCATCTTACCAGGAGCATCGGTTGACATTCGCTTGACGTGGCCAATGACATGGTTAGGAATTTACTTAATATCAATTATTTTATTATTACTTATTATATTAAAATTGATTTGTTCCTAAAAATTTATCAACCCTTAATTAATTAACCACCTGGTAACATGCAGTACTATATTGTAAGCTTAGTATCTCATTTATTCTGAAGAAAATTTATTTTATTCGTAAATTTATAATTTATTTTAAAATTTAATCTCAAACTTATTTATTAGTTCGGTTGAACCGTGAAATTTACAGAAAACCATATATCGCAATCCAGTGCGAACCGTTAGAAAATTATCCCTCAAGATGTCACAAAATCCTATTTTATTCTATATTACACATATACTTCTCAATATTTATATTATTTGATAATATTAAAAAATTTTTAAATATTTAAAAAAAAAAGAAAAAAAAAACACCCTGTATTAAAAATAAATTGAATACACACACATATGTTAAATATGAATGCACGAACTTAGGATATTATAAATAAGAACGATTCGTGTTTTTATTAAAATTCAATGGATTACAATTTTTTATTTTTCTTTATTTTTTGCATTTTAGTTATTTGTTTATTTTGTAATGAATACTCGAGTTCCGGCTTAAATTTTGATTACATAATATTTATGTGTACATATGTATTTACGCATACATATTATAATTGTGTACACAAGAAAAAAGCGTACAAAATATTAAAAGAAAAATCCTTTTGAAATCCTTTTTGTAAAATTTTAAATTAAATTGTTTTAAGAACAAACTTAAAATTATAAATTTTTGATTTAATAAAATTTAATTTTTTTTTTATATTTAATTCACACTTAGTACACACTCACATTTCAATTTGGTATTCTTCTGTAAGAAATGTTCTTTAAATTTCAACTCCCCTTTTCTTATTCTTTAACAATAGTAATAAGCGTTTAACAACAATAAGCGTTTAGTTAGCGTGTAAAAAAAAAAATCAATAAGATGTTAGATTATTATTTCAAAATTGGACTTAAGTTCTCTTCAACTAAAAGTATAAAAGGTTTGTTGCAATTGATAAAACACTTTAGTTGACAGTTGTTAATAAATAGAGTTTTGAGGAGCTGGGTAATGTTAGAGGTATAGAATCTTAAGGGAATGGAAAATATTTTTATAAATTACTCGCTATTACCCGGTTCGCGTTGCTGCGCATTGAGAGGAGTAGATTCAATTGTTAAGTTGATGTTATTGAAAAAAGTTAACACACAAATTACACATGGTGTAAATGTTAATCTAAAAATGTATTAAAGCAAATTTTTTTTAAAACGATTTTTCTAGAATTGTCTTAGCAATTTTTCAACAAATTTATCAAATTTTATTTGAAACTTTTCATAATTATTCGACAAAATTTTTTTTAAACTTTCTGTTTGGCCAAAGCTGTACTTCTCAAAATAATTCAAACAGTTTTCATTTTAGAACCAAAAAGTTTAAATACTTGCACCACCCAACTTGGCGGTCCGTTAAAACAAAATTTTTCATTTCTTTCCGTTTTGTTTTTTTTTTTGTGCCCTCCTCTTGGCAGCATAGGAAATCTACTAGGCCTTTCCATCTGACTCTATTCGGAGCAAAATCTCATATTTTACCAGTTGAAATCAGTTATTTTAATATCGTTCGCTCTTTACGCATGTTCCGAATATTCTCAATTTTGTACCCCTGGACATTTGAGTGTTTTTCCATTTAGGCGGCAAGCGACCGAAAATTGCCCGGGCCTTTTGCTATACAAACAAACATACTTCCGATTTTATATATATATAAATTAAAACAAACTAATTAATAATTTCTCAATCCAATCAAGGACGGTTTGAATAAAATTGGTTTAAATTAAAGTAAAAGTACTATTATTTATATACTAATATTTATTAAAAATAAGTCACATCAAAAGACTAAATGAAAAAATTCTCTCTATTGAAATATCAATCAAAAATCTCAATTAAAAAACGAGAACCCTAACAAATTACTATTTAATTAAATAAATATAATTTTATATTTTTTAATAAAATTTTTCATGAATCTATGAATTTGGAAAATGGAACTAAAAAAAAAACTCTAATAAAGTTTAATTAAACCAAATACAAAAAGATTTATAAATCCCGCTAAAATTTTTTAATTAAATGATATTATATTTATTATACACTCATACATATCCAAAAACTAAAACAATTTTTATTTATTAGTTTTTTTTTTAAACTTAATTATATTTCAAAAAAAAAATTTAATATAACTTATCTTCTTTATCTGTTAATTAAAATTTAATTTAAATTATTGCACATTAAACATTTTTTTTTGTCCCTCTTTCTCTTTTTATTTTTATTCCATCGTTTTTTTCATATACCATACAATTTTAGTTTTTTTTTTCGTATATAATTTCTATTACTATCTCTTTCTATCACACTTTAAAAAAATTTTTTTTTATTAAAGTTTAAAATGACAATCATCATCAACACTACATAGTACATATTATCAATGCATGTTTAAAATTTATGAGTTTTTATATGCCTTTAACGGTACTTTATGCATTTAATTTTTATTTTATGTTTATACAAAAATATAATTAAAGGTCATGGTTCCGAAAAGTGACTTTGAAAAGTAAAATTTTTGAGTTTGCAATAAAATGAGTATAAAAGATTTCAAATTTATTTGAAGTTTAACATTCATGATAATATTGACAATTTTCCTAAATTAATTGTTTATTAATTGCACTAGTTTTTAATTAATTACATGATAAGACTGATTTTCGGAAGAATACCCTAAATTTTGTAGTATATCATTAATAGCTAAAGTATATTTAAATTAAAAAATAAATTTTATGCATATTTTGTTGATGTCTTTGATAATTTATTATAATTTTGAATATTTAATTTTTTTTTTTTTTATTTCTGTTTCATTTTTTTTTCTTTGTCTCTTTCTTTAATTTTTTTTTTATAATAATATTTATTTTATTTGTTTTTTTTTTAATTTTTATAGTTCAGTGGCTGTAATAAAGCATTTTCACGGTTAGAAAATCTTAAAATACATCAGAGATCACATACTGGTGAACGTCCATATGGTTGTCAGTATGAAGGATGTCAAAAGGCATTTAGTAATAGTTCTGATCGTGCTAAACATCAGCGAACTCATTATGATACGGTAAGTTAAAAAAAAAAAAAAAAAAACAAAATAAAAATGCAAATATGTGTATAATATATATTTTGTATTTTTATTCCAATCACTTTGGGTTTAAATATATACTTTGTTTGAATGTGTGACTTTTGGTGACAATTCCTTTGTATAGAATGTCAATTTTGTTTTTAATATATTTTCATTTTTTTTAATGCACCGATGAATAATGAAATTTGATACAGAAGGAAATTTTTATTTTAAAGTATCGAGGGAGTATTGAATTTAAGGTCTCTTGAAAAAGGGTGTTTTTAGCACATTTTCAAAAAATTTTGTAAAAATGTGCCTATATAGCTTCACTCTGTCCGTCCGACCGTCCGTCCGTCCGTATGTTTACAAAAACTTTTACACCGTTTGAAATAGAGAAAAGAAATTTTAACCATGGATAGTTTTCGCAAAAGAAATAATTTCGTAGAAGAATTTTTTTCTGTAGCCCCACCTGTTACGGGGCTACAGCCCCCCAAAGTTGGAAAAAGCCCTATATTTAAATGGTTATAACAAGAGTTCTGCTAGATATATTTTCAATCTGAAAACGGCAAATGATAGCTGGTTTCATAAACTTTATAAATTTTTACAAGGCAAATGTTTAGGGTTGCCATACGGTACTAAAATTTAACATTACGCAAAACTCAATTTTCGCAAAATTTTTGGCCACACATATCTTCTGAACGGTTCAAGCTAGGGTCTTGAAATTTTGGGAGAAGTTAGATACTCAAAAATTAGTAGGAGTCGGTTAACAAAATTTTTTTGTCAAGCCCCCTATTTAGGAGCTATAAGGGCTCGAAAATTGAAATTTTGCTATTTTTAAACACCTGTAACTTGAATACCAGTCCAAATTTTTTTTTAGTGATAGACAAAATTCAAAGCTCTATAATTATATTTCAACATGTGTCAAAGGTTTTTCTTAATTTTGAAGGGTGACGAAGTTACAGCCCCTGCAAATTCCAAAAAAGCCCTATATTTAAATAAACATAACAAGAGTTCTGTTAGGTTTATTTTCAATCGAAAAACGGTATTAGAGAGCTGCTTTTATAGGCTTTACAAAAATATGTCGTTTAAATGTATAGGGTTGCCATCCGGTACTAAAATTTACCATTATATAAAACTCAATTTTTACAAAATTTTTGGCCCCACATATTTTCTAAACGGTTCAAGCTAGGATCTTGAAATTTTGGGAGAAGTTAGACCCTAAAAAAATAGTAGGAGTCAGTTAACAAAATTTTTTTGTCAAGCCCCCTGTTTAGGGGCTATAAGGGCCCGAAAATTGAAATTATGCTATTTTTAAGCACCTGTAACTTGAATACCTGTCCAATTTTTTTTTTATTAATATACAAAATTTAAAGGTCCAACATTATATTTTAACATATGTTAAAGGTCTTCCTTAAATTTAAAAGGGGTTCCTTAAATTGAAGAAAGTGTCTCTCAGTTTTACCCATTTTTGCTTAGATAGTAAAATTCTAAGTAAAATTCCAAATTTTTGTGTAATTCACAATTTATTTCCTAAAATTCCCCTGGGGGGGGGGGGGGGGGTTGAAGTTAGCTTCTTGAGAAATTTGGCAACCTTCCCCATTAAAGGGCTATAACAACTTTTAAATAAAAAATTTACTGTTAGCAGTAAATTTTATAAGTCAGTAGTAACTATTTCCAAGTAAATATTTCCAAAGTTAAACTCAGTATGTAATACAATATAATTTTGAAAATGTGCTTTTTTAAAAACCCTTGGTTTTTTTTCATCACTTGTTTTTTTATATTTGACATTTGAAATATGTTATAAAACTTGAAAATGTTTGTGATTTCAAATAAATATTTTGGAGTAGAGTTTCGTAAAATCTTTTGGATTTCGAGTTTTTATCTTATCGTATAATATGAATACGACAAGGTAAAAGTGGTTTACATTCATCTGACCAGTGGCGTAGTGGTTTAAACGCCAGTCTTTCAAGCTGAAGGTCTTGGGTTCAAACCCCCGTCAGATCATATCTAATAAAAAAATATCGTCAAATTATATAATTATATCGTAATAGTTTATATCGTAAAATAAAAATAAGCTTATAAGAAATAAGCGTGTGTAAGAAATATATATATAACTCTTGTATAAGATAATAGATGGCGTACAAAAATTCGTGTATTCATAATCTTATACAATAGATACAGTTGAGCAATCTACGGTGTAGTGAATATTAGGATTTAAGAAATTAAAACCTAATACATACGAATTGAAAAATGCCCTAAATCCTCCTTAAAGGAGTGGAAAAGGAATACAAAAAAAAAAACGTCAAATCACGAAGACGAAACTAATAATAATTTGAAACCTTTGACAATGACAAATAATTATTTTTTATATGTGCTGGGAACTGTACCTTAAAATTGTAACCTAATTGATCATTTCTTCAATATCTGTATCAGAAAAAAGATATTTATAAAAAATTATCTAAAAATCTATTAAACAAGATCATCTGAACTTAAATCGTATAATTATTTAAAAAAAAACCATTATGTCGCAAAAAAAAATAAAATTTTAAAATTGTCTCGCCTCAAAAATTATTGGCACGCTTACATTTTTTTCATTATCAATGATTTTATAAAACTTTAATCCCATTTGTTTTAAATTAAGAACTTAAATAGGATGATGCCATTTCTTTTTTTTTTTTAATTAATGTGATGAAGTCAATTGAGGCAGGTGATTCATTCGGTTCATATTAATTTTAAATCATAAAAAAAAATTTTTGCAAAACAAATAAAAAGTTTAAAAAGTTATTATTTATTTTATTTAAATCTCATCTAGTAAAATTTTAAATAAATTATGTAGGCGTTCCTTTAATAAAATGTTGACACTAATTTTGTTAATTATTTGTACATTTGTCTATTGTAAATTTTCTTTTTAGATTTTCTTTCAATTTTTTAAACTCGGGGCAGAAAAAAAATTGAATGAATCATTTTATGATTCATGATGGCCGTGAAGAATCCGTGAATATAAAAACATACAAATTATATTTTAATAACGACAATTTTTAATAATTTTACATTTAAAAAGTTTTTTTGACTTATTTTTATATTGCGAAAACCCAGATTTTCAATGAGTCACAAAATAAAATAAAAAATTAAAAAAAGTTTTCAAATAAATAAATCAATTTAATTTTTTATCTATTTTTGTTGTCCCAGAGGAAAAATTATGACCTTCACAAAACCTCCATTCATATTTTTAACCTCAACTTATTTTTTAAAGTTCCAAACTATTAAATTTTAGACTATGCACCACTGAAATCATTCATCTTAAAAATAATTAAAGTACATTTTTAATATTTTATTGTGAATGAATCCTTAATTTGACATTTAACATCATTTGACATTTGCAATTGAATTTTTTAATTTTGACATTTGTATTTTTCAATAATTTCGTTTAAAAGTTGAAATATTTCTAAAATATGTTTGAACTATTTTCCATTCTCAAAAACTTTAAAACCGAATGCAAATGTAGTTTTAATGTATCTTATCCTTCATTTTTAATTAAATTCTATATTTTACTGGGGAATCAAGGAACTGCACTTAGACCTTAACTTCTTTCAAAATACATATTCCAAACCACAACTAACCTACATTAAATTAACATTTTTCTTTATAATTTCCAGAAACCATATGCATGTCAATTACCTGGTTGTACGAAACGTTATACAGATCCATCTAGTCTGCGTAAGCATGTTAAAAATCATGCAATACGTGATCAACAACAGACAACACGTCGTAAATCATTAAAATCTGAAAGTGCACAATCACCAACAGTAACCAAAAATAATAATTCATCAAATTTATTAAAAAATTCTACATCCACATGCACAACAACAACAACAACGTCATCAGCTTTACCAAAACCAACAACAACAAGAACATCAACTCCAACAATTGAATCATCACAAAAATCATCATCAATTGTTACTGCATTAAAGAAAATACGTCGTCATTCTGAATCTTCGATAGCATCTGCAAATAAAACTACAGCAACATCTTCAACATACTTATATAATCGTAATAAATTAACAAATAAACGTGCAAAATTAAATTCTATTACAATACCAATAAAAACATCAACATTTGAAAATGATAACAAAAGATTTTCAGATTCTTCAATATGGTCCAGTAATATTATGAATACTATTGCAACTCCAACAACTGCAACTGATGATTATTTTCCATTTGATGATGTTTTTGTTAATAAATTTTTATCTTGTAATGATGATTATGATAAATTGGCAACAAATCCTAAAAATGCAACAGAAATAATTTCAATAGAAAATAATAAAAATACCAATTCTTTAAAAGTAAGTGAAACAAATGCATCATCTTCATCAAATATAAATCATAAATATATGAATGAATATAATTCAATGAATTTTAATGATCTTTCAAATTGTATTGTAACTATAGAAGGCAAAAATAATAATAATAATAGTAACGGCAATATTAACAACAACAACAACAGCAACGACAACAATTACAACTTAAATAAAACCCATAATATTCAAGTAAACGATTTTAATAAAGAAACAATAAATTCATATTCAAATTTTAAACAAAATAATTTTAATTCAAATATTAATAACTTTAATAATATTGAATATAATTTTAATTATAACCGCAATCCTCATCACCATAATGACCAACATTATCAACAACAAAATCTTTTACAACAATTCAATAAAAATAATAATAATATGAATAATGACGGTAATGTCATTTCATCAACACTTTTAAATAATGCAACATCAAATACAATTGAAGATAATAATTTGCAATATTCTATTGAATCTGAACAGCATCAGCATCAGCAACAACAAAATCAAACCAATCATATTTTTCAAACACAACAACAGAATCAACTTAATCAAAAAACACCACACAATTCAACACAATCAAATCATTACAATCAACAACCACAAACTTTATTTAATGTAAATATACAAATTGATGAAGATATAAATTTATTTAATAATAATAATGATAATAATAATAAAAAAAATAACAAAAATAACCAATATAAAATTTTTAAAACAAATTTAAATAAAAAATATCATCCAGTTACATTATTAAAAACAACATCAACAACTACATCATTATCCCCAGTTGTTACCAATGTTGAACCACAATCAAATATAAATTCTAAAAATAATTTTTTAACAAAATCATCAATCAATAATAATCAATCTACTTCATTAAAAACATTATCCAATTCAAATTCATTATCAACATCAACAAAAACAACAAATTCAATTTCAACAATTCTTTGTCCTATCGAACAACAACAACAGCAACAAATCACTAACGAATTTAACCATAAATCTAAAATACAGTTAAATAATTGTGAATTGACACCAACTACATCAATGTCATTATCATTATTAAAAACATTTAATATCGAACAAAATCAAAATTTAAATAAAAATAATAATAATAATAACAAAATGTCAATAAAAAAAACATTAACGTCATCAATAAATTCAATAAATGCAACAGAATTAGTTAATCAAACGGAAATTCACACGGAAATCAATAAAAATTTAATCAGTAAATTATCAGATAACATTTCAACTTCAATATTAAATACAACAGATTTAAATAATGAAAATAATGATAATAATAATGATACAAATAATAAACAATTTATTAATTTAAAAAATACCACAAATTCTACAAATAAAAATAATAATAATAATGATGAAAATGAAATTGATACTAATTATTCTGATGAATATGTTTCATTTGAATATGTTAAAAAGTTATTATTAAATGATACAACAAATATGGAAGATTATTTTGATGTTGAAAATATTGAAAATAATTTTGATATGGATTATTTAATTTAGATAAATTTTTATTAAATATTATTATTCAAAAAAAAATATGTTACAATATATGACATTTTAATTAAAGGAATATAAATTGATTGATTCTATTTGGAATAAATATACATACATACAAACTTTAAATAACATCATGATTATAATAAGTAATGATTGTAGGTAATACAAAATTTTAAATACTAGTATTTATAAAAATTTCAATTTTCAATATTATTATACAAAACACATTTATTTAATTGAAATATTAAATAATTGTATAAATCAAGTTGACAAAATCAATTTTGCAAATGGACCAGATGGTATAAATCATAAAAGAAGTTATTTAAAAAATTCTTTTTACAATACCAATAAATTCTATTACAATACCAATAAAAACATCAACATTTGAAAATGATAACAAAAGATTTTCAGATTCTTCAATATGGTCCAGTAATATTATGAATACTATTGCAACTCCAACAACTGCAACTGATGATTATTTTCCATTTGATGATGTTTTTGTTAATAAATTTTTATCTTGTAATGATGATTATGATAAATTGGCAACAAAAAAGTTTGTTTGTTAAAGCATACGCTAAGGCGTTAAAACTCCTGATCGGAAATTTTGAGTAACGAAACTTGAATATTTCAATAATGAGTGTTTTATTTCTTTTCATTTGAAAAGAATTTTAAATACTAACACTAAAATTATTGTACTGTCAAAGATGACAGTTAACTTTACTTCACAGCTATAATCGATACGTAAAATAGTGCTAGTTTTCAAAAAATCAAATGCCCCTTTTATTAAAAGATGGACACTTAATCGCTTAAAGAGCTAACATATTTTCAATAATATTAAGAAACTTCTTTATTTAAAAATTAAAGTTAAACTAAACTAGACTTTTTAATTGCGAATGTCAAAAATTATCGATATTTTTTTTTAGAACATCGTTTTAACTTTTTTAGATAATTCATGTATTCGTTTCTGTCTCCGATTACTACTGTGTTTAAACCCATAAATTCAATGCCAAATGACATTTCAAAAAGTTTAAATGCGTTCGCTTAATAGCTTATCTACAATGAAGACTCTCATTCCGCTCTCTACATGTAGCTATGTGTCAAACTAAGTTAAATGTATTGAATTAAATGAAAGTGTTTACAATAGACGCAGCCATGTTGCAGCCATTACGTTGTTTAACTTTTAACTTTTTCGCTTTCTTTACGTATTCAAATGTCAAATAATTGAACTTTGATAAATATTTTTTATTGAAAAATAAAAAAAAATATATCACAATAAAAAATTAATAATTTATTATTTGTTTTTCTATCTTCGGTTAAATAATATCAAACAATTATTGAAAATAGCTATACAATAAACTAAACTGTTGAATATTTTTTAATCCATGAAATTTGTAAACAAAACAATGTCAAAAAACGCATTCATCTACATTTCATTGTGGACACTCCTTTGTTGACGTCGTAATGAGAGCGCAATGAGAGCGACATGAGAACGTCATTGTAGATAGACCATAGTACTAAAACTATTTTAATTTAATTATGTACTGTCAAAGATGACAGTTTACTTTATTGCACAGCTATAATCGATGCATTAAATAATGAAAGATTTCAACAAATCATGTGTCTTTTAAATTAAGTGTCGATTAAAAAAATAACATTTTTCAATAATATTAATAAGCTTCCTTTTTGAAAAATTAAAGTTAAATTAAACTAGACTTTTTAATTGCGAATGTCAAAAATTATCGATATTTTTTTTTTAAAATCGATTAATGTTTTACAGTAGCGTTTACTCAATAAGAATGATAACTTTATATTATAATATGATTTTAATTACAAAATATTTTCGAGATAATTAAATTACTTTACTTAATTTAAATTACTTGAGTAAAATTTTAACTTTCTCAGATAATTCAAGTAATCGTTTTGATTTCTGATTACTACTGCGTGTATAACCACGTTAATGCCAAATTCAATGCCAAATGACATTTCAAAAAGCTAAAATACCCTGACATCGTAAATGTGTTTGCGACGTCGTGAATACAATGTCGCATGATCGTAAATGTAAACTACAAAAATTTTACATTGTCTCATGATCGTAAATTCATTTTACATTGTATTCGCGACCCATTTTCACGACACGTGTTGTTAAATTGAGTATCGAAAAGTTTTTGGATACACAAATAAAAAAATTAAAAATTATTTGAATTTTGAAGTTTTAATTTGAATTTTGGTCAGTTCAATATGTTTTTGTGGTGGTGAAGTCCCTAATTTAAAAAACAAAAAAACCATGGAAGAAAATTAAGTAAATATTGATTTATACTTTTCAAAGATTGTCTACATTGTATTTTAAATACATTGTATTTTCGACACAATATGTTCAGAAATTTTACATTGTATTATTTTCACATTGTATCAGGTTGAAGTTTTTTTTACGACATTTACGATGTCACCCATACGTTCGCTTGAAAAAATTTTGATAACTGTCAAAAAGCTTGCATCTAATATTAAATACAAAAAAAATACAATTTTTTAAATATTTTTAACGGGAAAAAGATAATTCCTTGCTAATACATAAAACCCTGAAGGAATAAATATTTTTTTAATATTTAATTTTATATTTTTCCAAAATAAACATAAATGCAATTAAAACTACATAAAAAAAATTTACAACTTAAATTTAAGCCATCTTTTTTTTTCGAATAAAATTGAAAATTTATAATTTTTTAAAAAATTATATATATTATAGAAATTCTTTTATTATTCTAAAAACATATTTTGAAAATATTATATAAAATAATAATAATAATATATGTATTTAAATAAAATATCTTGATAGAAATAATAATATTTTTATTTAATTACTTTATGTAATCATTATATTTTACAGTGTACCACATACTGTTTTATCCAAATAATAATTGATTTTAAATAATTGAAATAAATTTTAAATTAAAATCAAAAAATATATTTATATTATATATTTTATTTTAATTAAATATATAGCAGGAATTCATAAGGTGCTATAAAAATCTTTGTATTTAATTGGTGTATATTTGATTGTAATATTAAAATAATAGTAATCATAATAATGGAAATATATATATATTGGTTTTAAATGATTCAATTAATTAAGTACTTAATTTTTATTATTTCAAAATAACAATAAGTTTTTTGAATTATTATATAATTTTCGTGTTTATATAAATTAAATTAAAGTAATTAGTAATACAATAGTTAATATAAGTTAGTCTAATTATAATTTAGAAATGAATTTCATTAATTTAATATAATTACGAATTAGTATCTGTAAGTTTTAATATAAACAAATATATTTTTAAATAATTTACTATAGGTATAAGATATTGACTATAATATACTTTAATTATAGATTCTAATATATTTTTAATTCTATTGGTTTTTAAATATTAATTAAGAATTTTTTATATGTAAATATTGATTTAAATATCTAAGAAAATTTTTCAACTCATAAAATCTTCTACAGAGGATACCTACAATAATGATCTGTGAGTTAAAAAATCTATTGTGAAAATTTTTTCAATAAATTTTAATTTTAATACGTTTTTTTAATGAGTATATTAATTATAATTTAAATATATATATACTTTTAATATTAATTAAAATTTGATACGATATGAAATTTGATCTTCCAATTATATGCTTTAAAAAAAATAAAAACAAAACAAAATTCAAAATTTTAATAAATCAAAATTTAATTAATAAAATAAATAATTATAAATTAATATAAAATATAAAAGTGAAAAGAAAAATATAAAAAAAAGACAAATATTTGGTGATAATATTAAAAATTTTTTATTATTAATTTTAATAATAAAATTTAATTATATATTTTATATTTAAAGAATTATTGAAAATATTGAAAATTAAAACAAAAAAAATACAAAAAAATGAACGAAACAAACAAACCTAAGAGCTTTTATTGATCTCATTAGAATTAGACAAAAAAAAAAAAATTTTAAATTACATAATTATTATAATATAATAATTTTATAATATTTTGTTAAATATTTTTAATAATTTTTTTTTTTTATTTTGTAATTCAAAAATATAAAATTTTAGTTTTAATTATAATTTAATAAATTTTCCAAAAATATTAATTAGTTTAAGGTATTTTGGATTGTTCTTTAAAAAAAAACTTTATTATTATAATTTTTTTTACTATATAAGTGCGAAATAAAACTAATTTCTTTTTTTAAATATTTAATTATTTATTTTTTAAACATTTTTAACCCATGGCCTCCGGGGGACGAAAAAGTGTTTAGTGTAAAACTTATTCATGTATCTATAAAATTTGATTACATCGCATTTGTACGGTACTCTTAAGAAGTTGAGTTCATTGCTCACAGGGGAATTAAATTTTGCGTCAATTTCCGGAAAACATCAATCAACTTTTTTTAATGTAGGAAGTTAGAAAGAAGTTTCTATTAATTTCCACACAGGCAAATAGCTAAATCGATGTACCCTTCGATGCTAATTCTATCCATATACTTAAGTCTATTTCAAACAATCTAGATCAATGTGTAACAAATGGATGAGAAATATTAATATACTTATCGTTCACACTGATGTACAAACGTTTTCTAAAATAAAAATAAGTACACACCTACTTATTGATTACTACAATTTTTCCTGAAACTATAAGTTTTTTTATTTTCAACTTTCTAATGTTATTAATTACAAAGATAATATGTTCTTTGGTTCCAGAAGTTTTATTTTAATTGCAGTTTCGGATATACTTCCGCAGAAAGGTTGTGAGCTATCAAAATGACGCAATCTCGTAAGAATACTTAATATTTCCAAGTTTCCGAATACATAAATTAGTGGCGATGACGCCATCTAGTGGTGAAAAATGTTCACACATATGCGTATATATTTCAACAATAAAACAAAAAGGCAAAATATATGTATGTGGGAAAAACAATGTATGAAAATGTAATTTTTAATAAAATTATTGTTTTAGTTTTGCATTTATGTTCTTTGATGGGGCTATTTGTCAATATATGCCATATTTGTTACATACCGTTGGAAAGAGTGTAAAGAAACCTTTCAAACGGTATAGTAACAAACATAGGGTGTTTTTGAAAATTTCATACTTATAGTGGTTTTTTTGAAAGTTTAATTTTTTTTTTTCTTTAAATTCCTCTTTAAACTGCAATATCTCAAAAACGGTAGCACCAATTCAGATAAAACAAAATTGTCTTGCAGGAAAAATATAACGGTTTAATTAAAATAGTACAAAAATTTTGTAATGCATTTTCGACCACTCATGGCGGCATCGCCACTAATAATTTATATTTTCGGAAACTTTGAGATGTAATATACCGTTATGTGATGACGTCATCGTGATAGCTCACAACCTCCAATAATTTAATTCAAAATTCAATAAATTTAATTATTGGAACTCTATGTAGTCATAGCTCTTCAAAAACAAAATGCACACAATTCCAAATAAAACTAACAAAGGAAAACGATTTAGAAACTAAAAATAAATAAAGTTTTGAAAACCCCAAAATTAAAATAATTAATATAAAAATTCTAAAGAAACAATGTAAGCTGTTCTTTAATAATTTCATAATCCCTTATTCATTTATAATTAAAATCCTCTTTAAACCAAATATCATATATAATGAAGTGTGTATGTGTTGTGTATACTGGTAACACTTAAGTAGATTTATAAAGTGATTATGAATAATAATCAATCCACATGCTAATGTAATAATCTACAAAAATCAATAATAAAATTTCAAAGTGGCACAATATAACGGCACATTTAAGAGCAAAAATTTTCCAAACACTAAATTTTCATTTTGATTTCCCTTTTTTTTTTGTGTTTTTCAACTTTTGTTTTTTTGAATACTTCTATTGATATTTAATATTTTATTGTTTTTGTTGTTGTTATTGAACGTCACAATAAGGAAAATAAAAACAAAATAAAATGTCAATTGACATGACATTTTAGTTCAAGTGAAAGAAATTCTCAAAGAACCTTTTAAAAATCATAGAAGGAAAGAAGCAATAGAACTTGAAATGGGTTAAAAATAAAAGGTCATTAGATCTTTGTTTTTCCTTTAAGGGGTTAAATATACAAGAAGCTGGAAATAATTGAAAAAGAATAACAATAAAAGGAAAATTTTCCTTAGTACTTTTCTTTAATATATTAACGATAAAATAAAAAAGTATCTGCCATTCAAATATTTTAATTTTTTATTTAAAAAAAAATATAAGGAATTATCGATAAGTTTTGTTTAAGTATATATTAAGAGTATTCAATTTAACTACAGTGTTGTGCAAAAAAAAAGACCCAATTGAAATTCTAACCAATTTTTTTTAAAAAACAACAATTTAATTTTTTGGCTTTTCTAGAGATGATTCGTCTCTGTTTGCTTTTACTGAAAAAAATATAGCTAGCAATTGTACCTTAATTTTATAACTTAAAAGTTTTTATATTTAATGTTGTTAAGTTTAAATTTATTACTATATTTTATTTTTTGGGATATTCTTTGAACGCCACGGCGCCCGTCTTTTGAATTCATATTATGCATTATTTATGAAAAAAATAGCATTGTGTCGGCCACGAAATCAATCAGGGTTTGTCAGAGTCTTGTTGCCAGAGTTAAAATTAACTTCACTATTATTCTATTGAAGTCAAGTCGGAGATGTGTGCTAATAAACCGACCCCGACTATAAAAAAATTTAATAGTAAATTTAAAAATTATTAGTACCTATGTATATATTAATGTTTTCTGTGAACAAAATAACTCGCTTAAATATCAATCGATTTTGATGAAACTTGGTATAAATGTTTTATTCGTGAAAAGTAAGGTTAAGTTCGTAGATAGACTTAATCGAACCATGGGACCGGGAGGCTCCCATACAAAAACATCAGAATTTTCGAGAAATCTCGTTATCTTACCTACGGTGTTCAAATTTTTACATAAACTATTGGTGGGTACCTATGAAGAATAGCTTTAACATGTTGATGCTAGTATCATGAGGTCTAGACCAGGAGTTGCAAGGGTTTCGGGAATTTTAAATTCTAATAATTCATCAAAATCTCAACCGATTTTAATAAATTTAGTGTGAACGCTTATTTTGCCAAAAATTAGAACGTCTTCGGAGATGGGCCAAATTAAACCAGAAGGAAATGTCTCCCTATTTTGCATTACAAACCACATTATTCAAGAGGAAAAGCATATACAACCCAATTGAAGTAAGCCTTACTAAACATACAAAGAAAGTAGTTACGCTGGTATTGATTACCGACTCCGAAACTTGGTTGTATGTAATTAAAACTATTAAGAACTAAAAAAATTTACCCTTTATTGATTTTTACTTTATTGATAAATAAATAAAATAAAAATAAGAATACCACTTATTCTTAATATTTTGTACAATACTGTACACGAAGTTTTTTTAAAAATTATTTTGAAAATTTAAAATTGTAGATTAAGTGAAAAGGTCAAATAAAAAATTTGTAAAACAAGTAAAAAAAAAAACATCCAAAAAAAAGTAAATAAAGAGCGTGAGAAAGTAAATAAATTTAAAATTATAATAAAATATCCTATAATTTAACAGCCATATGAAATTGAATTATATACAAAATATGAACATAACCCGTTGTTTTAATAAGTATATTAATTTCATATTAGATAAATTTGAAGTTTTAATGTATTTTTAAGAGATCATAGATCATTAACTATATATAAGTGCTTATTATCAGTTCAATATAATATGTTTTGTTATAAATTGAAGAACGTATTTTATTTGACATATTTTAGCTGTCATTTTCAATAATTGTTTATTTATTTTATTTTATTTTAATTTTACAAAAGAAATAAAATCAAAAAATTTATTAAGCAGATAATGATAATTATCTTGATGAATTACATTCACATCCTGTTGAAAATTTAAATTAAAATTAAATAAATAAAATAAAAATAAGGGAACTGGCAATATTGTTTTTTTAATCTGGTAGTTCAAATTCAAGAAACATTTTTTTCCTTCTTAAGTGATACTTATGCAACTTCTAGACTAAAAACCCTTCTTATTCCGTGGGTGCTTTAGGGGTACTTGTTGGCAGAATAGAAAAAGTATTCGACACTTAATTTCCTTATTATGGAAATTACTTTTAGTAAATTTCATATCCAATTACTACGTGAGATAGTATTATAGGTCTTATCACACCAGGGATATCTTGTATTCCAATTAATATTAGTCTATTTGTAATACATTATAATAATTTTATATTTGAATTATAAGATAATACTGCATCTGTGAGTTATATGATTAAAATTAATTTTTTTTATGCCATTGGTTCAATATAATCAATTGAATCAAAAGTTTTTATTGCGTATGTATGTATGTGTTTATAATCCAATTACGAATGCTAGCTTTTCTTTTTCTTAAGCACTAACTGTACAACTGTTAGGCTAATAAGCCTATCATACCACAAACCACAGGTACATTTTGGAATAGGGGATCATATTATATTCGTGTTGTTAGAATTGATCTTAATGAATTCCACATACAACTTAAACATGGGATATAGTACAACGTCTTATAACATATAAAAAAGTTTCAGATTTTCAATAGATACAATTCTATTTTTGTTTTTGTTGTAATATTTTGCATTTGAGTTATATGGTATATCTGTGAGTTATATTATTCAATTAAATTATTTGTTTATATTTTTGCATTTATTTATATTGTTATATTAATGTATTTTTTATTAAAGATATATAATTTTTAATTATTGATAAAGCAACTAATTTGAACTAATTTAATTTTAAACTAATTTAAAATTCGAACCCGGGATTTGGGACTCTAATCACTGCACCACCCAGCTATATGCAACCCAAAATCTACTAAGAATTCCTTTAACTTTTTTTTTTTTTTAATTCTAAAATCACATACTAGGATCATGATCCTTTGTACTTAACGTAGTTGTGATTATATAGGATTTACTAAAATTCAAATCCCGGCATCTTAAATAAGAGGCATATGCACTAATTAGTAGACAGTAAACACAAAAGTTACTTTTGCCAACCAATAGTTCAAATACTTATAAAAAAAAAATGCAAATTATTTAAAAACCAATTTTATTGAAAACAGTCGAAAGAAATTGTTAAACAAAACTTAATCTATTAAAGTTCTAATGAACCGATTAAAACTTTCACTTAAATGAAGATTAAGATACTATCTTCCCGAAAATTTATAAAATTTACTCTAAAATAAAAGAACTACAATAGATCTTATATTATATTATGATAAAAGTAAGTAATATATTTATAATCATATGGTTAAATTTCCAGCCTAATAGTTTTTATATTAAATTATAATTTTCTTCTCTTTAATTTTTTTAATAAAACACAAACAGTATGTTCTCAAATGTTCAAACCCTTAAGTCTAGACTATTAAATTAGTTTTTTGAATTTTCTTTAATATAATTTTATTTTTTTCTGGTAATTCAAAATGATTGTTTCCATTCTACTTAAAAATGTTTACATAGAATTTAATATATACTTTAATTTACAACTGTTGAACTATAAATAAATATCTTATATTAATATACAACTAATTCAGTTTGATAAATAATATAAAAATGTAAAAATTATCTGAATGTATATGTTGACATTTTTCATGATGTATTGTAAATTAACACTAATAAATTTACATTTTTTTAAAATAAGCTTTATCTTTGAATCGTCCTTCAGTTGCATCCATTCTCTGTAATGTTGACTATTTGACCTGTTCGTACTTAATATACAAGGAGTCCCATAGTTTTCTCGGTTTTTAAAATTTTTTAACCCACCAACTATTTTTTATTCAAAATCCTAGAAGATCTTCATAAAAACTAATTTTGTATATTGAAAGTTAATCGAAAAATGTAAGCAGAAGTCCACAATTATTTTTTACAGAAGTAAAATTGATATACATTATTGATATACTTGATACAATTCAATGTACAAATCGTGATCCAATTGTCGTCGATAGTTATAAAATTTAATAAACCAAACTTAATAACTGTATTTAATTTTTAATACGCCTAACGATATGCAATGGCTTTTCTATTAATGATAACAAGCAATATTGTTAATATGGTCGTTTTTATCACATTTATCAGATTTTTGAAAGATATGTGCATATATAACTTCACTTTGTTCGTCCATCCCTCTTTAGCTACGGCTAAGTAAGAAATGTGACCAATGGCGTAGTGGTAAAGACGCCGCCTTTCATGTGGAAGATCTCGGGTTCAAACCCCGGTCAGATCATATCTAATAAAAAAAATATCGTAAAATTGTATAATTATATCGTAATAGTTTATATGGTAATATAAAAATAAGATATTAATAAAAATATATAAATATTTCTAGTGTAAGATTAAAGATGGCGCACAAAGTTAACATTTGTGCATTCATATCTCATAACCTTATACAATAGCTACAGCCGAGTAATCAACGGCTTAGTGAGTATTATGATTAAAGAAACTGAAGCCTTGTTTAAAATAAACTTGGTGAATGCCCTATACTCCTTAAAGGAGTGGAAAAGGAATAAAAAAAAAAAAAAGTAAGAAATGTTAACAACGGTATTGCAATTAAAATAATTTAATGTTCAAATTTTTTCTGTAGCCCCATTAGTTACGGAGCTACAGCCCTTCAAAGTTGCAAGGAACCTATATTTAAAAAGCTACAACAAGAGTACTATAATATATATTTTCAATCTGTAAACGTCGAAAGACAGCCTAGTTGTCATACTAAAACTAAAATTTACCGTTATCCAAAACTCAATTTTTGCAAAATTTTTGGACCCACATAATCCTGAACGGCTTAAGCTAAGAACTAGAAAATTTGAAAAAAAATAGATCCAAAAAAATTTGGTAGGAGTTGTTTAAGAAAATTTTTTGTCACGCCCCCCGTATAATAGCTGTAATGGGTACTAAATTGAAATTATGATATTTTTAATCACCAGTAACATATGTTGAAGGTTTTTCTTAAATGCAAAAGGGCTTCTTAAATTTGAAGAAAATGTAATTTAGTTCTAACCATTTTTGCTTGGATAATAAACTTCTATGAAAAACTCAAAGTTTAGGTGGAAAACGCAATTCAATTCTTGGAACCTGAAAATTTTGGGCTGGGAGGTAGGGTTAGATCCTCGAGAATCACCAAAAGTTAGCTTAGTAAAAATTTCGGAACAGTTTCGGTTGATGATCTATTAGGGTTTAAAAATTTAAAGTTCCCATTTTTATAAATTAGTAACTTAATCACGAGTGCATTTATTTCCAAAATTAAACGTTAACATTGAACGTCCAACATTATATTTCGATACTTGCAAACAAGTTTTCTTGAGTACCTTGAAATTATATTTTAAGTATTGATTTGACTATTATTCATAATTAATAATGAATTGATAAAATAACTAGATTATAATATTATCATTTATTTTAATTGTAGTTTTTACCATTAACTCAGTATAAAAAGCAATATTAATATAATTTTAAAAATGTAATTTTTTAAAAATCCTTGGTTTTTTTCATTAATTGTTTTATATGGCCGGAGCTTATGTCACCTAAGCATTGCGACATCCCACTTCCGATACTAATTGTATATTTATTTATATGTTTTGTTGTAAATATTGGATTTATATTATATTTAGTTTATTTATATTATAAAGGGCTTTTGTTAAGAAATTGTTTTTTAAATACCCTTTTTTATAATTAAATATTTTATCGAACCTGCACTCCTTCGGAAATAAACTAAATGATTACCTCACAACTGCTGAATTTAAAATTCGTATTGCAAATATTTTAATATCAAGATTTAAAATAAATTAAGAAAAAAAAATGATTGTATGTGTATCTAAACAAAAAATCACTTTAAATATTTGACATTTTTTAACTATATACATATAAAAAAAAATATATAAATTCAATAAAAATCCATTTGTAATGTAGGTGAAAAAATGAAAAACTTCCAACCTTTTCTGTGTTAATTTTTTATTGAAAATTTTCATAAAATTAAATTTACACTGTCTAGTGAAAGGTAACAAAAATGGGCGGGAGTTTTTATATATATTTTTTTTAATGTTGTTAGATCGATATGATTAATATGATGTAATCAAAATGGTCTGTCAAACATAAATACAAAAACACATTTTAAGTGTTAAGCGGTTAAAAACATTTACAAAAAAAAGGAACTATATTTCAAAAGAATTAGGGTGCTCAAATAGTAAAAATTCACAATATCAATATACTCTTTTAATTTATTAAATGAGTACTGATTGTTACCCTCTAAATTTTAAATGTATGATTATTCTTTACAGTTGTTTTTTATTTGTTTTCCGTAAAAAATACTTAACACATATGCAGAATTTTAATTTTGAACCTACAAATACAATCATACTTTAAAATTGAACTTTCCATAATCCCTTTAAACATGTAATTCCATCGGTTTTATTCAAAGAAGAGATTTAACATGGTATGTTAAGAGTATTCTACTATGCTTTAAATTATATACATATAAACAAATCATTAGTTTAGTGATACTTTATAGTGTAATCAAACTCATATTTATTAATTGCGATTATTTATAATCAAAATATAATATTCTAGAGTATAATTAAAAAATATAATTATTATAAAAATAAATTATTTTGGATTACATGAAAATAATCAAAGTAATCTAGATTACTTTTGCATTATTTTTGATTACTTAATCTTCATAATAATTGAAAAATCTTAATATTTGTTTTAAAAAATTAATTTTCAATAAAATTTTAGCAATTCAAAATAATTTAATTAAAAAATTTCATTTAGATACTAGTAATCGTTTAAATTACAATTTTTTAATCTAATTAATGGTTTTAGTTATAGTAATCGTACTCAAAATTTTTAATTACAATTACCTTGTTGATATTTTCAAGTAATTTATTGCAAAGTAATGATTTGTTTTACGAGTCTGTTTAAAGCCAATCTGAACTTTCCCTTTCTCCTATACAAAATATGTTCTTTTAAGAAATTTTATACTATTGTTTGGCCATAGAGGAATCAAGTACTCTTGAAGCAATCTTTATTTCACTTTTTTAAATGTGGTTCAACGATCGATTAATGGTTACACACTATAAAAAATATTTACAAATTAGTACCAGAAGGCAGCCCTATATAGAAACAAAATATGATTTTATTTTTTGAAATATGAATGCAATACTAAAACTTTTTTTTTGCTTTCTAAGCGCGTTATTAGAATTGATCTTAATTAAAAACATAAGAAATGGTAGCTGAGTCGAGTCGAAAACCAGAAAAGTTTTTTCAAGTTCACTGGGACTCGAACCTGGGTCTTTCCCATGAAAGGTTTGCACTCTAACCACTGTGCCTGCCAGCGTTCTAACAAATTTAGAATGAGTTTATTTATTAGTTTATTATAAACCATCTGGTAACTCATAAATTCTATACAACTTTATTAGGTCAAATTTTCATTAAAAAAAAATATAACACTATGAAAAAGTATTCAAAATAAAATATTTGTAAAAATATTTTTTTTATTTTAAAATTTCAGTTGCCAGTGAAGTGACTATAAATAATTGTGTTTTATTATTAATACACATGTCTAGTTGTCAAATGACCATTATTTGTGTTTACCCAACCGTATAAAACAAACCATTTTATGATTTTATTTCTATATGTAGGTACGAATACTGTGTTCTTTTGTTTTTCATCCATTAAATTACAATAAAATTTCCATAATTTTGAAGTAAATATAACTAATAGGGTATCGTTTAATATTTTTTGAAGTTAGAAATTTAAAGGTAAAATATTGTGGTAATAAGATTTAATAATATTAAAATGATCCTTTGAATCCCTTTTAGTAAAATTAATATAATACATTCAAATAAATAAAATGTTGTTATTCAAAACTTTCTGATGGTCTTAACATTTCTGGAAATTTTTTCGAAGCAATAAATTAAATAATTTTATAAATAATAATAAATAAACTTAAGATAGTTTATAATAGATTATAAGTTTTTATCTATTCTTATGCTTTATTTCAAGATATAAGGCTATAGTGATTATTATTTAAAGGAAGCGTAACTTAAAGTCTTCAAACTGGGTATATCAACTCAGCTACCATTCGCCATTGGGTTTAAATGAATGGCATAATCAATAATAAATAATTATATATCCTTAATAAAAAATACATTAATATAATATAAAAAAATGCAAAATATAAACAAATTATTTTATTGAATAATATAACTCGAAGATATAGAATACCATATAACTCAACTACAAAATATTACAATATAAACAATAGTACCATGTTTAAATTGTATGTGAAATTCAATAAAACCAATAATTATAATAAGATGAATATAATATGACCACCTGTTCCAACATGTACCTATGGTATAGACAGGCTTATTAGCCTAACAATTGAACAGTTAAGGCAGGTTTTCATGAGAAAATTTTGCCCAGTATTCTTAACTTTAGAAAGAGAGGTATATAGTATACTCTCAATTGGAGAGAAAAAGCAAAATGATTAAATTTATATTAAAATTGTTTTTATATGTTTTGACAAAAAAAAATTACATAACCTTATTTTTTAATTTTTAAATTTATATTTCGCTAAATTTTCAAAGTTAAAATTTTATTAATTTAAAATAAATAATAAAATTTTAATCAATTGCAAATAGTTTTAAATAAAAATAATTCGTTCATCAAACCATAATATAAAATTTTTTTTTTTTCTTTGTTTGTTTACAAAATTCAAATGTCATGTATCCATAAAAATATGTATTAGTATGCAAAAACTGTTTGTGTAGCAACTTTATAGGAAAAAGACTTTAGAGAACATCTTTTTGCCAAGGATTATGATAACTCTCTCAATACTTGTCTAAGAATTATGGATGACTCTCTAAGGATTACGGATGACTGTCTAAAGATTATGGATGACTCTCTAAGGATTATGGATGACTCTCCCAGTAATTTATCGTTTTTTCTTTGTCACACGAATAGTATTTTTGTATCTTCTGCCTATGCTCTAACTTTTGCCTATTAAATTGTTGTAATGAAAATAAGTAGCCTTTAGAGATTAAAAAAAAAAAATTTTTTTAAAAATTGGTAATAATCCAAATAAAATATTGAGCGTAGCCATCTTGCTCATCGAAGTAGCAAAATTTCAAAAAACGTAGCTGTCATATTTTTCAAACACAATTCCAAACATTCAAAGCGTAATAATGACATTTAAATGTAAACATCAATTTTTCAATCAATGAAGATTTTTCAATCATAAATTTAAGTGAACATTTAATTTTATTTGAAAGTTATACTACTACTACTAATTTCTATAGCTCCTAGTGGAGCAAAGAGCCTTAACAAAATCCTTCCATTCAGTACGGTTCTGTGCGATCATTTTTATTTCACCCCATGTTTTTCTTGATTTGGTAATTTCGGAGTGAATTGTTCTTTTCCACGAGTTTTTCGGACGCCCGCGTTTTCTTGCACCTTGCGGGTTCCAATCAAGCGCTTGCATGCAGATTTCGGACTGATCTTTTCTAAGTGTGTGACCAATCCATTTCTATTTTCTTGTCAAAATCTCCTCTGCTAAAGGTACTTGGTTGCATCTGGCATGTAATTCCTCGTTTCTAATTCTGTTTGGCCACCATATTTTCAGAATTCGACGGAGACAGGTGTTAACAAAGCTTTGAATTTTGCTAGTAAGTTCCTCCGTTACTAACCACGTTTCGCAACCGTATAACAGAACAGATTTGACGTTTGAATTAAATATTTTAATTTTTGTTTCCTTAGAGATGATTGCAGACTTCCAGGTTTTTCGAAGTTGTGCAAACACTTGTTTAGCTTTATTTATTCTAGCGGTCATATCTGCTTTTGCTCCTCCCTCAGGCGTTATTACGCTACCAAGATAACAAAAGTTGGTAACATTAGATATTTCTTCATCATATAACATCAAATTGTTTACATTAGGTGAGTTTACTTTCATTGCTTTTGTTTTCTTTACATTGACTTTTAGTCCGCGCAGTTCAGACTCTTGTGCCAAATCGTTCAATTTTTCATGCAGATCGGTATTTCTAGTTGATAGTAGGCATATATCGTCCTCTGTTTAAATCGTCAATGGCAGCACTTAGTATGTCATCGAGCACAATTAAAAATAGAATTGGTGACAGCAGGCAACCCTATCTGACTCCACAATCAATATTTATCGGCTCAGATAGTTGACCTTGATCTAGAATCCTGCATTTAAATCCTTCGTACTGTGCTCGGATAAGCCGTATCAACTTCATTGGCACTCCTCTAATTTTAAGCGAGTCCCATATATATTCTTGATGTATAGTATCAAATGCAGACTTGAAGTCTACGAAAGCTAGTTTTAATGTGGATTGCCATTCATTCACCTGTTCTATGATTATTCGGAGTGTATTGATTTGATCCACGAATGATCTATTTGAAAGTTATAATATTCACTAATTTTGAGTTAATAATATTTATAAATGTCTGCAAATAACATAAAAAAATAACTGTCAAAGATGAAATAAAGTGTTAAAATTGAAAGATCACCAACTTCTGCTTCAAGGCTTCCATGAAATTTTGATGGTTACTTCATTGTGCTTACGACGTAAAAATGCTCTAATTTTCAATAAAACAAATCTTAATATTATATTGTAGAAATATTTGACAGTTTGTAATTAGGAAAAATGTCATAAGCGAAGAATGTTCAAATCAACCTCTTTCATTCCACTTAAATGTTGATAATTTCTAACTGTAAATTAATTTTTTTTGTAGATCCAATTAATTTTTGCATGCTCTTTATCTGAAAAATAAAACAAAAAAATTACTCGGTGATTACATGTTGTTTGTGATTACATACTGTTATCGTTATTTTTCAGTATAATTTTGTTATTTGATAAATATAGTACATATATATACAAAACAAACTTATATATTTTAATATGTATGTATGTCCTGACTATTATGTGAAATATGACTTTCCTGTTTTAAGTAATTCAATTTGATTTTGTTTTTGTATTCTGTTTATTTCATTTTGTTTCCAATGTTTTTATCGTGATTTTTTCGTGTTGTGAATGTCAAGTGAAACAAAATTAATTTAATGTTAGGTAAATATAAAAAAAAAACAATATATGGCTAAGAAATGAGAAAACGTTCTTATCCAACAAAGAAAAAAAAAACCAGAATGTTTAAAAATGATTTCGATTTTTCACGCATATTTGAATTACAACAGGATCAGGATTTGAAAGGAGTTGATTGATGGTTAATTTTATGCCTAAGAATATTATTTATGTCCTTGTAACATTTTTTTTGATTTATTAATACATATATATGTTGATACATATATTAACATATACATAGAACATATATATATATATATATATATATATGTTTTATATTTGTAACAATATATATAATGTTATATTTGATTTGTAAATTAAATCAGTGATTTAAATGGTTTTGAACATTTAATTTCTTTTTTCCTTTACTCGTAAAATAATAAATGGATTTTGATAATAAATTATTTTAATTTTTTTTTTAATTTTTTAATTCCAATTTAAATTCATAGTTTTTTTCAAGGTAAATTTTTAAGTTAGACCATCAATATATAAATAAAATAAATATATAAATTTAATAAAAACCTTTTGACATGATCAAATAATTGTTATGCGAAGGAAATGTCAAATCTATTAAAATCATTTGGTATAATTTTTTTTGACAGATATTGATATTTAAAATATTGAAGAAATTTATATGTAATTTAAAAATTATATGTTGGGAATGGAACCTTCGATCATATATACATAAAGATAGAGTATAAAAATAAAAATGTATTAAAATTTAAAACAAAAATTATTGTACTCATTATTCTTTCAAAAAAATGTAAACTTTGTAAAATTAAAAAAAAAATCATATTAAATTAAATTTTAAATATTTCGAATTTGTGATTTGTTAACTAAAATTAGTTTTTTATTATTATTATTATTATTATTATTATTATTATTATTACATTAATGTATTATAAAAATATAAATACATCTTCATAATTAGTTTATGTTTACTTCGTTATTAATTGGTTAAACATTTACATATTTAATTTTTATACTTTTGTTCTAGAGTTAATTGAAATTAGTTTAGGAAACCTTATTAAGAATACATTTTGAACATTTCACAATAAGATTGCCTTAATATGTCAATTAATTTTCATGTTTTTGTACCTTTAAAACTGAAAAGTTAGTGAAAATCGAATTATTTGAAAATTATCTTTCAAAAATTAAATGCAATTCGAAAATCTAAAACACTAATAAAAGAAAAACAATAAGAAACATAACCCTAAACACATGCCTTAGAATGTTATAAGGGCTTATACCTTGTAAAATATTTGTTCGCATGAAGGATTGCTTCTCATTTGCTTGTTTGAATACTATATACAATTAAACATAAGAGATATAACATACAATAGAAAAGTTTTCATTGTTATTTCAAATTTCTTTGATGTCATGCGTTTGACATTACTCACACATTACACATTGGTTTTGTTCAAAGACTAAGATTTGTTTATAAAAATAATTTAATTTAATTTATTATATTTATGTAAAGTCCCATATCGCAAACAATATGATAAGAAAGTGAAGCATGCTTTTTGAAGCATGAAAATTCAACTTAAATGTTCAGTCTGATCCCACTGAGAAGTCCTACAGACTGAACAAAGGACGAAGCAACTTCTATTTTGAATAAAACAACTTTTGTTTTATAAACTTAAAACCAGTAAACAATTAAAAATTTAAAACTACAAAATACCCATGTATTTTATTATTTTTTATTAAATATATTAAATTTTGATTATTTTTAATTCTTTATTAATAATTAATATAACTTTATTTTGTTCAATTTTATGCAAAACAAGTCGTTCTATAAATACTTATTTTAATTCTATTTCTATTCTTAATGTGGTCCATGAACTTTCAAAATAACAATGTACGCAGACCCTATTCAAATATAATATATTTCTAAGAAATTTTACATTCGATCCTTACATCTATGTCAAAGCTTTAGTATTTTGGTATATGGACAAAATAGTATAAGTGGGTTCTTCTAAATGAGTTCTATTTAAACGAATTTATATGATGGAAATATACTCAGATAAATAACTTAGATACCTACTGGAAATTTCATATGAACTAATGTATTAAAAAACGAAAAATTAATTTAAAGATTTAAAAGGAGAAACTTTAAAAATAGAATATAATCGGCTGTTGTCTTAGAAATAAAAGGCTTGGGTTTTGCAGAATTATGTACATAATTCTAAATATAATTGGCATGGGGTTTTTTTAACCATTGTTATGCATGTATTTAATAGATTTAAATTGATTTTAAAAATTCTTTTTTTCGATAAAATTCTGTGAAAGTCCAAAATAGAAAAATAATAAACATCTTTGTGAAAATAATTGTTCGAGAAACTGAAGCTATAATAAATTGGTTTAAATTGAAGTTGAACATGGTTTTAAAGAGGTTCGATGCGTCTCATAGAATTGAAAATAAAAATAAAAATTTTACATAAACTATTCTTCTCTCAGTCGGAAAGCACTGGAAAAAAATAGGTCGAAACAACTACCGAATTATCAATTTTTAGGATGTGTTCATACTTTGCAGTTCAAGAAGTAACGGAAATCCATTAACATATGATTTTTATTGTTTTACTTAATTTCCATATAAATATCTTAAATTTTCCTAAAACGATTTTTTGCAAATTCTTCAAAGTCACACATAGTAACTGCATGAGATTCGTTCAGGAAATATTGTACAATAATCAAATATCAGCGCCATATTTCAAAACAATATTTAGAATTAAAGTTTTAATTCAAATGCTCATACAGTTTTTTAAGAATTGTGTTAAGGAATACAGAACTACAACAAACAGAACTACTTTGAAATGTATTTAGCTATCTTGCTGCCTGTTGTGCATCCCAATTTCAATATTTTCTATCAATTTATATTCAATATAACCATGTCAGATTTGGTCACTATGGAGTTTTGTAAAGAATTTGTATTTTTTAATCATTTCTTTTTCAATTAAAAATGCATGACTCACACAGGAATCGAAACGGCATTCCCTTGGTTCGCCTTGCTAATTAACCCACCTCACATATTTGACATAATCGAAATTTTGGTTAACGTTTTAACCATTACGCCATTTTTCGATATAATTTCATATCATCTTCTTGCATTTTAATTATTCGCAACCCCAAAAGAAAGTTTCTATAATATTTTTTGAAAAATTTTATCACTAAAAACATGCAAAGTTATTAGAATAATAGTATTAAAACATTATTGATCTCTACTGTGCGGTGGTGGTCAAGTTGATTGGTCATTCTGCCAGGAATAATATATAAGATTTTATTAAATTCCTCTTTTAGCTTTCCTAAACTCTTTAATAAAAAATCAATACTCTTCAATAAAAAATTTAATACAAATTTATTATTAAATATTTATAAATTTTTATGGAAATCAAATATAAATCTATATATAGAATATACTAAAACAATCTGATCTTCACAGATCAAGGATTAATTCTTCATTTCAAAAATTCCAACCCAATGAAAATTTTCTTTCAAAATAAATTTTCCCACAATCTTAATTTTTCTTAATCAATATTTAACATTGAAAAAAATTGTGACTGACTTTTCCAGATGTAAATTCCACATTTTTTATGTCCTTTTCCTTTTAATTAGGTTAAACCTGACATCATTTAATACACTTATAATACATTTCTTTTTTTCTACTGGTCCGGTTATTGAACTTTTCATCACTTTCATTCTTATTTTAGAACATCGTCCGTCATCCTCTTGAAATACACAATATCTATTCATAAATGTGCTCCAGTACCCAAATGGAAGATCCTTTATATATACATCTTTAAATTAATTTTATTTATAATATAGTATAGCATAGACACACCTAATTTTAATCCTGTGAAAATTTCTCAAAAAAAAAATATAGTTTTTTTAATTTTAATTTCATTTTCAAAAAAACAACGAAACACTAACCTCAGACACATTGAAATGAATGAACTTAAAACTTAAGATATTTTTATATTTTTTCTTTAAATTCTTAAGTACCAGGGTTTTTTTGTATTTTATTTAAAAAATTTTCATACTGAACAGATTTTTATAAGACAAAGCAACAGAGTGTATTATAAACTATACTTTATGATAACTGATTTTGTCCAGATGGTAGGTAGGATATTATTAGTATCTATTTTTACTTTCTATAATACTAAAAAATTTCAACTTTTATGGGTTTTTTTTTTAGGAAAAAAATTGTGAGATAAAAAAAGAACATCTTGTTATGGTTTTTATGGTTTAAAGTATAATAATTTTTAGTAAATTTTTTCTACTATGCTTAATTCAGATTTATACCATTACCTTAAATGAATATATGACACTTTATTGCAATATTTCATGGTGTATTCTTAAAATATATTTAATTAATATTAAATAAAAAGTATTTAATATACACCAGTACATAAACTTAAGCAATATATGTTTTTTTATTAAAAATATATGATTACTACATTTTTTGACTGTCCATTGAATAACTAGCCAAAATCTGAAATTTTTCAAGATATATTTAGCCAAGATTCCTTTAGTTTAAATTAATAGAATTAAAATTGAATTTCGAATAAAAGAAAAAATATATATATATATATAATAAAATTCCGAACTGCCGAATAAAATGTAAATGAAACATACGATTGGGATTCGATTACAAATATCAAAATTAGAGAAATGCAACGCGAAATCTTAGGATCGAATTATTGATCTGAGTATTTTTTAATGTAAATCAAAAATATTTTAAATAGAACTTAACGAGTTAGATATTCAACTTAAGAACTAATTGGAGTTGGAAACATTACAATTCGTCATTTAATGCCCTTTAATATACTGTCAAATTTTAAAGAAATTCTAAGTAAACGGTTTTCATTGAATGATTTGTGCTTAAAAGCTTCATACTGCAATTAAACGTGTGAGCGTATCATATGCCTGTAACTTTTCCATTCGCCATTGTTTTCATATTAATGGCTTTATCAATATTATATTAATATTTATACAACTTTAACAAAAAATACATTAATATAATAACATAATTAAATACAAAATATAAACAAATAATTTAATTGAATAATATAACTCACAGATATAGAATACCATGAAGTCAACTCAAATAAAAATTTTTACAATATAAACAAAAATAGAATTGTATCCATTAAAAATCCTAGAGGTTTCTACATGTTATAAGGCCTGATGCAATCTCATGCTAAAATTGTATATGGAATTCATTAAAATTAATTCTATTAACTTGAATATAATATGACCCCCTGTTCCAACATGTTCCTATGGTACAGACAGACTTATTAGCCTAACAGTTGAACAGTTAACGCTTAAAATAATATGTATATGTGAGATTTTAGAGAGGTTTCCATAATGTGCTTAGCAAGAATTCAGCCCTCACTACTGGAACTTATTTATTATTGAAAATATATATTAACATTAAAAAATATCTAACAGGAATTTTATATTTGACTTCGATATAATCCAGGTTTTTCCAAAATATATATATATCCATATGTGAAATATATAATATAGAGATTCTGAATTTGGAGAGATTTTAGAATTCGACTCATAAGCCCGGTTATACACTATTCTGCGAATTATAGTCAGGGGAAATTAAAAACAGTCAAAAGAAATACAGACTTTGGATAGTAACTCTTATTAAACACTTGAACTTGTACTTTCCAAAATAAGAAAATTTTTCTTGCCCATGTTCACTTGACCAGTATTTATACTGAACTTAAGGTCTTTACTATATCGAATAAATTAAAATATTTGACAATAAAACTTAAAATCTTCTGCTAACCTTTTCAAATATGTAAACTTTATTACAAATTTAAAAGTGGCAAAGCTTTCAAATATAAACCCATAATTTCACAAATATCAAACCATAATTCTGAAGATACAGATTTATCTTAATGCTGCAATAATAATTAACATATCGCTTTTAAGTTTGCGTATAAAAACGCTAATTCATTTAATACCTTCATAACTGTTATTTTAATAGTTAACTAGAGTTAATTTATAAAATTTTTAATAGCTTGAAGTTATATTATAAAGCCTATAGTTATTACTCTATTAATGTAGATAATATAGATAATATTAATGTAGATTAACATCATTTTAAACTACTACATTTCTTTCAATTTGAATTTTGACTCAAACTTTAAATTTTTTCTCACTTAAAATTTCACTCAATTTTTATTTCTAATATTTTTGTGTCAATTATGACAGTTCTAAAATAGTTTACATATTTCTAGTTTCTTCAAGTTTCTAATTTTCTTTAAAAACTATCACATATATAAATCTATTTATATATATATATATATATATATATATGTACACAGTAATATATGCATTTGGTATACACTCAAACATACAAAAATATCTAAAAGAAAAAAAAAAGGATCTTTTAAAAAAAGAAAAATTTATTATTTTTTACTTTCAAACACATTTATAATATAACAAAATATAAAATAAACCTAAATATATACAAAAATGTATCTACATAATATAGGCAAGTTCATATAATGTATCTATAAGATACAAAACAATTTATTTTAACACTTGTAACCTGTTACTTCTATAAAAAAACAACACAAAAAAAAACAAAACAAAATATAAGAAAAGAACCTACAGAGGACATTATGAATTCATAGATTTGTCATTTATAGTTTTTAATTTTTTTCTTATTTTTGTTTCTTTTTTAATTTTTTTTTTGTTGTTTTTTTTTGTTTTTCTTATTTAAGGATAATATTTGGAATGTATCATATTAGGTGTATTAAATTGAGACAAGTGAGTATATAATATTTTATGATTACTTTTGACACTTTATCATGTTATTTATTAATATACAATATATATTTATATATTTACATACATATTTATATGGTATTATATTATAAAACCTAATTTTAACCAGAAATCTACAGTAGTGGTCAAAAATTTTGTAGTAATAATGCTTGAATTAAATAATTTATTTTGTTTAGTCATTTTGCAGTTATATTCTGACTTTAATTTTGATTCTTTCAGTTCCTAAGCTGTTTGTTATTACAAAATTGTAAAAATGGGCTGTACCAAATAAGCCGGCAGCAAAAACTCTCCAAATCAAAACTTAAAAAAAAATTCCCAATTTTGGGTTCAAATCCTGGTCGGATCATATCTAATAAAAACAAATATAGTGTATATTACAATAATTTAATAATGAGTCCAAATGTCAAATTGGCAAAGGATTAATATTATCAGGCAATATTTACTATTGTCTGGTACTACTAATAAATAAATAAATTCAATTCGAAATCAGGACTATACGTCTTTTACGGAATAATTATTATAAATGTATATACAAAATTCTGAAGTTAGATGCAAAGTCCCCTTCCATAGGACTGCTGATCCAAATTAATATCTAGTAAGCCCCATGGCAGTCATGAATCTACGGAAAACTCCATTATAAAGCATTCTACACTTTTACGCTACTCCTTCGGGCCTTCAAAATAAAGGTTTTAGTCAAATCTTTTCTAATCTATATCTAAATAATGAGATATCTCTGTGTATCGAAATTCATACGGATCCTTTGTTGCCAGCCATTATATATACTACAAAAAAAGCTAGCGAATCATTCTTTGCATTTGTTACAAAGTTAGGAAGATTAATTTCATTTTAGACGCATTATTCGAAATTTTCACATTCCCTGCGATAGCGACCCATGTTTTTGGCCAACACTGTTAAATTGTTGAATACCAAATCATTGAAGTTATATTCTTTATAATGATATTTGTTATATAAATAAATTTGGTGTCTTCTATACACAAAAGATGTTATGTTTACCAAACAACCTTAGAAAAAAACCAAAAAATAATATTAACCAAAACAACAAAAACTATAAATATAAAGAAAGTATATATAGTTAAATTCATGTGTCCTTGTCTATAATGATTTGTCCTTTTTTTTTTATTTTGGGTTTCACTTAATATTTTAATTTGTTTCCCATGATTTTAAAGTTAAAGTTTTCAAATTAGTTTTGTCTTTTCAATTTTTCATTATTTAAATAAACAATTTTTGGATCAAAATTAAAATTAAAATGAAAAACACATATGGAAAATAAAATATACATAAATATACATATATAAAAGATATATTCAATTTAGTAATGGATGAATCTTTATAATTAGTAATAGAATTTTTTTTTTATTTTTAAAAAATTTATGAATGAGTTCATAACCTATAGATTTGGGTTAATATTACATTTTAAAAAAAATTAAAAACTATATAAGATCTCCAGCTGGGTCAGAATATTCATATTTAATATTCATTTTTAATATTCAGTTTTAAAAATACACATATTTCTTTTGGATCATCAAAAGGTCATGTAGGGTTATTGAAAAGGTTCAAATTAGTAACTACTGTTTGGTTTCTTAAAAAAATAAAATAAAATAGAAAAAAAAATTAAACTTCTTCAATGTTAAGTAATTGGACTCCTGTAAAAGATAATTAATTTTGTTTTATAATGAATGAAATTATTTAATAAAAAGAAACCAATGGTTCAATAGTCATAAAAATAATATTTTAAATTTATTTGTTTTTATTTTAATTCCTTTGGGAGTTTTCATTTTCTTGTTTGAGAATTATTCTGAAGTTAAATTAAAAATTTTACAAATTTTAAAAAATTTAATTTCTAATTTCTCATCTATTTCGATTCATTTTCTCGATTTCAAGCGGCGGTTTGTCAAGTAAAATTTAAATGAAAACAGTATTGCATAGTATTGTCTCGTCGAAGAATACTCGCAGCACTCTGCCTGATTTGACAGAGATCTAAATGAAAAAATTTTTCATAAATGTCATTAACATAATATTTATATTTATTCATATTTGACTAACAATAGAACTATAAACAAATTGGCAATTAAATTACAGAGATTAAAAATAAATTAATTTTTATTTAATTACTTAATTTTAGGAGAAAACAATCTCCCTTACATATTCGAGAAAAAGAGCATAGGGGTATGACTTCGTTCTGATTGACTAGCCACCAAAAATGTAGAAAATATAAAATTGACGGTAGATCTTGGGAATTTATTAAAAAGTTAATATAAAAGTAAATTGCTGGATTAAGGTTAAGAGAAAAAAAACTGTCTCTCATTTCAGGAAATTTACTTTTTTTTTTTTTTTTTTTTTTTTTTTTTGAGTATTTTTAAATTTATTTTAATTTTTAAATTTACAAATTTTTAAAGAAACTATCCAAATTAATTAATTTTATTTGTAATTTTTTTATTATTTCTGCTGAAGTCAAAAAAAAAATCTTATCTTCTAAGGAGGATCGAACTCAGATCTTTTTACACCCGACACAACTTTGCTAATCTCCATACAATACAATTCTTATAAATTTATGATTAGATTTCTAATATTAAGAATTCACAGAATAACAGACTGAAAAATAAACCCATAGACACTGGCAAGTTAATATATAAAGTATATAAATATGAAATCAAAAATTAAAAATTTATTTGAGACCCCATATTTTGGAAACTAAATGAAGTCTAGGTTAGCTTCCAAACACAAAATTTATATACTCATAAGTATCTATGCAGTAGTATGTAGAAGTGCACTTAATTTGGAAACACTTTGTATGTTGTACTTATTTAACATTTTTACTTGTAAATACAGTTTTCCTAAAGATATGCAATTTTATTAATTTTTAAATATGTAATTAATAAAATTTTTTGAAAAAATTTATTTACTAGGCCTCGATGGTGTAGTGCGTAAAGTTGGAGGATTTGAAAGGAAATTTAAGTTATTCAAAAATAATTATTCTTTAGAAATCCAATTAGTGACCAAATAATACTCGTAGTTTTAGTATACAATATATAACATTTACAAAATAAATAATATTAAATATAAAAATTAATAAATCTTATCACATTGATGTGATAGAAGAAGAGTGTTAATTAATAAATAAATACAATATTATTTTTTGTATATTCTACAGGTAAAAGGGGTACTGATGTAACAGTACATCGAAAGAAAATTTAATTCAAAAATATAAATAAATCTCTGCACTAATATTAATCTTGAATGAATAATAAAATTTTTATACCCTACACCTATAAAATAGGTAAAAGGGTATATTAACTTTGGTATTGTGTTTTTAACCACCGAAAGGAAGCAATTTAGATATGGAAAAGTATATATATTTGTGATCAGTGTCACCTCCTGAGTCGATTTCGCGATGTCCGTCCGCCTTTCCGTCCATCTAAAGGTAACGATAACTCAAAAATTAATGACGCTTTCTTCATGAATTTATACTGTAGGATACTAGCAATGAACGTATAGTAGGGACTGCATATGGCTGAGATCGGACCATAAGTTTGGATTCTAGGAGCTTTTGTTCGAATTGAAGCGTAATTCGGATACGAACGCTCAAACGAGCATAATTTCGAAAGTAATGAAGATAGAATCTTCAAATATGGTACAACGACGTTTCTTCCTATTTCCATTGTGTCCTTAACATTTGGGATCAATTGAACTAATGGTTCTCGTGTCACCTATACAACTCCCAAGACTTTCTTTGAAATTAATAAAGATAGTAACTTGAAATAAATGTAAAAGTTTAAAAAATTTATAAAAGTGTGTTAAAATTTTATATTTAAATTTCCACTTTCAATATAATTTAAAAATTTTAAGTTTCTAAATTTGTTTATTAGGCAGTTAATAATTCGTTTTTAAAAACCAAAGCACTTTAAAATTTATAATATCAATTGCTTTTATTTAAAAACAAATTTTCTTTTTAATATTAAAAGTATAGCAATCATCTTTATTTTAAAAACTATCATCACTTAAAACTATAATTATCAAACTAAATCAGAAAAGAGCTAGAAAATAACTTTTGAAAAAGACAAAATTTAATGAAATGGAAATTTTCTTAAGTACTTCATATATTTTTAATAGTTGTTTTTAGTTGTATTTGGATTAACCACTTAAATTAATTGTTAATTCAAAAATTTCTAGATCTCTGGAAATAATCTTAAAAATTTTTATCAAAATAAATCAGAATTAATTAAAATACAATGAAAAATTAGATATTAAAATATTTTAAAAGAGTTTTTAATACAACAAGTCATTTATATAATTACGAAAACAAATTTGATTCACTGCTATAAAACAAAGTGAATAACTATCTAGACAATTGAAAGTTCGAATGTATCAAGAAGTTCCTTATAATAAGAAATTCCTTATAAAAAGTAAGAAGTAAAATCCTTTAAATTTAAATGGAGGAAATTTTTAAAACTTATCAAACCATTTAAACACGGGTTAAGTTAAAATTTTAACGAATTATATCAAAGCCGGACGTGTAAGTTTTGTATCGTAGTATTAAATAATATGAATTAACCTGTAGGCAGATTTCCTTCGTATTATTTCAAATATTAACACTTTGGATATATAACACTAATGTCTAATCTAATCAGTGATCCTAGATTCTAAAAAGGCTAAATGAAGACATGCATAAATAAATGAGCTAGTGTTAAAAACGTTTAAAGAATATAATAATGGAAAACATAAAATAATAATTGAAGTTGCTTTAAAAAAATTATTAGTTTTCTTAATACAGTTCCTGCAATATTTTTTGTTTATTGTAGCATCATTTTTTTTTAATTCAAACAAGTGCATCTTTAAATATTTTGTCTTTTTTATTTTCTACTAGCTAATACCCGGTGCGCGTTGCTGCGCCTCTTAATGGTTAAATTGAAGTTGATAATACAGCAAAAAGTTAACACAAAAAGTACACATTTTTTGAAACTTTCTGTAATTCAAAGCAGTACAAACTACTTTCCAAAATTTAACGTAATTTACTTCCAAAAAAATTTTTTTGACTAACCGTAGGACCGACTGTTAACAGGCTTAACTCCATTTTCAAGTTGCTTCACACATATAAAATTTGAGGTCACCGGTCAAATCGTTTCTAATTTAGAGTAAAATAACCAAAAACTTTATAAAAAGCTGTTGGGCCGCAATGGGTTAATGGAACTTAACAAAATTTATTTTGGGGCTTTCTTGAAAGCCAAAGCAGAATTTCGTACAGTCGGACAAAATTTGGACACAAAATATTTTTTTGACCAACCGTCGGCCCGACATGGGTTAACAAATTCCAAAACTGTTAATAGTGTCAACTCAATTCTTAAGGAGCATCACGTATACAAAATTTGAAGTCAATTGGTCAAACAGTTTCGAACTTGGAGTAAAGTATTGAAAAAACCTATAAAAAGCTGTTGGGCCGCAATGGGTTAATGGAACTTACCAAAATTTTTTTTGGGGCTTTCTTTTAAGCCAAAGCAGAATTTCGTAAAATCGGACAAAATTTGGACCAAAATTTTTTTTGACCACCCGTCGGCCCGACATGGGTTAACAAATTCCAAAAATTTTAATAGTGTCAACTCAATTCTCAAGGAGCATCACGTATGCAAAATTTGAAGTCAATTGGTCAAACAGTTTCGAATTTAGAGTAAAGTATTGAAAAAACCTATAAAAAGCTGTTGGGCCGCAATGGGTTAATGGAACTCAACAAAATTTTTTTTGGGGCTTTCTTTTAAGCCAAAGCAGAATTTCGTAAAATCGGACAAAATTTGGACCCAAAATTTTTTTTGACCACCCGTCGGCCCGACATGGGTTAACAAATTCCAAAATTCTTAATAGTGTCTACTCAATTCTCAAAGAGCATCACGTATACAAAATTTGAAGTCAATCGGTCAAACCGTTTTCATTTTAGAACAAAGAAGTTTAAATACTTGCACCACAGCCCCAACTTGGCGGTCCGTTAGAGCAAAATTTTTGGGCCACGATTTCCTTCCGAACCCAAAAACCTCTATATACAAATTTTCATGAAAATCGGCTGGGCAGTTTAGGAGTCTATTCGCTACAAACAAACAAACAAACAAACAAACAAACAAACAAACAAACAAACAAACAAACAAACTTTCATTTTTATATATATAGATATTTATAAATTTTTATTTTCCATTAATAATAAAAAAAAAAACAACTTTTGTTTTTTAATTATTTTCTATTTTTTCCAAGATATTTAAGAAGACATTAACGATGGAATATAAATAAAAGATATACAAGTTGACAAACATATTTAAAAACCCAAGTCTATTGCAAGGTGACCATCTTTATTACAGTATACAAGAGTATTTCGTTTAATTTTTATTTTTATGTAATTATTTATTTATCTAATTATCTCAAAAGAGTCATATTAAATGTCCAACAATATTTATACAGGAACTTAATCTCTTCTGCAATAATAATTGAGAAATACAAAAATTCTCTTAAAAAGGAACATATTCAATTTTTGGAACACATTACCATCATTACCTATATTTTACCCAGGCCTTTAAAAATAGCGGAAAGGTCATTCTCTCCTGCGAAGTTTCCCATTCAGTTTTTAACAATCCTAAATTATCTCTTTCTATGCTTTTTAAATTTTAACTGTTAAGTCTTTGTATAGTGTAAGGAATTCGAGGACTTATCTGATTATTTTCGGTGAGAAGTTTTTTTATTTAAATATGTTTCAAACTCCCAGATGGTTAAGATTTTCTACGTGTCTTTTAAAGATTTCCACCTCCTGAACAGAAAACTCGGAATAACAGTACTGAAACCGTTTCGTTACATTCATTTCCCTTCAAATGAAACAAGACTCATTCCCTTAGCTTTAAGGTTAACAAATAAATGTTAAATAAAACTGAAATACCTATATTTTTAGGTACATAACCATGCATACCAACAAACCCCTTACGACTAATCAAATTATCATGTTTTGATAAGTGATTGTTTTGTACAATTAGTAATGAGTTTTTGATACCAGATATAGGTTGGTGACTAAATCCACAAAAATTAAAATCCATAATGACTTTTGCCACAAAAAAAAAATCTACAAAAAACGATCTAAAAACAAATTAAACTAAAAAAGGTCTACTACAGTAAATAGAAAAAATCCAAAATATTCCTAATATGAAGTTGCATTTATTTAAATTTTTTTAATTATTTATATTTCGGAAAAGGGTAAAATATTTCTTTTAATGCAGTTTGGTTTTTTGCCACATTTTTATGGATTTGAATTTATGGATTTCAGTTTGTGGATTTAGTCACCAACCTACCCCCATATATGCCTAGTTTAAATTTATCACAAAAACAATTTATTTAATAAGTTGTTGGAGCAATAGAAGCCATTTTTGCATTTATTTGTTTATTTATTTATTTATTTATTTATTTATTTATTTGTAGTACCAGACAATAGTAAATATTGCATGAAAATAATAATTCATTGCCTATTTGACATTTGGACTTCCTATTTTTCTAATATAAACCATATTTTTTTATTAGATATAATCCGACAAGGGTTTCAACCCGAGACTTTTCGATTGAAAAGCCTCCACTCTACCACTAAGCTATCCGTCAGATACCATTTCTCCAAAACATGTCCTAAATAATACTATATATTTAATTCATCGAATCTGACTTAGATACAATTTCAACATTTTTTAAGACGTTATTTAATAAAAAAAATTATCCAAATTAAATGTTACTCTTAGCTAAAGAGAACTGGTCACATTAGTATAATAGAAAACTGTACATGTACAGTACAGTTCTATTCATTTATTTAGAAATATAAAAAAAAATAAAAAAACAATCTATTTTTTTCCTTTAAAAAACAAAGTTCTATATTTGTCTCATATTTATTTCATCTCATCTCATTTTAATTTTGTTTTTTTTTTATTTATTTGAAAGAATTTCAAAGAGTTCTTGTACTTGTTTGTTTCATTGAGGTTTCATTGTTCTTTTTTGTTTTTCAATTCAATTTTCAACTCCCGTCAAGATGCCATTTTTTTTTGTTATTGTTTTTTTTTTTGTTTTTTGTACAGGCACGATATTTGACAGAATCCGAGAGTTATTTTTTCACTTTTTTTTTTTTTCTTTTTTTTTATTATTATTTGGTTTGTTGCTTGGTTGGCTTCTAAGCGTACTTATTGCACGTGTTTTATATAAAATAGTTCGGGGGGCCAATCCAAAAATATATAATACACTTTTACACATTATAATTATGTACATATGAAATTATATATATATATATATATATTATATGTATATATATATGTAAATGAAAAAAATTAAATGAAAATTGAATAATAATTATATTCTAAATGGATTAGCAAAAAAAAAAATAAAATGAACATTCAACAGATAAAAATAAAGTGAGGAAATTATTTTTGGGCGTTATTTCTTGAATATTCTTTTTTTTTTTTAATTTTGAAGCATTTTAAATCACAAATTAAAATTCATTACACAAAATATAAATGTGTTATGTGCAAGTGAACGCCAAAATTGCAACGGTAAATGAAAATGTAAACACATCAAAACTGAAAAATAAAAAAAAATGAAATTAATATGTTAAAAATATTTAATTGAATTTAAAAATTGTCAAGACATATGGTAAATTCATATGTTGTTTAATAAAGTAAGGTGAAGATTAACTTGACCTTTAAAAAAAAAATGTTTGTTTTTAAAATATTAAAAAATTTTGACAGAAGTCAAAAAATGTTGAGCGAATTGAATTGTGCTAAATAAAGTACAAAACGAAGAATTTAAATGTAAATATTTTTTGTCACGTTCGTTGTTTTATTTTTATAATGGGCTCGAAGTTATTTTACTTTATTTTAAGTACAATAAGCCTGCAAAAGAAAATCACTAAAATTTAAGCTGGTATTTTTAAATAGATAGTGATATTTTTTTGTGAATTAATAAAAACAAAAGAATTGAATTTTAAGTTCGAAAGAAACATCTTAAGCCTCCACTCAAGATTTTCTAAGGAGAAACAAAGAGAACAGCAGATGCTCATCTCTACACAGTTGAGCTAACCAGTTGGCGTAACACAGCTCACGTGTATGAAACCATATTCCACAAAATGTGTTCCCCAAAGGTAATGATGTTTATTTAAGGAGGGAAACAAGGAGGGCAATAGATGCTAATCCCTATACAGTTGAGCTAACCAGATGGCGTAGCACATCTTATGGAAATTTGTATCTCTTGCGCTCGTTACGTTTATGGAACCATATTTCTTTTAAATTTCCCATCCAATTTTCCCCATCCTCCATAATCAAAAAAACGCAAATAACCTCCACCATAATCCCAAAATCTTTCCATATCCAACCCTGTAAACTGTATAACAGGTTCCTTCCTAAAGTTTGACTCAAAAAGGATTTAGTTTTGGTGTGTTAAAGTAGCCCACTACCCAAAGAAGCACCGCACAGTTTCAATATGTAACTTTGGTACTTTCCCTTTCCTCGTAACCAAAAAAAAGAGTGTAGTAGAGTAGACTGTGTCAACTCTGGGATAGGCGTATGACCGTAATATAAACATTATATCATCTGGTTAATTACTTTTGACAAGATTTTAAATACACAACTTATTAGAATTTCTTTTATGAACAAAAGAAAATATGAGTTGAAAGACAACTCTCGAACCTCTTCCACTAATTAGTTCTATATTTTATTCAGACGTTGGCGATTAAATTTAAATACTATTGACAAAATTTCAAACATCCAGCTTTATTATGTATTAAGTAATGCTCATGTGAAATTTGAAGTTGTATGGCAGGTACTTCAACCCGTGAAGTAAACTGGCTGAATTTCAAAAGCGAAGACGGCATAAAAACGAATTTGTGAAAATTTCAAAATCCTAGCTCCTTTAATTTTTGAGTTATCTTTGGGATGGTTGGACGGACATAGCTAAACTACATAGCTGAATCGATTAAATTTTCGATTCCGATCCGATCCATATCTTTGAGTCTATATCTCCAACTTTTGATTCTTGTAACTTTCGATTCTTTAAATCTTTTTTCATTCATTAATTAAAAATTCAATAAATTGTAAAAGAATATATATGTGAGAACTTATTTAAGGATTACAGTGATCTGTGCTGAATTTGAAGCTGTCACCCTCTCCAATGGGTCACTCGTTCACCGTTTCCGCCATACGTGGGTATTCTAAGCCTTCTTGATTCCAAAAGACTAACTTTGGAACTGAAAGAAATTACTTGACATTATACTGAATTAAATATACAGCATATGATATTTTAGGAGTGAATCAAATTTCATTATCATTATTGTTGCAGTATTTTTAAGAACGATTTCAGTTTTTATAAAGTTTCAAATTAAATGTTTGATATTTAAATTATTCTGTTGTCATTTAATTTTTTAAACTTCACACAAAAAACAAAATCTACAATTAAATTTAATTAAAATCTTATTTAATATTTAACCTTAAAAGTTATTATATCGTTTTTTTTAACAAACGATTCATAAAAACTTTTTTTTATTGACTGAAGTAAAAGTTTTTTCTTTTTGAAAGTTAATTTAATTATAGTTATAACAATTAATTATAGAAACATATTTTTTTTATTAGCTCTAATAATTTTTATTTAATAACAGTTATAACACATTAAATTAGTCATTTATTTTTTTTAATATTACCACTTAGTTTGTTATTAAAATAAATAATAGGAAAGGAATGAAGAAAATGTCTTTGTTGGTGTTAGGTCCTTTTTACACTTTAAGTCGATTAAATTTGCTATTACGTTTATGATATTGTAAATTAGACTTTTGTATATAAAACTAAATCTCTGGATCGGAAAGTAAGTCGAGCTACTTATGTGTGCCCGTACGTCCGTTTGATCGTACGATAACTCAAAAACTAATATAGCTAGGATTCTGAAATTTCCAGAAACGCATTCACATGCAAGGATTGTCTTTACTATTTAAATTTAATTAAAATGTTCAGCGGGTTAGAGGAATTGCCGTACCATTCTTTAATCTGTGTATGGGAATAACTATATATATTTAATAAAGAAGGGTTTGGATGATTTTTTCAAAAGTAGTTAAAATTAATTGTCAACGTACAAAATCGTTTGTCTAGTATAGAGAGGTTGGCTTCCATAGAATTTCTTTTCTATTTGTCCATAAGTCAGGATCTAATGAACTTTGTAAAAATGATTTTAATTTTATGGTTAACGTGGTGAGTAAACTTTAGTCTTAGGTTATTATGAAATTGGATTTTAGTTTAACTTTTTTAACATCTTAGTGATAATCAATGTACTTCAATCAGTTATATACTCTATAATATATTGACTGAATACGTGTAAACAGGTTGTTTTCAAATCAAGTGCCTGTACGACACAAAGTGATTAGAGTATTAATAAATACTATTCAATACTATTCTGTAACGTTTTCATATTATAAGACTTTAAAGATTTTTCAAAATAAGATTTATTACTTTTAAAACTTGGCTTGTTCTAGGCTTACAAGCTCGGAAATATTGCACTTATGAGCAATATAATGAGATCAATGATAACGCAACCTTCTTAACATTTCATATACTTTGTGGGATACTCAGCTCTACATATTTTTAAATAACATCTATCAGGTGCAGCTCGTTGGATTAATGAGTAACCGTCTGGAAATCCAGCACAGATCGAAAAAATAAATAAATAACTTCTGCAACATAATTGTGTAACAATTTATCAGGTTTTTAATTGCAACTATCTTTAATTGCATTGATCTGACCAATGGCGTAGTGGTAAAGACGCCGCCTTTCATGTGGAAGGTCTCGGGTTCAAACCCCGGTCAGATCATATCTAATAAAAAAAATAACGTAAAATTGTACAATTATATCGTAATAGTTTATATCGTAATATAAAATAAGATTAAATAAAAATATATAAATAATTCTTGTGTAAGATTATAGATGGCGCACAAAATTAACATTTGTGCATTCATATTTCATAACCTTATTCAATAGCTACAGCCGAGTAATCAACGGCCTAGTGAATATTATGATTAAAGAAACTGAAGCCTTGTTTAAAATAAACTAGGTGAATGCCCTATACTCCTTAAAGGAGTGGAAAAGGAATAAAAAAAAAAAATCTTTAATTGCAGGTTCAGATACAGTTATCATATGCAGCTTGGTGGAATAAATAAAAACGGTTTAAAAATCAAAAGATCGAAGGTAGAATACGGAGATTTAAGATTACCAACAAATTTTAATAACTTCTGATGCATTTGATATACAATCAATTGCTCCTGGGTAAGGAGGGTTAGCTTCAAAAATAATCAAGAGAGTATGCTAGAAGAATTGAATCATTTATTTTATTTTATTTTATAAATTAAATGAAATCTGAATATTTTCATTTATGTGTAATTAAATAACAGATTATCAAAATTAATAATTTTATGTCCCTTATTTTCTGTCCTCCCTCTTGTTCATTTGACATATAGAGTAGCCTCGTACAATATATATATATATATATATATGTAAATGTAATTTATTTGATAATAAACCATTCTAAAAAGTAATAATATAAAATTATATCAACACTTTTTTTATCTAAAAATAAAAATAAAAAATTTTCCAGTCAAACATGTATAAATGTCCTGTACATTTTGATTCTATAGATTTTTAAATTCTATTGTTGATACTTTTACCTACATAATGCCTTTAAAATATCTCATAAACCCTCATAAAATAACATTGATTAAAATTTTCTTGAAATATTTTTTTGTTGAAAAATTACTTTTGATCCCAACACAACAAAACTAGAAATAGAAAAAGATGTCCTTACAAGAAACTTACAGACCTAGAGAAAAATTGTCAATGATGAAGCTGCAAAAAAAAAAAAAAATGGAAAATTACAAAAAAAAAGAAAGAATTTATAAATTTTATAAGAATGGGACCTAATTTTTTCATATATTAGTAAATTATATTTAAGAAAAACAAAAAAAAACACAAAAACAGAAAAAGGATTTTTTGATGTTATTCAGAAGCAGACCTAACCTCATTTTATTTTGTACTTTTTTTTTCCTTTTCTTTTAATATAAAAATTTTTTCTTAAAATTTTTCATAAAAATATATTTTTGTGTGTGTATAAGTTTCATTTTTGCACAATACTATATGCAACAGATGCCTTATGTCCTTTCTTCAGGTCATAATAATATCCTTATTTTTTTCATATATCTATCTATACATTTAAATATTTTATTTTTAATTCAAAAAAAAAAAACTAATTTAATATTAGACCACTCATCTAATAGAAATATGTATATATATATATATATATATATATATACTTACAATGTTGTACATACATACACATACATTTGTATTCATGTAAATTAAAAAAAAAAACACTAACTCTAAGAAAAAAAATTTTCATAAGAAGCTACAGGGAAACATTCACAATAAATATTAGGGATGCCAGATCATGCATATAAAAACAAAAATGGTTCTGTTTTCAATTGACAGTTATTTGACAGTTTTTTTAATTACTTTGTTAAAATTGTTATATTAATGTACTTTTTATTAAAGCTGTTGGTTAATTTGAATCAAATGCCGAATTGTAATCAAGTCGATTTCGGAAACCGGATAAAAGTTAATTTTCTTTTACCGATATTTAAGTCCCCGGACCATTTAATTAAAAGATCTTCAGTCTAAATATTGTACCACCCAGCTGTTTTTCCGTATCCAATAGTCCATATCCGTGGCCTACTATTAAGAGTTAATTCATTCACAATAGATTAAATTCATTAATACAACTATATTCATATTTCTAGTAAACTGTAGCTTATGGAAAGAACTTGAAAACATTTTAATTTTTAGAACCTTGTAGTAGAACCACAAGCTACCATGTATAGGTATATAAAAATACGAATACGAATATACCAAGGTGTACGAATTGAATTATTCAGTATGTACCACTACGCATTGTTAATAAATGAACCTCTGAAACGAAATATATTCCAAGCTCTAATGTCAACTATCAACTTAATTTAACTAGTCTGTCAACTCTAATTTAAAAAAAAAAAAAAACATACATACATACATACACTCATAATATAAATGTATCAAGTGAAAAAGGACACTAAATAATGGTCAGTTCAATGACTTTATGATGAGTTTATGGTCTATTATAAAACTGAATGAATGAGTATTTTAAATTTTCTTCTTCTATTTTATGTGTTATTGTTGTTGTTGTTGTTATTATTTTTAATTCTATTCATAGTTATTGTTTACTATGTTGTTGTTTTTATATTCTTTCCCAAAAGGATAATACAGGATATCCACTCAAGGAACATAATGATATAATCTAATTTTTTTTTAGCTTTGCCTTTATACAAGAAAAGATTCTTTTATTAGCTATGCAATAATTTTCTTAAGAGCAACATAGAAAGATTCTATTCTTTTCATATTGTTATTATTTTGTTTATCCGGATTCTTTGGTTTTCTTCGACTTCGTCGTCACCGTCGTCATCGTCATCATCATTTTCCAACAAAAAAAAAATAAAAAAAATACAACTTATAAATGATGCCCTGAAGCGTTTATCCTTTTTATTTCTCATATAATTTTCTTGTCCTATATATTTCAATTTTATATTTTCTATTAAAAAAAAATCGTTGAAAAAAAATAAGAAAGAGATAGAAATAGAGTAAAAAAAAAATAATTTTTTTTTTATTAATTTTCTAAAAATATACGCTAATAAATTATTTATTGTTGAAAAATAAAAATAAAAACAAAAACCAAAAAAAAGGAAAATATAAAGAATAAAAAATAAAAAAAAAATAAAAAATAAAAAGTGTTGTCGCTACTGCACTCATAAAACATTTAATCCACCTCCTGCGGCCTTTTTGGCTTTTCGTTAAAATAAAAAATCCAGAATAATAAAAAGAAATAATTATTCTTAAGAATGCTTATTTTATTGTAATAATTCTTGTAGTCTAGGAGTAGATTTCGAATTTACAGGAAATTGTTTATAAAACTGTTATAAGAGACTATTTAAGTGTATGTCCTTTAATTGTTTTTAAATTATTTAAATTGTGGTATTTACGAGTTATTAAAAATAGTCATTAGGTTGCAACGCATAATCTATGTAGCAACTCAACTAAATTTGTATTTCAGAGCTGCAGTTTTTTTAGGTTCTGTTTAATATCAGAAATGGATACAGGGCTTCCGCTTAAGTCAACGACCGATTGAAAGTTTGAAAGAAAACAATTGAAAAAAAAAATAATTTATATAGAAGGATGGCTAATATCATATCTAATATAAAATAAATATATATGTTTTTTTTATTCCTTTTCCACTCCTTGTATACAGTATTCACGAAGTCATTAAGATTAAGCTTTTACCGTTATATTCACCTAGTCGTTGATTATTCGGCTATAGCTATTGTATAAGATTACGAATACACAAATGTTAATTTTCTGTGCCATCTGTTATTTCGAACTTATATTTTATATTAACACATATAATAATATTAAATAATTATCTTCAATATTTTCATTCGTTTTTACATCTCACAGGCACACAAATCAATTATTTAAAAAATTCTTTTACTTGAAAGTAAAACTATTTTCATATTTAACCATTACCTCTATTTTATAGAAAAAATCAAACATTGTATTAAGTGAATTCTAATTGAAAAATATTTAAAATAAGTGATCAACGAAACATTTTTTAGTTAATGCATTTTCCATTAAAATTTTATATTAAAAAATAAAAGAATTTTCCAGATAATTAAATCATAATTTGTGGAGAATAAAATTAACAAAAAAAAAAAGTTATAAATTAAAAGCTAACAATCATTAAAAATCTATTAAAATAATAATACAGAACATTTTATAGCTTAATTGATAAATATATTAATTCTTGCTATATAGTAATAAATCATTAGCTTCCATAACCCCAATTGCCCCAATTTTAACTACAAATCCGAAATGTGATTTTTTAATTATCTACCTTTAGTTTGGTCTTAAAAGGTACTCTTTTGGCTGGTTAAAAATCAATAAGAGCCCCTAAAAATCTTGTGCAGCTTATTTGAATTAACTCCCAACAATTGTTGGAAATTGAAACACGTAAAAAGGCCCTAAAGTAAGACGCAGAACTAGAATGTTATGACAAATTATTATGTTAGAAGAATTACACCGACGTTTAGTAGAAAAAATTGATAAAAAACACAATTGAGTCGAAATTTCAAAATGAAGTCCATAGGCTTCCTAAAGTTGAGTAAAGGAAAAATTTTATTTCTTTCGATCTTTCAATTTGAAGTAAATTTCAGTTTCTGAAAAAATATTTTACTGAGCTATCATCGTCTTTGAAACAATAATCTAGAATTCGCCACAGTTATATTATTGATTTTTGCTGTGCTTTAAAAAATAAGTTGGTTGCACTACATTCCATTTAACCGATTTAATAATTTTCTCTAAGGTCTCATCATATAATACTGAAAAATCGGGAGCATACCATATGCCTGTATTTCATTCGCCCCATCAGTATCATTTGCCTGTATTTCTTGATCATTTGACTGAATCTTATTTGCCTACTCTTCACTTACCTTTATTTCATCACTTCGCTGTATTTCATTTGAAAAAGCAGGATTATCCGCTTTTTACAGAATATTTATATGACTGTATACACATTATAAGAAAATAAAAGCAAATCATAATACAGTCAAAATAAATACAGGCTTGTGATAGGTAACCCTATAAAATCTTAAAACGGCTGGGTGGCACAGTGGTTGAGTGCCGACCTTTCATGCGGAAAGACCCGGGTTCAAATTCTAGTGGAAGTTAAAAAACTTTTCTGGTTTTCGACTCGACTCAGATACCAATTGTCATTGGGTTCAAATTAATGTCATAATTAATAAATTATAATTATATATCTTTAATAAAAAATACATTGATATAACAATATAAACAAATGCAATATATAAACAAATAATTTTATTGATACAGATATGGAATACCATATAAAATACAAAATATTACAATATAAACAAAAAATAGAATTGTAAATATTGAAAATCTAAGACGTTTCTACATGTTATAAGGACTAGTACTATCTCATGTTTAAATTGTATGTGGAATTCAATAAGACCAATTCTAATAACACGAATATGATATGACCCCCTGTTCCAACATGTACCTATGGTATAGACAGACTTATTAGCCGAGCAGTTGAACAGTTAGCGCTTAAAATAAAAAACAAATTTAGCATTATTTTGCAAAGCACTTGTAGTCAATCAATTCTTATTCTGCAATTCATTTTCCCAAAAATTGTTTTTCTTATACTCTCAATACGAGGACGGGAATACCTATAAGAGAAACGGTCTAATAAGATTTCCAGTTTAACAAAATTATAAAAAATAATTGAAAATTCTAATGACCCTTACCATTTAAACATAAAATTTAGTAGTTAATTAGTATATATTATTAAGAAATTTAAGAATGTTAATTATTATCAAATTAAATAAAATATTTTGCCCATTTAATTTGACTTTATTAATTTTTTATGAATTTTTTTAATGAACGCCATTAAGTCATTTAATTAAAATTATTAATTTTTTTAAGTATTTTAAAGATTGTAAAAATAACGTCCATCAATTATCATTAAATCGTTTTGATAATTTTAAAGATTTTTGTTTTATTTTCCCTTTTATCCCAATCAATAAATCATATTTCATAGTAATAACAAATCTTAAAATAACTTCCTAATTATATTTTAAATGAGCTTTTATATATATATTAAAGATATACATTATATTTATATTTTTATATCATATTTTTTTTTTTTATATAATATACAAAATATATTTCTTAAAATATTTCTAATTATCCACACTTTAATTATGAAATAATATTTATAATGAATTTTAATACCCTCCTAATACTATCATAAATTCTTCAATTTTCTATTTGAATTAATTTTCAAAATATTGTTATTATTTGATTTATCTACAGATATAAATCCGCCAATTTAATTTAAATTTATATATATATATATATATATATATGTATATATATAAAAATTGTTCATTATAATATTTTCATTAATTAATTTTTAGAAAATTTATAATCTTACATAAAATATGTGTAATATAATTTTAAAATATTTATTAAATATATTATTGTATATAGTAAGCAATTTAACCCAGTGTTTTTTAAAAAACTTTTGCAATTTTTGTATTTAAAAATTACTTAGCAAATAGAATAAATTACAAGATATTGATTTCAATGGTATTTAACAAAAGGAAAGTATTCAATAAAAATTCGAATTTCTATTAAACATTCAAACGTCATGCCGCAAAGGGTTAATAAGTTCCAAATCTGTTCAACTCCAGTTTATGAAGCAAAACATATACAAAAATATAAAATGACTCAGTTAAGTCATTTTCATTACAGATGCATAAAAGAAAATTATAAAATATTTTTGTATCGCAACGAGTTAACGTTTTCAAGACGTTGCGCTCACTGTCACTGCTTCAGCTGATTAGGATCTAATTTACGCAAAATTTAAATTGAAAAGCCTAATGGCCTTTCTAGTCAACAAAGGAATGTGCACGACAGTGTTTTTTGACATTGTTTTATTTACAAATTTTATGAATTAAAAAATATTCAATAGTAGTTTATTGTTTATATTATTTAAGTTATATTAGTATACTGGTTTGATATTATTTAACCCAAGATAGAAAAAGAACTAATAATTGTATTAATTCTTTTATTCTGATGTACTTTTTTTTTTATTTTTCAATAAAAAATATTTATCAAAGTTCAATTTTTTGACATTTGAATACGTAAACCAGGCGGAAAATTTAAAAGTTAAACAACTTTTTTAATGACTGCGTAATGACTGCGACATGGCTGCGTCTATTGTAGACCTTTCATTTAAATCAATACATTTAACTTAATTTGACAGATAGCTACGCGTAGTGATCGGAATGAGGGCATTCATTGTAGATAGGCTATCATTTGCATGGAAGGAAACTGTTAAACTAAAAAGTTGTACACAAAAAATTTCAATAACAACACTTTTTCCCCAGGTTAAATTTTATCATTTTTTTTTTATACCCGTATGACTATATAGTCAAAGGGTATAATAAATTTGCCATTACGTTTGTGACGCAGAGAAGGAGGGGGGGTAGATATAGACTCAAGTGTATGGATCGGATCAGAATCAAAAAAAAAATCGATTTAGCTATGTATGTCCGTCCGTCCGTCCGTCCGTCCGCACGATAACTCAAAAACTAAAGGAGCTAGGATCTTGAAATTTTAGCAAATTCGTTTTTTTGCAATAGCCGTCATCGCTATTTAAATCCAGCCATTTTGATCCATGGTTTCGGGTGGCTGCCATACAACTTCTTTTTTTATATGAGTATTTCTCTGTACCTATTGTAGCTACGTGTCTGAAATCTTGGCAAAAGTAGTTTAGTTTTATGGCCAAAGTTTCTGCAAAATTTGGTTGGTCTGTCGCAGTGAGTTCGAGTAGCTGCCATACAACTCCTTCTTTTATAAGAGCATTACTCTAGACCTATTAAAGCTGGGTGCCTGAAATTTTGCGAAAAATAGTTTAGTGTAATGGCCAAAGTTGCTGCAAAATTTGGTTGGTCTACTGCAAAGGGTTCGAGTAGCTGCCATACAACTTCTTATTATATATGAGCATTACTCTATACCTATTGAAGTTGGGTGTCTGAAATTTTGCCAAAAATAGTTTAGTGTAATGGCCAAAGTTACTACAAAATTTGGTTGGTCTACTCCAGAGGGTTCGACTAGCTGCCATACAACTCCTTCTTTTATATGAGCATTATATTTCACCTAATAAAGCTAGTATGTTTGAAATTTTGCCAAAAGTAATTAACCGGATGATATAATGTTTATATTACGGTCATACGGGTATCCCAGAGTTGACACAGTCTACTCTATTACACTCTTCCTCGTTTCGAATAAAAATAGAACATTTTTTTTATAAATTGACAAATTTGTCTTTTATGAGGTGTAAACGCCAAAATTGTATTTGAAAAGACTTTAAGGATAAATAATATATATACATAATACTGTGCGGTACTTCTGGCTGGTACTACAATTAAATAAATAAACCACAGCAACGAACATTGTCTTCCACAAATAAATCAAAGAATTAAATAAATTTAGTTAATAACTATAATTAGTAATTACTATTTTCTTAAAATTTGTGGCAATTACATTTCCAATATTTATTCCATCACTGTATTTTTGTACAAAAATTTTTATATATATATATAAATTATTTATCCTTAATCCTGAATGAATATACAAATACCATTTGAATACAAAAATTACAAATCCATTTTCATTAGAAAAATCAAATTATATAATTATTTAAATTCTTCATAATTATGATGAATTAAGTACATATTTACTTCTGTATAATATATGTATATATAATATTTATATGTAAAATTGTATAATATTTGGAACTTATTATAAAAAACTAATTTTTAAATGAAAATATTTAAAAACATATAACTTTAAAAAAATATCCTTTAAATATCCTTTTTAAAATATTTTTGTGTTTTCAATAATTAAGTATGTATATATATAAAAAAAAATCAATATAATTCTGAAAATGATTACTAAAAACACATTATTTTTATTAGTATATTTGCGTAGTAGGTGTTATAATAATCTTTTAAATGAAAATCGAATTCACATAAATAATATAACAAATGAAAATACTTTTCTATGAAACTTAAGAATTTTATATTTCCATTGTGTAATTACAATTACATTTTAATACATTTGGCTTTGCTTATATTAAATCAAATCAAACCATTTAATTAATTGATCAAATCATTTGACAATGAGAGGGAAAAAATGAAATTATTATTAAAACAGCTTTTGCACTAAAAGAGTTTTATCAAACTCAATAAACATTTAAAGACTCTCTTTTGAGTCAAACAAACTCTAGTCAAAAACGTGTAATACAATTTTTTCCCTTAAAAAAATTTTTAACCAATCATCATGCCGATAAGAGTAAAAACGTTCTAAGTCGGACATTCTTTTGGTTCAAAGCAGTACTTCGGAAAATTGAACTTACCCCATATTATCCTCCGAGTATGAGGTAACTAATTACAAATCTGTTAATAGAGTCAACACGTTTATCTAATTTAAAGTCAATAGGTCAATATTTTAGAACACATTCCTAACTTGGCGGTCCCTTAAAGTAAAATTTTTAATCCACAAACACTATACGTACCCAAAAACTCTTATATACAAATTTAAGGAATCGGTTGAGCAGTTTAGGGCACATGCAAACCAACAAACAAACAAATATTGTTTTTATATTCATATATTTATGTTTTTTTTTATTCATTCGTTATTTCATCCCAAAAGAGCTCATTTGCTCGTATAGGGTTTTGTATATAAAAATTTACTTACAAAATATCAGTGCAATTTACTTAAAAACTAATAACTAATTAAAAGAATTCATAACTGAATTATATGAATTTTGTTTATATATAAGTAATATTCATATTTTAATCAAAAACAATTATAAATCATTTAATTGTTCTCTACTCATGTTTATATATGACAAATATAAACTAAAAACCTAGAACTATTTTTTTATAAAAATATTTGATTATAGAAAACCTAATAAACTTTTAAACATATTTTATATTATCCTTTTAGAGATTCATTCACGATCATCACCATATCATAATATACAAAGAGTTATAAAGAACTGAACCATGTACACTTCACCTGTATATATGTACATATGCAAGCACTTCTCCTTCTTTAATTAAACTAAAAACAAAATACATAATTTTATATTAATATAGGTATGTATTCAATTTTTTCTGCATACGTATGTGTCCCAGGAAAATGATCGTTTTAATGGAACAGCGTTTAATGCAAGTAAGTATTACTTTCTTTTGCCATTATATAAATTAATGATATGAAGCTACTTTTCATGGATTCCCACCAATAGTTTTTGTACCAAATTTAAACTGATTCCGACCCTTAGAACTGCGAGACTTCTAGAAAATTCTGGTGTTTTTGTATGGGAGCCTCCGAATCCCGTTATCCGATTTGGCCCCTATATAAACCTAACACTAATATTGAAAAAGAAAGCCAATTATAAAAATTATACCAAATTTCATCAAAATCGAATTAAATTTACACGAGTATCTTGAAGACAGGCACTCATACACACACAAGTACACAAAAAAATTTTCGGATTTACACGTTTCCAACCAAATTAAACAACCTTTGTTAGGACTGAAAAAATTCTATTATTTTTTCACCGAGGAACTAATAAACTTTTCTTCTATAATATTGATACTAAAGAAAACCTTAAAAATAACGATTAAAAGCAATCTGTCATTTTTGACATTTGACACTGACAATTTAAGGTAACAATTTTTTTTAAAAGTTTCAAAATTACAAAAGCCATTTTTGTAAAATTAACTTTTGATTACCACAAAATGATTATTATGAATATAAAGACTAGTATTTAATAAAAATTAAGTGTTTTAAATAAAAATTAATAATAAACAAAAAAAAAAAAATTGAAGGTAATAATAAAAAATATATAACAAAAGAATTATTCTTTTATATTATATTTATCATTTAATTCAGAAAATTTAATAATAGTATTAAAAAAAAAAACTCAATTGAAATAATATTTAATTTAAAATTTCTTTGAATAAAACTTAATTTCAAAAAATACAAATACAACATTATATACAATAAATATATATATATTATAAAAATATAAATAAATTAAATTAAAAATAACAAACACACTCAAAATAAAAAAAAAAAATATATCATATGTGAATATTAGTATACTATTGTGATTTATACTCTATCTCTACTTAAATTGTACTTCAATTATTTTAATTTTTTTTTTTTTGCTGAACAGGCTTGATAAATACAAAATGCGATCTTAACAGTTTCTGTCCTTCTAATACCACCTTTAAACTGCATCTATTTCTACTTTCTTTTATCAGACTTTTGTTTTTATTTTAAATCCAATAATAAATGCCTTTTTTATTATTGATCTTTAGGTGCCCTAGGATAGATGAAGAAGTTAATAAACTTTAATCAGTTTGTATGCAGAAATTGACTAGGGTAGAATGGGGTAAATTTGACACATTTTGATATAACTTCTGATATAACTTTTGATATATCTCTAAACTATGTATTTTACAACAATTTTTAGAATATCAATACTTTAGAGATGCACCTTTGAAAATATTAAAACATATTTTTAAATTAATAATATTACGTACAAATTTATTTTAAATAAAAAAAACTATATAACTTGTCAAATGTGCCCTACCCCATACTTAACGTTTCTTGGACCGAAATCATATTAGTTTAGTGTTTAAAATCCGTTGGGTGTTTTAGATCTCTATTCTGTAGAATTAACATTTTATGCCTTAAACATTGTTTATTTTTGTTTTTAATCAAAGGCTATGAAATATAACGTCTTAGCTTTGTGTATATTCTCCCAATGCATTCATTGAATAATTTAATACAATTATCATTATATAAAACAATGATAAAAGACGATTTTTACATTGACGTTTAAAGTTTATTTGATTTTGTAAATATTATATTAATTATAATAATTATATTGTCATCATATGCATATTTTTTAAAATGTGTAATTCCTATAGATACATCTATTATGCTTATTTATACGCCATATACAATTATTATACGAGTATTATATATGCAATTTATTATTTCAAATTATTTTAAACTCTTGTATAAAGGTAATTACTAATTATCTTTGTAATTGTACATACGTATTTAAATGTATGTATACACATTTTTTAAAAAAAAATAAATAAAAATAAAGAAAAGATCGTTAACAAAGTTGCAGTTGTCAATTCTAATAAGTACCTTTATTCAAATTATAAATACAATCAAGGTTCGAATCCCACTGAAAGTTAAAAAACTTTTATCTGATTTTCGACTCGACTCAGCTGCTGTTCGTCATTGTGTTCAAATTAATGGCTTAATAAATAATTAATAATTATATATCTTTATTAAAAAAATTATTGACATAAAAATATAAACAAATAATTTTGTTCAATATTATAACTCACAGATATGCAATACCATATAACTCCAATACAAAATTATTACAATATGAACAAAATAGAACTGTATCTATTGAAAATCTAAGACATTTCTTCATGTTATATGGTGACAAAAAAAAAAATTATGTACGTATGTATAAATGTTTGTATGTATGTATAAATAAAATGAAAACTAATATAAAACAAAATAAAAACTATAAAACAAATCTCTACTTATTAGATTCCCCTTTTTTTAAGCAAATCTTTTGCAAAATTCGATATAACTACACTGTGGAGAAAGACCTTTTATTAAACAACGTGCCGAAAGAGGTTAATAAGTTTTAAATCTTTGATTTTTGTCATTTATATCAAAAAGCAGGAAACGAAAAAAAAATTTTCCGCGCTTCAATGAGTCAACCGGTCTTACAACATTATCCTCTGCATCCTTTAATCCAACTTAATGCAATTTTAAATCTTAAAGCTCAAATCAATAATGCAAGCTAAAATTTCAAAAAAAGTGTAGTCGATATTTTCCAGGTGTACATGATCAGATCTACGAAGTTTAGTTTCGACCAAATGTACAGTTGCACTGTTATGTATAAAATTATATTATGACAGAATTCATATTTTTCAAATTTCTCTGCCTTTGAGTATATATATTTATACAAAGTATATACAAAGTATTAAAATAAAATTATACATACATTTCATATAGGGTTGTGTGTAGCCATTAAAATAACAATTAATTCATTTATCAAATATTACATTCGAGGATGTATAATAAGTATAATATAGTATAAAATAATATAATATAATATAAAATAATATAATATAATATTTTCTTTTAAATTAAATAAAAGGAAAACAAACACATAAAACAAAGTATTTTAAAGGGTTAAACAAATATAAAATGATTTTATAAAGAAAAAAAAATTAATTTATAAAGGTCAGTAAAAATTAAACGTATATGTATACATCTTCACATACAAAATTATTTTTAATTAAATATGCATCGGTTAATTTTTATAATTGCATATTTATGTGCGTAAAAGTGTAAACAGGGTTAATCGCAAAAACAATTAAAAGTTAATTGATATATTAATAATAAAAATAGTTTTTAATTGGTTTTTGTTTGTTTCATTACAATCTTTTGATTAGATCTAATAATGAAAATATATACATAACCTATTTCTCCAAAAATGTTAAAATATGTTTAATATAAAAAAAAAAATAACTAGAAATACTTCTCGAAGTTTACCTGCCCCTATTCTTTTACTATCTATTTTTTTAACACAGTCAGGGTAATTTTATTTAATTAAACTGATTCTGTTTTAATTGTTTTTTTTTTATATTTCATTCATTAATTAACAATTGGCTGTGACACCCTGCATTTAAATTAAATTATGAAATGTGATTGATTTATGTATAAAATATTCAATTTTCATTATACAATATTTATATTATATTTGATTAAAAAATTGTTTTATATTTAAAAATGAATTAACTTTGATTTTTTTTGATCCAATTACAAATTTTGTCATTAATAATAATATTAATATGAGAAAAGAACTTTAATTAAAAAAATATATCAATTTATTATATAAAATATATGGAAAAATATTTTTTTTTTTTTACTTAAAAAGATGGAGATACATTGAATGTTATGCATATAACATATTTAACATATTTAAAACAACCACAAAGGTAGTAAAACACAACAACTACTAAAATAAAAAAAATTTTAATATGCGAAGCAATATTCAATTCTCGACTTCATTTTGCAATTTGAAAAATTTATTAGAAATCACATCCCTGAAATGTTTAGTTTTTTTTCGAATTATTGAAAATTTTTACACAACCCTGGCTTGGTTTTCAAAAAATTCAAATTTCATAGTTAATTGAATTGCAATGTCAATTTTCATTAAACGTAGTTAAACTTGATTCCAGCAGCATTTTACTTTTATATTATAATATGTGTAAATGCTAAAGATCAACGATCAATATTAATTATGATTGTCAATTGCATTAACAACTTTTTTTGTGATTTTGTATTATGATTGACAACACAACCTAATTATCTGTCAAAATTACACAAACTATTTTTTAAGTTAAGTTGTGTTCAAATATATTCATTTTTGCGACAAATTAAAAGTGACAAAACTTTAAGACCAGCTTTTATAATATGATGTCATATGATTTCGATAAATATTCGATATGATATTATATGATTTACAAAATCATAACCCAAACTATAATAGTCATATAACCAATCATACGCAATAAAATGTCAAATATAAACATTTAATTATTAAATATTTATTTATTTACTTTGTTATGTTTGATTTTGCAATTTTTTAATTCTTTTTAATTTTAGTTTAAGTTATTTTTAGTTTCTTTTCAATTTAGTTTACTTGTATGTATAATATCATATGATATGTACGCTTCGTTTCGTATGCCTATGACTTGACGAATGATTTTTTAATGATATCGAATTATGGCTATGACTATTATAGATAGTTATATGAAAAGTCATACAATCGTACAAAATCATATGATATCATATGACATCATATGTCTATTATAGTTAGGGGTATTAGGTGGTGTTGTGTAATAAACAACTCAACAGAAGTGTTGTTAATCCCAATAGAAGCATAATTCTTTTTTAGTTTTAATTTCATTTGCATGGTTTGTTCATTTCGATGCAGCAAATGCTGAACTGAAATACTGAAATGAATACTGCCGTGTGCCGCTAAGTTGTACTCAATTTTTTTATACAGCAAGCTTTTTGATTTGTATTGTAAATTTTGTTGATGGTAAAAATTAATTTGTCAAAATACAAAATTGTATTTTGTCTGAAAACTTTTTTGAGGGGTTTAATGCTGCGTTTAAAAAAAAAATCGTCCCAGTAAAAAATCGATTCAATAATCTAATAAAACGCTTTAGTCAACAGAGTGGCTTCAATATTAATTATAATTCTCAAAATAAATAAACTAACACACACACAATTCCTCATACACAATACTATGCATGTATAAATAGATAATCAACACAATATATAAGTATGATATAGAAGTACTTAAAGTGTGTTTATAATTATAATTATATAGATGAACTTTCAAGTAATTAGGGTTAACATTAATATCTATATATAGAAATAAAATTATATACTAAATTCGTCCTTTTCTTTTAAAAAAAACTTTTTTTACAAGTAAAAAGAAAAAACGAAAAATTAAATTAATAAATTAAGGTAAGAAAAAAAAAGGTGTTATTTTGATTGTTTAACTTTTCTTACCTTTTATAACAACCTGTGCTATCATTATTTTTAATTTTGAAAGGGTTTTCTCCCATGAGAATAAAATAAATTTATTTGAGTAGGACAATATAATAATTACTTAACATTTAATAATAACAACAACAAAAAAACACAAGGTAATTTTTTAATAACTTTTCTTAGTATAAATTTTATATTTATTAAATAATACTAAGTATCATTTTCTTAAGTGTTATTACTTATTTAAAGCTAAACAGGGAAATAATAAAAAAAAACAGTTTGTAGCAAGGGACAATTTTTTTTTTCTTATGTTTATAAACTGGTATACAAGGAAAAAAATATTCTAAATAATTGAGGTTCTGAAAAACTAATTAAAAAATTATTTGTACTATGCTATAAAACACTAGGCAGTTCGCTATAATTCGCACATTAGGACTCAGAATTAAAAATAAGAAAGAGATAGATACTTATTGTAATGTTGCTTTAGAGTGTTTCAGGAGATTTATTATTCAATACAGGCCATATAATGTCTCAGAAATATCATAACACTTAAAAAAAGGCCGTTAAGTTCTGCAAAGATTTATTTACTGCTTCTAATTCAGAAAACATAAATCTCCTGGAAAAAGGAGCAATCGTATTAGGCAACAAACTTAAAAATGGCTAATATATTAAACATATTGTCAAGCACATATTGTGTAAAACCTAGTAAATGCAGACAATCAAAAACTATTCTGGCTAAAAAACTAGAATATAAAAATGTTCGGGGCTTGAAGTTATTCTTTTGTCAGTACATATAAAATAGCAGGATTCTACAATCTATATCTGCCTTCTAACCAACTTATGACCTAAATATTTTTATCCAAAATACAATAAAATGAAAAAAAAAATTTTTTTTTCAATAAATACTTTTATTAAAGAAAAACTAGCCCCCTAAAATGTAGAAAATAAAATATTAACGATAAATCTTCGGAATTTATTACTGTTTTAATAAAAAAGTAAATTGCCGGATTAAGGTTAATTGAAAGAATATTTGTATATATACCCTTTGACACATGCGAGTTAACATAAAAGTATATAAGAACACTATTCATGTTTATTTAGATATTCTTATCAATTTATTTTTACTTAAAACACTAATTTGTATCTTTGAAGTAAAAAGACTTCTTAATTTATTAATAACTAATTTTAAAAATATAAAAAACGTCCTCAGATTAATTAAAAATACTCCAATTATTACGTCCCACTATTGAAAAATTGAAAAAAAAACGTAGTTCTAAGGACAAGAACCTTTTTATGTTGTATATCTTCATATTAAATTTTCTATTCTTAGGTTATGATTTCATTTGAACATCAAACTTACTGTACATTTAGTACATGTACAGTAAGTACCGCACACGTTAACAAATACTCAAAACATTAAAAAAAAATTTTCAATACAAGGAAGGAATAAAAATATTAAATGAATGTTATATGTAAATTTTTACATGACGTATTTAAGTTTTTATGATAAATTAATAATTCATTTTTAAATTGTTTATTCAGTATCTTGAATTAAATAAAAAAAAAAGAATTAACATTTTTTTAAAATACTTCTTATATTATATTCAGAAATCAGAGGTTAACCAACGGTCATATCAACCGACACGTTTAACATAGCATAGTCGAATTTGCATCAACCAGTATAGCTTTTAGCATGTTATGATTTAGCATTATAGCTTTTACCAGTATAGCTTTTAATATAAGTAACAACTGCTAAATGAATATCCTACCAAATTCATATCTTCTTCAAATTTATTGATTTATTTATTCGAACAGCATTAGAATTCTTTTAAGTGTAAACTGCACTCAGTGTCTTATTGACTGTCTCTTAGTCTAGAAACTGAAATTCTGTTGAAAAGTTTCAAGGCAATATAAAATATATAGTTGGCCTAAAGCTATAAATTGAGATAGCTGTCATAAAACTTCTTAACCAAATTTATATTCTACTACCTTGGAAACTAAGTACTTTTAACATGATTTCTAAAATTTTGCCAAAGATGCCCAAGATTCATTGCAGCAATCTATGAACGCTAAATTTGATTGTGTTAAAAGCCGGGCAACGTCGGATATCTCTGAACGGCTGGCTGGTAACGTGGTGAAAGTGCCAATTTTTCATGCGAAAGGTCCAGGTTCGAATCTCAGTGAAAGTGAAAATGTGAAAAATTTTTTGGTTTTCGACTCGACTCAGCTATACCATTCGCCATTATGTTCAAATTAATGGCTTTATCAATAATTAATAATTATATATCTCTAATAAAAAAAAACATTAATATAACAATATAAAAAAATGCAAAATATAAACAAATAATTTAATTGAATAATATAACTCACAGATATAGAATACCTTGTAACTCAAACACATACATACATAAATATTAAAATGTAAAAAAATAGAATTGTATCTACTGAAAATCTAAAACGTTTCTACATGTTATAAGGTCTAGTATCTCATGTTTAAATTGTATGTGGAATTCATTAAATTCTAATAATAAGAATATAATATGAACCCCTGTTCCAACCCCTGTATAGACAGGCTTATTAGGCTCACAATTGAACAGTCAGTCCTTAAAAAAAAAAAATATCAATACAAACACTAGAACAAGTTTATTTAATTACTTGTACATAGAAACCACAATCTGAGGCAATTTGATTAAAGTAAGCCTCAATCAATTTATATTCAACTTATAGACTAGTTTTACATTAATAACTTTATAGTACGTACTATTTGTTCTTCATCCCTGAATTCACCCGAATTAGATATGCGCTAATCTTAAATTATTATAATAATTTAAGTTAATAGACTCTGAATTGTTATTCTCTCTTGTTCTAATATGTTGAGTATTACCATGTACTCATGCAGGCACAATATTAAAATAATATTTTATATTAAATAAAAAATTTTCTTTGCGTTTCCATTTTCTTTTAAAAAGAAAAACTTTTTTAATTGCAGTTCATTAATTCAAATAAAATAAAAAGTTATTTTCAAAAAAAAAAAATATAAGTAAGTTAAAAAAAAACAGTTTTTATAAAAATTAAAATCTTTAGGTTCATATTTTAAAAAGTACCTGCACACTTACCTTTATATATATATATAATTTTATTCAAGTATTTTTTTTGATTTAAATTCATTTTATTAACTAAAGTGTTAACCGAGGTAAATAAGCATTTATATAAACATTATATAAATAGTCAGTTTTAATGAATTATTAATAAATGAAATTTAAATAAATTGAATTGAATATGAAAAATTCAAAGTGAAAGAACTCAGAAAAAATTCATATTATCTTATTAAATGGGATGAAATGAAGAGAATCTTGAATGAATAGTTTTTGGTAAATATATTCAACTACTTTTATTTTAAAATTTAAATGGTTTAAGTATGGTTTTATAAATTATGAATACATATAAAAATATACAGGATGCATCGAAAATTATAAATTATATTTAATTATAAATTAAATAAAATATCGACTTGAAATTTTCAATCTCTAAGAATTTAAATTTTGCAAAAGTAGTCTAATTATTAGTCATTAATTATAAAAAAAAAGTTATCCGATTCCAGGATGGAATTGTAGCCCTGAAGAAGTCTGTATATCGTAGACGAAATACTGGTATTTGTAAAAATAAATAATTTTAGTGATATTAAAACGATACTAACCGTTTCTTATTTCTTTCATATACATTTCACTCAAACGATCATTAATATATTAAATACTAATTAAATACTAGTTAAATCCATGCCTTGCAATGGGCGTTTTGTAAGTAATCAGAGTTTTTCGATATACAACATTTTTATGCTTGGCCATCTTGTGCTTGCATGTGAAAACTCAGATTTTACAAAGCGTGAGTAGATATTGTTTAGTATAACGTGTTTCACGGGGATGTCCGTATATCTGCGCATGTTTTTACAATTTTATAACTTGCCTTATATAACTTCTAAGACATAACTTCGTTGTAAAAGTGATAGATATGTTTCTATCATTAATAAATTAATTTTGTAATACAACACAATAAAAGTTATTGTATATGTGAATGTTAAATATACTTTCACGCCAATATATCACTGTAACATATTCCAAAATTAATTTTGTACAACGAATTTTTAGCCATTCTGTATATTTTAATACTTATTTAATTTGTTTATTTATAACAAGAACAAACTCTTACTTTGCACATATAAAGCAATACATGTTTTTGCATGTCCAATCAACTACGTTTTTAACTATTAACAAAAATAATAAAAACTTCTGTTTTCATTTATTTTGAATGATTTTAAAATTAAACCAAGGCTATGGTGGATTTGACATGTAAGTTAAATTAAATTTTAATTCTTTTTGTAAAATATTATAATTAAGGGTGGCATGTCATAACTACCAGAGTCATAATTTACTTTGGGCCTACCCATTTATAATTCCCATTAGGACATTGGATTGGGAAGTCCCTATTCAGTGTGTCAAAATTCCCATGGGATCATTCTAAAAAAATAATTTATAATTTTTTGTTAAATTAAAAGATTAATTAAAACCAATTAATAAAATGAACATCTTTCAATATATAAGTGGATTTAGAAAAAATAGTCAATTGATTTATGTTTGACAGGAAAAACAATTTTAAGAAAACCAAATTTAGCACAATATTACATAACGAGGAAGAGTGAGGTAGAGTAGACTGTGTCAACTCTGGGATACCCGTATGACCGTTATATAAACATTGTATCATTATTATTATAAACATTCTATACTTTTGGCAAAATTTCAAACATACCAGCTTTATTAGGTGTAGTGTAATGCTCATATAAAAGAAGGAGTTGTATGGCAGCTACTCGAACCCTCTGCAGTAGATCAACCAAATTTTGCTGTATTTTTGGCCATTACACTAAACTATTTTTGGCAAAATTTCAGACACCCAGCTTCATTAGGTGTAGAGTAATGCTCATATAAAATAAGAAGTTGTATGGCAGCTGCCCGAACCCACTGCAGTAGACCAACTAAATTTTGCAGAAAGTCTGGCCATGAAACTAACCTACTTTTGGCAAAATTTCAGACACGTAGCTGTTATAGGTACAGAGTAATACTCATATAAACGAGGAAGAGTGTGGTAGAGTAGACTGTGTCAACTCTGGGATACCCGTATGACCGTTATATAAACATTATATCATTATTATTATAAACATTAATTACTTTTGGCAAAATTTAAAACATACCAGCTTTATTAGGTGTAGTGTAATGCTCATATAAAAGAAGGAGTTGTATGGCAGCTCCTCGAACCCTCTGCTGTAGACCAACCAAAATTTGCAGTAACTTTGGCAATTACACTCAACTATTTTTGTCAAAATTTCAGACACCCAGCTTCATTAGGTGTAGAGTAATGCTCATATAAAATACGAAGTTGTATGGCAGCTACCCGAACCCATGGACCAAAATGGCTGGATTTAAATAGCGATGACGGCTTTTGCAAAAAAACGAATTTTCGAAAATTTGAAGATCCTAGCTCCTTTAGTTTTTGGTGACGGACGGACAGACGGACGGGCGGACATACATAGCTAAATCGATTTATTTTTCGATTCTGATCGGATCCATACACTTGAGTCTATATCTAGCCCCCCCTCCTTCTCTGCGTCACAAACGTAATGGCAAATTTATTATACCCTTTGACTTTATAGTCATACGGGTATAAAAAGTGGTTACATAAAAACGTGCAAAGCCAGTTTTATATTCACATCAAGGTCCAGAAGAATTAATGAAGAAGCTGAACTTAACAAATAAAATGAAAACTATAAAAAGCCGAAAAAACTGTAAATGCCGAAGCCAAAATCTTGAAACAGCAACTTTAGTTTTTATAATAATTATTTCCGAATAGGACTTATGATTCTGGGAATCATGCCATACAACCTAATTAAATTATATACATAATTTGTTTAAAGCTCTACACTCTTTTGTCAAAAAAAAATTTTAATTAAAAATTAAAAATTTTTTTTTTTAAAAGAAGTTATTGAAAAATATTTCTTTAAAATATAATTTTTTCAGGGTTTTATAGTACTTTTCGAAATTAGATTTTATTACTTTTAATGAATTAAACTTAAACTTAATATAAATTAACATAACATTAATAAACAATATAAGCAATAATGATTATTTATTAATTAATTTCACACATCATAGAGATGATTATTCCAATATTACAAACTTCATCGCCTACCAGGGACGACACTTTAAAGGAGGGTTGAGAGATAGATTTACACTCAAGAGTATAAATGGGATGAGAATGAAAAGTAAGCCGATTTAGCTTTGTGTAGCCGTACATCTGTCCATATAAGAGTCTATCAATACATAACAGTCACAACATGTAACAAAAGTGCAGAAAAATACATTTTTAGGAGGGTTGTTTATGTTGTATCTAATTATAAATAGATCATGTAAAATACACTATATTGAACATTAGGCTTTTTATTTTTTTTATAGCAATTTCTTTATAATTTAAAGAAAAATTCTTTGTCCATTTAAAAATCCTGACTATACATGTGATAGATTTTTAATTGATCAAAATATTGTTATTGCTGCAGCACAAAGCGCTCAAATTAATAAGTATTCAACTCAAAATAACTTAAAATATTAATTTGAGTTTTTGTGACTATATGAATATAAAAACCAGCCATTGTAAGATTCTTAGTTGTGTGACGAAGCAGTGAGGTCAAATTTTCTGGGTTAAGAGACATTGATGTCAGAGGTAATAATTTAATTCCACAAGACTTTATCTAAAATTAATTAATCTTTTTGCAAGGGGAACCCTTATTAGAAGATATACAAATGTAACATCATATTTGGACTGGATTGAATATTTCGTTTAGCCGGATGGAATTCAAAAACCCAGAGTATATATTGCTTAAAGTGTTTTATAAATTTAATTATAAATTTGTAAATTTATAATTAAATTTGTAAAAACTTATTATTTCCAGTACAGGGTGGCGAAAAACGACCGATATGGTTTGAATGTTTAATAACTTTTTAAATTTATTTATATTTTTTATTTTTATTTCAGAATTTTGTGAAGAAAACTTGGGAAATTGGAAATGGAACAGTACACCACAGAACAGCGATCAACAATAGTACACATTTCGCACAGAAGCGATTTCAATTAGTCCCCACGTTCAACGGATTTAACAGTGCCAGACTGTTTTCTTTGGGGTTATTTGAAAAAAAGGGTATACGTAAACAAGCCAGCTACCATACCAGAGCTAAAACAAAACATTCGCAATGAATTTCAAGGCATAACACCGAAAATTTTACGAAAAGTTATGGCAAACGTACTGGAAAGAGCATGAATGTTCGAAGCTCAAAATGGTCACCACTTGCGGGATATAATTTTTCTACATAAGTTAAAAATATTTGCCATTAATATATTGTATAACAAAAAAATAATAATAATAATTAGTCATTATTAGGAGTTTTATTCCTTCTTAAATTAGGTATACATAATAAAGATTGTAAAAAATCAATTATAAATTAATGCTGTATGGCAATCCTACCCATAAAATGTATTTATTTAGTTTATAAAAGCAGCTATCGTTTAGTATTTTTATATTGAAAATAATGTTTATGTAACTCTTGTTATGACAATTTAAATTTAAGACTTTTTCGGGCTTTGGTGAAGTGTAGTTTCGCTGAGGGTGGGGCCACAAAAAAAAGTTGTTCGATTAAATTAATTTTTTTTGCCAAATCTTTTCTTTCAAATTAATTTCTTTTCTTTAATTCAGATAGTGTAAAAGTTTTGTAAAGATATGGGCGGACAAAGGAACAGAATGAAACTTTATAGGTAAAATTTGAAAATTTTTAAAAAATAAAGATGTCCAATGAAGACTCTGTATGCAACGCTTGATTTGACATCTGAAATAAAATACATTGTTTCTTGTATAAAAATAACTAATCATTATTTTTATTATACAATCAAATATTTTCAATCAACATATGAAAACTATTATAATTTATTTTATTTCTAAACTGTATACTGTATTTCCTTTTCCGTTCCCATTGGCCATACAGTCGTTTCAATCCAGTCTAAGTATGACGTTATGTCTGTAAAAACACCAGGTCCTTGTCCATACGATATTATTCCAATCACATAAAATGGTTCTATTACTTTTTCCCTATTTACATAATAAGCTATTCCCGCACTAGTGTAATCTTGATTTAAAACAATTGGTCCTCCTGAATTTCCCTTACAAAAAACAAATAATATTAATATTCATTTTTTTTTGTTTAATTTTATTTACCTGATATGTATCTTCACCAACATAGTCTAAGTGGGTTAAACCACATAGTTGAGAATCAGTTAATGGTTTGCTCTTAAATTGTTCTTCACAAATACTTTTATTCGAAATATTCATTGGGACTTCAAATAAATCGTTCGAAAGAGGTTCTTCTACAAACAAAAAATAGAAAATGTTTTAAAACTTCAAAACCTTTTTATAACAATTAGTTTGGTTCCACTTCAATACCAAATGACGTTGTTCCATAACTATAACCAAAAGCTAGATTCACAGAAGTAAAATTAAGTGAGGAAGTGAATAAACATAAATATTGTTTTTCTAAATTATTTGACTTTTCTACTAAGAATACTATTGCAATATCATTTAGATAAGTTTGAGACTGATAATTTGGATGTGGTATAACTTTAGCTACTTTAATTAGTTGAGTGTCAGCTCCTGTTAAATGATGAGAATATGTAGTTCGAACTACTAATGGAAGTTGTCTGATTTAAAAAAAAAACATTATCAATATCTAAGAAAAAAATTAATTTAATAGAATATTTTACCCATTAATTTCAGCACACTGAGCTGCAGTAATGACAACATTGAAATCAATGAAAAATCCATCGCATTTATATTCTGGATTTTTAATATTCCCATAACCGAGTGCAACCTTGTAGTAAAAAAAGGTTATATTAAATATCCAAAAATATTTAATTGTTATTCATGAAAATACCATAAAAGCATAACCTTGGCTTGTACTTTTATCACCAATGTAAGCAATACTATTGCACGTTTTTCCTTTTGGTCCGTCTTGATCACATGAACTTAAAGTTCTATATGGGGGTTCCAGCTTATCACATTCTATGAATAAGTATAGAAAAAATTATTTTTTTTATTTTTTTAATATTTTTATCAAGGTAATTGTAAAAATTGTAGTAAGCTAAGATGTTGGGAACAGTAAATAACTTTCTTTACAATTACCGTGTAGTTCTGTTCCATCTGCTTCTTTTAGTATCGTTGATTTAATCCAGCTCGTATATGAAGCAATATAAGTATAAATTCCAGGAGCTTCAGATCCACAAGGACGTCCATTAGAAACTATACCAACAACATAATCTTTATTTCGATTTAGAACAAGTGGTCCGCCAGAGTCTCCCTTAAAAAGAAATTTATAAATAATTTTTTTTTTGTTCACTGTAATTTAAATTACTTGGCATGTATCTTGAACTCCAGAAGTGCCATTTTTATAATACCGTGTTTCCCCTAAGGCACATAATTGTGAGTCTGCTAATGATTGAGTATTATATTCAATTTCACAAGCTCTGTTGTTTAATATATTCATAAACACTGCAATCAATTCTTTAGCAAAAGGTCCACCTATTTACAAAATTAATGTTCATTGATTCCTATCTGTGATTTTGTTTAAGATTTGAATAGAAAATAAATACCAAATGATGTTGTTCCGAAACCAACAGCAATAGTTCGGTTATCATGTCTTAAGTTTAAGCGTTGAGTAAATAAACACACCGGACTTTCTCTATAAAATTAATTTTTATTTTTAATCTAGCAATTTTGCAATTTTTAATATAATTACGTGGAGTCTTCTGCCAAAACAATGATTGCAATATCGTTTAAATATGTTTTGTCATCATAATTAGGATGTGAAATTACTTTTAAAACACGTATTGGCTTTGTTTCGTTGGATGAAGTGCTATAGCTTCCTATTAATACATGTGATGGTGGTTCTCTAGAATAAAAAAATAACCTTAGTTGCACTAAAACATTTTTTATAATATTTAAAGAATCCATATTTTATAATTAACTAGCTAATAACCGGTGCGCGTTGCCGCGCCTCTCAATGGAGGTTTAATTAAAGTTAATGTTACTGCAAAAAGTTAATATAAAAATTACACATTGTGTAAATGTTAATTTTAAAATGTATTAAAGCAATTCTTTTTATAATCGTTTAATCGCTAGGATTATTCTAGTAATTTTTTAAAGTTCCTGTAATTTAAAGAAGTCTAACTACTTCCAAAAATTGGACGCAATTTGCTTCCAAATTTTTTTTTGGAAAATCGTCGGGTCGACATGTGTTACCACCACCAAACCTGCTAACAGGCTCAACTCCATTTTCAAGGTGCTTCATACATGCAAAATTTGGAGTAAACCTGTGAAACCGTTTCCAATTTAAAGTAAAGTAACGAAAAAAATCTAAAAAATGACGCTGTGTCGAAATGGGTTAACGGAACTCAACAAAAAATTTTTTGAAACTTTCTCTTTGGCCAAAGCAGTACTGCGCAAAATTGGACGTAATTTGGATCCAAAATTTTTTTTTACCAACCGTCGGGCTGACATGGGTTAACAAATTCCAAAACTGCTAATAGTGTAAACTCAATTCTCAAGGAACATCACGTATACAACATTTAAAGTCAATTTGTCAAACCGTTTTCATTTTAGAATAAAAATTAAAATGTAAATATTCAAAAAATTCTGGTTCTAATTTTTGGTGGAAAAAAAACAATACCTACCACTTTTTATATTTCATCAAAGTGATTGGTAATATTGTAAATTGAAAAAATTATAATTTATTTATTTTATCAATTCATTGTTAATTAAGAATAATAATAAAATCATTATTGAAATTGAAAAATGGTGAAATTTTTGTTAACAAAAGAACTATAATTTTTGATTTTTAAATCACTCATTTATTATTATAAAATTATAATATTAGAAAATTTAGCCAATCTTCAAATCTTAAAAAAAATGTTATTTATTGTTTATTACTAATCAAACAATTTCTATTCTATCACATAGTGAGACTTTATATAATATATTCATCATAAGTGTATATATGTAATGAATTTTAACTTAAATATTGATAAATGTAATTGAGTCGCGTATGTTGAAAATCTAATCTGCAATCCCACTTTATTCTAACTTCTCTTCTTGTTTAAATTACCTTGTTTGAAATTTAAAAATGTACAAACCCATTTAATTCAGTACAATGTGCTGCTGTAATAACAACGTTTTTTTCAATCAGAAATCCTCCACATCTATAAATAATATTTTCCAAATTTCCATATCCAAGAGCAGCCTGAAAAATGGATTTATAATAAACAGCTTTCGATCCTAAAATTAGTTTACCATGTATCGAAATCCAACTCTTACACCAAATCCATGTGCAGGGCTCACCCCACCAAAATTAACTTCATCTTTGCGACGATAAACTTTTGGCGGATCGAATTCTTTACATTCTAAAAGTATTTAAGGAATAATTAAATCTTAAACTTATGAAAATTACTAAGGTTTAGAATCGGATAGAAATAAAATAGAACCAAAAATAAAGTAGGGTCTTAATTCGTTTAATCTAAAATCTAATATTATGTTTAAATATATTTGGATTAGTGAATGTTTTTACTAATCAAATTTCATGGTTTTGTTGTCAAATATGGTTTTAATAAATTATTATTTGATTAGTGAAAAACTTAAAAAATTAATCTTTAAAAAATGTTCCAAAATATGCTTAAAAGGGAAAAGAATCGATATACAAAACCTGTTTATAGAACCAAGCAGTTTATAGAAACACGTTATAGGGCTAATAAAAGGCGTTTTTCTATCAGAGTTTTCTATAAAATTTACAAGTTTAGTTACATAGTACCTTAAGAGTGTTGAAAAGTTATTTTTTAAACTTTAATAGCTTTGTATTACAATTTGCATTGCTTTAAACTGAAAACATAGTGATGAAAGCGTATTAATTAAAAAAAAAAATGTTTCAATTCCCGAAGCCTTTTTCAAATTTCGGGTAGCTGCCATACAAGTTTTTTTAAACCAATATGAATATCTTCAAAACAAATAACACTACGAGAATAAAAATTAAGCACGGTTAGCTGCATAATAGAACAAGCACCTATATGAAGTTTCAATTCAAGTTTAATGGTTTATTTTATTTTAAACATAATAATGGATATACGAGTATACTTCTCCGCGTCACAAACGTAATGGCAAATTTATTATACCCTTTGACTATAAAGTCATACGGGTATAATAAAGTTCGAATAATGTTTTCAATAAATGCTGTGTTTATAGAAGCTTTTTTCGTTTTTTAATTTAATAAAAATGGGGTTTTAATTTTTTTTACTACTCAATTTGCAGGAAATTTTTTAATAATTAAATATAATAATTAATTAATGCAAAAAAAATTTTTTTTTGAATTATGTATCTAAGTTTTTATAAATATTTTTTCTATTTTTGAAAATATTTTCACTTTTGTCACAATAATATAAAATGGCAATTTTCAAAAAATATTTCTAAAAACTTGACATTTGAATTGATTTTGCATGAGTTGTTAGGTAATATACTCAATTTTGGCGTTTCTTAACATACTAAGAACCGGGCTAACAATATCAATATTCAAATTTGATTTAATTAAATTAAAACTAATAAAAATATCTAAAAAATCAAATATAATACTTAAAAAAATCTTAATAAACACACTTACTTTTCTCAGCTTTTCTTAATCCACCATAATGAAAAGCATATAAAGTTTTTTCATCATTTTCAGAACAACAAACCTTCGGTTCAGTTCCATTAAAACCACATATTGTTGGAGTTATTCCTTTTTCTTTATGTAACAACTGCACTTCTTCACAGTCTTTTAGTTCAATACATTGTGCAATACACTTTACAAATTCACTGTCACCTATTTAATATAAATTCTTATTACATTTATATTTGATTATAATTATTAGTTTTACCCGTATTAATGGAGGCTAATAAAAAAATTAAAAGAACACTATACATTTTATATTTTAAAATGTTAAAGAATTATTAAATTATATCGAGATTTCTTCGCTATTAAATAGATTGAGCATCATTAGTTTTTAAATTAATAAAGTTAAATTAAAAATAGAATAATGCTTTAATGTCATATTTTAATAAAATTTTTATTCTTAATTAAAAGTTTATTTAAATTTTCATTCGCTCTCTCAATTAAAAATAAATATTCTAAAGTTATAGGATTGTAATCGTATTAAAGTTTAAAAAATAACTTTTCAACACTCTTAAGGTACTATGTAACTAAACTTGTAAATTTTATAGAAAACTCTGATAGAAAAACGCCTTTTATTAGCCCTATAACGTGTTTCTATAAACTGCTTGGTTCTATAAACAGGTTTTGTATATCGATTCTTTTCCCTTTTAAGCATATTTTGGAACATTTTTTAACATCGGATTAAAGTTGATAAACCTCTTAATTCGATTTTTTAATTTGCTCCAAAGCTTTAAAGGTTCTAAAATAGTTTTTCAATTACCAAATAAGAATCCCAAGAAAATGAAGTACAAATGAAGTTTATAACCCAAGTTCATAACAAAATAGCAACCGAAAAACAAAAGAATTTTTAAAACTAAAGATCGAATACTTACAATGAATGAGAAGACAGTGATGATACGTCTGAAGAGAAGTTATTGTGATATATTATTAAACTCTGTTAATATGCACATAAATTTAAAATTTAATTTTAGTTTAAATAAAATTTAATTAAAAGTTACTTAATATTCGTGACTAAATAGCACATTATTTTACAATGTTGTTAAGAAATATACTTATTATATTAGTTTTAGTCTGTCAATTCATATGTCTGTTTATATAATTTATGGACCTTTCAAAATCAACCTGCAAAAAAAACGGTACTCTAATACTTGTAGGTTTTCTTGACTTTCTACATTCATCGAAGATTCTTTAGAATATATAGATAGCGCCTCAAAAAAACAAATAACAAATTTTGCAAATTTTACTTCAAATTATGTTACAGAAATAAAAGCAAAAACACATTGGCAAAAAAAATATTCACACGATATCTAGAATGATATTTGAAATATTTCTAAAAATGTGCGCCTTTAAAAACGTTTAGTAATCGCCTTGTTAGTTTATAAATTAAACATCCATTCCAGTTATTGTTTCAATGTCAAAAACCAGTTTTATCAGTAAAGAATACAATATTAGTTTTTTTATAGTTGATCTTGTCAACTTTTAGACACCCGTGCAAACTAACTATTAAAATAAAATAAACCATTAATTAGCAATGATATTCAACAAAAAAAACCAAAAAAATTAAAAATAACAAAAATCAAAAATCAGATGAATGTGCAACTTTGTCAATGCATATGTCAAACAAATTTAATTGGATTAGCAGTAATCGGAACTAGAACTTTGTATAGCAGCTTACCAATATTCCAAATATTTTAAAACTTTGAAAAATTGCTTGCCATATTATATTCCATACGGACTTTAATTTTCAACCATCCAATTTTAATATTTTCAAAGATTTCAACTTTCAGCTATTTCTTTGGCAGCCAGCTTTGTCCAGAGAAATCTCAATATTTGCAAACAACCTTATCATATTACTTTATTTGCCCACTTTCAACTTTGTAGTATAATTAGTTCTGATGACATGTTTTCAAAGTTCTAAAACTTGTATGGCAGTTCCCCGAAAATGAAGCTTTATCATTTTGGAACTTCATAAAATAGCTTCCCCTATCACTTAACATCTGTAATGTTCATTCTCCTAGTTTTGAAGAAATTTATATTGGTTTTAAAGGTTTGTATGGAAGCTACCCGAAGCCTAAAAATTTAAAAATTCTAGCCCTCGTAGCTTTTAATTTATCGTGCTGGCAGACAGACGCACGGAGATAATATTTACTTTTCGATACTAATTCGATCCATACATTTGAGTCTATATCTAGCATGTTTAGATTGATGCATCACAAACGTAATGGCAAATTTAGTATACTCTTTTAACGCTTAGTCATACTAGTTTTTATACCCTATAGAAGTAGATTTTAGTATGTATAATGAAAAAAAAAAATTGTTAGAATATTTTACATATAAAAACTATTATATTAATTAAAATTATTTCTAAGCTATATTTTGTGTTTCCTTTTCTGTTCCCATTGGCCAAACAACCGATTCAATCCAGTCTATATATGATGTAATGTTGGTAAAAGCACCAGGTCCTTGCCCATACGATATTATTCCAATCACATAATATGGCTCTATTACATTTTTGCCACAAAACTCTTACAAAAAACAAAAAATATTAATATTAATTTTTTTTGTTTATTTTTATTTACCTGATATGTATCTTCCCCAACATAGTCTAAGTGCGTTAAACCACATAGTTGAGAATCAGTTAATGGTTTGCTCTTAAATTGTTCTTCACAAATACTTTTATTCGAAATATTCACTGGGACTTCAAATAAATTGTTCGAAAGAGGTTCATCTACAAACAAAAAATAGAAAATGTTTGGAAAATTAAGAACCTTTTTTTAATAATTAGTTCGATTCGACTTCAATACCAAATGACGTTGTTCCATAACTATAACCAAAAGCTAGATTCACAGAAGTAAAATTAAGTGAGAAAGTGAATAAACATGAATATTGTTCTGCTAAACTATTTGACTTTTCTGATAAAAATACTATTGCAATATCATTTAGATAAGTTTGAGACTGATAATTTGGATGTGGTATAACTTTGGCTACTTTGATTAGTTGAGTGTCAACTTCAGTTATATGATTTATAACTCGAACTACTAAAGGAAGTTGTCTTAAATAAAAAAAAAACATTATCAATATCTAAGAAAAAAATTAACGTAATAGAATATTTTACCCATTAATTTCAGCACACTGAGCTGCAGTAATGACAACATTGAAATCAATGAAAAACCCATCGCATTTACCGTTACCTTTACTTCAAACAGTAAAGCAATAAAATTTTACCTCAAGATATTGCTAAAAACCTTGATTTTTTGGAATAACTTTTTAGTCCCAACGTTTACTAAGTTACAACCTCCTAAAGGTCTCAAAAGTCATAAACTTAGATACCGTAATGTGAAACTCAATTTCTGCAAAATTATTTAAAATATTAGTTTAGATTAATTTAGAAATTTAAAATTTTGGGAGGGGTTAGATTCATGGAAACGAATATGAATGACGTAAGAAAATTTTTTTGTGACGACCTATTCTTAAAGACCTTTAACTGAAATAACTGTTGAAATTTTTTTGTAGAACATGCAATAATTAAATTCAAATTATTAAAAAATTTTCAAAATTTTCATATTGTTTTGCATATGGATTTTAATTTTCAATCTTCTAGTCTTATTATAAAAATATGTTCTCTGGCTGCCGCTCCATTTCTATTTTGTTTATATTGTAATAATTTTGTATTTGAGTTATATAGTATTGTATATCTGTGAGTTACATTATTTAATTGAATTATTTGTTTATATTTTGTATTTGTTTATTGATTAAGCCATTAATTTGAAACCAATGACAAGTGTTAGCTGTGTCGAGTCAAAAACCAGATAGAAGTTTTTTTCACTAACCACCCAGTCACCCAGCTGACAAGTTCTAATTAATCACAAGTAATATAATAAAATAAGCGAACATCGACCCCGGGGTGTTATTTCTTCTGTATAATAACAGCGAAAAATTTGTTAAGACTCCGAGATGTTATTGGGCCTAAACACTCCGAGTGTGTTTTTATATGCATACATAAAAATATTTTATTATATTTTTAAAACTATGTAATGTTGTATGACTTTTTCTTTTTCAGTTAAATAATTAAAGAGCAACAGGAACTAAAATATAAAATCAGAATTAACTGATACACAATATGCTGTACGTACACATATGTGCAACAGATTTTATTATAATATAATTATTTTTTTTTTGCTTTATAATAAACAATTTTTTAATTTTTTTTTTTTTTTTTTTCTGATTTTAAATATTAGTTGATTCTCTATTTTGTCCTGCTTTAGAAATTAGGATTCATAACATGTGTATCGCAGAACAATTATTTTATAATGTTATTTTTTTTTTGTAGTTTTTGTTTAGAAAAAATTAAAAAAAACAAGTGATGAAAAAAAACCAAGGGTTTTTAAAAAAGCACATTTTCAAAATTATATTGTATTACATACTGAGTTTAACTTTGGAAATATTTACTTGGAAATAGTTACTACTGACATATGTTAAATTTTTTATTTAAAAGTTGTTATAGCCCTTCAATGAGAAAGGTTGCCAAATTTCTCAAGAATTTAACTTCAACCTCCCCCCCCCCCCTCATCCACTAGTTTTTTAGGTTCTAGGAATTAAATTATGAATTACACAAAAATTTGGAATTTTACTTAGAATTTTATTATCTAAGCAAAAATGGGTAAAACTAAGAGACACTTTCTTAAATTTAAGAAACCCCTTTTAAATTTAAGAAAAACCTTTAAAATATGTTAAAATATAATGTTGGACCTTTAAATTTTGTATATTAATAAAAAAAAAATTGGACAGGTATTCAAGTTACAGGTGCTTAAAAATAGCATAATTTCAATTTTCGGGCCCTTATAGCTCCTAAACAGGGAGCTTGACAAAAAAATTTTGTTAACCGAATCCTACTATTTTTTTAGGATCTAACTTCTCCCAAAATTTCAAGACCCTAGCTTGAACCGTTCAGAAGATATGTTTGGCCAAAAATTTTGGGAAAATTGACTTTTGCGTAATGTTAAATTTTAGTACCGTATGGCAACCCTAAACATTTGCCTTTTAAAAATTTATAAAGTTTATGAAAATAGCTATCGTTTGCCGTTTTCAGATTGAAAATATATGTACAGAACTCTTGTTATAACAGTTGAAATATAGGGCTTTTTCCAACTTTGGGGGGCTGTAGCCCCGTAACAGGTGGGGCTACAGAAAAAAATTCTTCTACGAAATTATTTTTTTTGCAAAAACTACTCATGGTTAAAATTTCTTTTCTCTATTTCAAACGGTGTAAAAGTTTTTGTAAACATACGGACGGACGGACGGACGGACAGAGTGAAGCTATATAGGCACATTTTTACAAAATTTTTTGAAAATGTGCTAAAAACGACAATACCAGCAGTAATAAATTGCAATAAGTATAATATAATGTTTTTGTAACAACATTTGGCATCATTTTATCTAATTTATTTTATTATGTAGAAAAAAAAAGAGTCTAAAATACTATTATAATTATAGAATACATTTTTATATATTATAGAATTAAAATGTCATGTCCCTATACTCTGCTTCATCTTCTTCATTTTTAAGTATGATTTAAAGGAGTAGTGCAATAAAGCCATTAAAGCATCTAAGGTATAATGGTTTTATTTTGCATAGAATAAATCACACACCATTTTCTTGAACTTAGAAGTAAGAAGTAAATAACTGTCATAAGATTGAAACAAATGCATGCGTAATGAAATGACAATATGACTTTATTCCTCATTCATTAAAAGAAATCAATTCTTAAAGCCAAGTAAAAACGAGGAAGCAAAAATGGTATAGAGTTGACAATGTATCTTTACGAGACATGAAATAAGGTCCTGCGAAATATGATCCAGTGTTTGTTGATCTGTAGAGACTCTTTTTGTAGATTTTCATGTAATTTTTGTATTTTTGTATATAATATATTATTAATTTATAATTAGTACCAGGACAATAGTAAATATTTCCTAATATTATTATAGTCCTTTGCCTCTTTGGCATCTGAGATTCTTAAATTAAATACTTTGTATTTATCTATAATTACAATATTAATTATTTTGTTGATATTATATATTTTTATATTTAAATTATATTTGGTCACCATGGAAATTTTTAAAGAAAAATTATTTTTCAATTAAAAATTTCATGACTCCTATGGGAATTGAACCCGCACCCCCTCTATAACTATTTGTAAAAATCTAATTTATTTTCAACTCAATTCTCTTCTCTATACAACAAATACGTAGACCGATCAAAATCCGACAAATTTTCGCTAGAGCTACACTCTCGTGTAAACACATTTGGTAGAGTAAACTTTTGTTTCTCTACCAATTTTAGTCTCCGGTTTGTATTTAGCTTTACAGTTTTATTGCATATGACTATTTTTCACAACGTCTAATTTGAAGTCTATGCCCCTTTATTATTTTACAAAACCTTATTATTATTATTATTTAATTTAGATTATACATTGCTTGTATATTAAGTTCATAAACCGAAAGTGCACTGGAAAAAAATTCTGGAATTAAATAACAAAAAAACAAAAATAAAAAATTGTTCAATGCATAAATTAAGGACATTCTTTTGATAATTAAAACGGAACAAATAAAAAACAAAACATAATTTGAATTTTTATAACATCTGTTGGCCATCAGTTGAATTTTGTCGGAACAAGTAAAAAACAAAAAAAATTGCATCTATAAAATACTTCTGAATATTACTTCTTATAAAATATCAATTTTGCAACTTATATGTTTATAAAATGTATAAATGGTGGACAAAAAACATGTTAAAACGTGCATTTGCAAAACTTTAAAAAAAAATGAATTTTGGTTTTAAAGGAATTCAATGACATCTTTAGTCAGCCACATCGCATATACATACATATTAATTTGCGGAATTTTTATAAAAGTTTCTGAGGAAGTTAGCTTGTTCTCCTTCTAATTTATTGCATAAATTTGTTTGTTTTACATTTAGTAAAAATTCTTTTTTAAAATATTATCAAAATCAAATCATATTTTCTTACATTTACACTCAGAACTGAGAGCTACATATATATTTCACGAACTATTTATTATAATTAATTTAAATAATGATTATTGATTTTTATTATTATCAAAATTTTATTCAATTATTTTCAAATAAAGGTTTGGCACTCTAAAACCATACTTTTGCAAATCAAAACCAACTTTTTGTACTCCAAAACCATACTTTTGCAAATCAAATTCATCCTTTTTTCAAATTCATCCAAGCACACGCAAAAATTAATTTAATTAATTAACAAGTAATAATTGGATATTTTTAAGTCTAAGTAAGCAGCATAGCTTTCTTCTATGATAACAATTTTATTCGAAATTCTAAACATTTTGTAATTGGCCGATTTCAGCGGGGAATGAGCGGGGAACATTTATCAGACTCATCAGATTCAAATGAAAACAGACCACTAACTCAACTTCTACGAAATTTCAAAATAAATAAAAAAGTTTTATTTCTAATTCACTTTTCTAATTTGCATGACTTGAAGTTCCATCAGGGTAAAACTTAATTTTAGCGTATGTTTTATAAAAGGTTGTATTTGGTTTGCAAAATGTTGAATTTGATTTGCAAAAGGGTGGTTTTCTTTTGCAAAAAGTTGGTTTTGGAGTGCAAAACCGTATGACTTTGGGGCAAAAAAAAAACTTCAAAAAAAAATTATTATTTAATTGTTTGATTAATGAGAAATGGTTTGGGCAATTGGGTCTAGAAATGATTGTTTCTAAATAAATGTATGTAGAGTTAGAAAGATAAAATTATAAATATAATTTATAAATATCTAATATGATATTTGTTAACTGATAAAATTATGAAAAACAGATGATAAAAAATTAAGAAAAACTCTAAAAAAGTCAATTGAAATCTATATATATATATGGGAAATTGTGTTTGTATTGTATGTATGTAGCGAATAGACTCCTAAACTGTTTAGCCGATTATGATGAAAATTTGTATATATAGAGGTTTTTGGTTATGCGAAGTGGTTCTGAGCTAACAATTTTACTCTAACGGATCGCTAAGTTCTTGCTGTGGTGCACGTATTTAAACTTTTTGGCTCTAAAATAAAAACGCTTTGACCGATTGATTTCGAATTTTGTATACGTGAAACTCTTTGACAGTGGATTTAACTCTTTTAACAGAATTTGTTTCAAGTATATATTTTATAAGTATATTATTTTAATTTTTTCTGTGTACACTCTTGCTGGTTAATAAAAAAATCTAAATATTCTCCCAAATGGTCGAGACCCAGATATTAAAGCATTGAAACCTTTTACTGTACAACCAAAACATTGTAAAAAATCATGAGACTTTTTTTGTTTAATTTTAATCAAAGCTTTTATAATTTAAATAAAATAAAAGGTCAAAATATAAGTTAAATATTTGTATTTTATTTAAAAAACGAGGAAGATTATAGTTGCCCTTGTCAACTTTTAGATACCCGTGCATACCCACTATGGTGTATAAAATAAACCGTAATTTACTTCCCTTATACATTTAACTCATTACCCCATAATTTTGACGTAAAAAAAAAAAAAAAATTAACAAAAAAAAAAAAAAATCACAAAACAAAAAACAAAATTTTCATTCATTGTCCCATAACTTTAGCTTAAAAAAAAAAAAAAAAAAATTAACAAAAAAAAAAAAAATCACAAAACAAAAACAAAATTTTCATTTATTGTCCAATAACTTTAGCTTAAAAAAAAAACAAAAAAAAAAAAAATTGGCCCACTCTAAAAGTCCGAAGGTCCGAGTGATGTCCAACTTTGCCAAGTAACTTGCCCTATTAATTTATCTGCCCAATTTTAATTTTAACCTTGTAGCTTCATTAGATTCAAAGTTATTGAATTGAAAACTTTGTATGGCAGCCCCCCGAAAATGGAGCCCTAACATTTTGAAACTTCATATAAGTGCTCGATTCATTATATAACTAACCGTGTGCAATTTTCAGCCTCGTAGTACAATTAGTTTTGAAGAAATTCATATTGGTGCAAAGAAGTTGTATGGCAGCCCCCCGAAAATGGGGCCCTAACATTTTGAAACTTCATATAAGTGCTCGATTTATTATATAACTAACCGTGTGTAATTTTCAGCCTCGTAGTACAATTAGTTTTGAAGAAATTCATATTGGTGCAAAGAAGTTGTATGGCAGCCCCCCGAAAATGGGGCCCTAACATTTTGAAACTTCATATAAGTGCTCGATTCATCATATAACTAACCGTGTGTAATTTTCAGCCTCGTAGTATAATTAGTTTTGAAGAAATTCATATTGGTGCAAAGAAGTTGTATGGCAGCCCCCCGAAAAAGGGGCCCTAACATTTTGAAACTTCATATAAGTGCTCGATTCAATATATAACTAACCGTGTGTAATTTTCATCCGCGTAGTATAATTAGTTTTGAAGAAATTCATATTGGTGCAAAGAAGTTGTATGGCAGCCCCCCGAAAATGGGGCCCTAACATTTTGAAACTTCATATAAGTGCCGGAGTCATTATAAAACTAACCGTGTGTAATTTTCATCCTCGTAGTATAAATAGTTTTGAAGAAATTCATATTGGTGCAAAAAAGTTGTATGGCAGCTCCCCGAAGCCTTGGTCCGATTTTAACCAAAAACAATAGGGAACCTAGAAATTGTCTAAAAATGACTTTGTGTGAAATTCAAGACTCTAGCCCTTTTAGTTTTTGAGTTATCGTGCTGACGGACGGACGGACGGACGGACACACATAGCTAGATCGATTCACTTTTCGATGCTGATTCGATACGTACCCTTGACACTATATCTAGCTCGTCTAGATCGATGCGTTACAAACGGAGGAGTAATTTTAATATACCCGATGTTCATATATGTATGCACGGGTATAAAAATATTGAACCTTATTTTATTACGAGTCTTTCGCGGAACCAATGTTATAAGTTCTGTGAACAAAAGAAATTTCTTCAATTAAAATCGTTTGATAAAATACCTTTAATATTTGAACATCTGTTACTCCTCGACAGTGAAATTGAAGGTCTGTGATAAGAGATTAGTAATTTGTTGTTGGTTCGGCATTCAAAATTTATAAAATGATTAAATGTTAGCAAAAATTATATTCTTCTAACTTATCTTCTATTATCTAATATTATATCCTATTTTCTAATATACTTCTATTATATTTTATCTAAAACTGAAAGATGATGATAAGATTATAGTAAATTTTAAAATGACCTTTTTATATACTCGTATATATTGATGCAGTGGTAATTTATATTTTTACATTAAAAAATAACATAATATAAACAAAATATGAACAAATAATTTAATTGAATAATATAACTCACAGATACATAAAAATACCGTATAACTCAAATACAAAATGATTGCAATATATATATAGCAAATAGAATTATATCTATTGAAATTTAAGATAATACTACATCCCCAGTCCTATTTCATGTATTCAGTCTAAAAAAAAAAAAAACTTAAAAACTTAAAAGATAGCATTATAAACAGAATGTAATATTAATGATAGCTTATTTTTCAATTACATTTAATTGAGTGTAATAAGTATTTGACATGCTTGATACACGTTTTGGTTATTAAAATTATTAAAAGTATACATACTTTTCCCAAAAACAAAAAAAAATTGAATTGTAGAAAAATGCACTTTAAATGTGATGTTGTTGCATTCGGTGCTATGGTAAATGTCTTTGCTTTTATAATATAAATTTTTAATTTCATATTTTTTTTTTTGTTTTTTTACAACTTAAAAACAAAATTATTTTTTATAAATGCGATGATAAAATATCTAAAAACTCATAAAAATAGCAATAATAAATATTATAATTATAAAATGAAACCATTAACTGGGAAATACTTATATTAATTATTATATTATAAACAAATAATAGGATATTCATGAATGTTGATGATTTATTTATTAGGTATCATGAATCTACCCGATAACTGTAATTTTGTTTCCAATTTGAAATGTGGAGTGCTATTATGATATAAATTATATTTTTTAATTAGATATGATCTGATCAAGGTGTGAACATGAGACCCTTCGTTTGAAAGGCCGACATCGGAAGCACTTTGCCATCTGTTAAATTTGATATGGACATTGGTGTATTAATGTAATAATGAAGCTTGTTATTAACTTCCCAGAATTATGTTAGATTCTGGAAAATAATTTGCTTGATCAGATTGTGTCTTCTTTTTGTAGAGTAGATTGGTCGAGTGATTCCCATGAGTATTGTAAAAGTCGTTTTGATCATATTAATGGGATAAATAATATCAAATGTGCTACAATTTGAGATGACGAGAAATAATAGAAGGCCATAAAACCTTAAATTTTATTCAATTTTAATGATTTTTAATTATTATTAAGTTTTTATCTTATTATAGAAATAAGTTTTCATTAAAGATAAACTTAACTTAAAAATTTAAAAAAAAAAATATGTACAGGGATGTGTTATAGTGCTACTTTTATCTGGTTTTCAGCTACTGTGCGTCATTGTTCGTCAATAAAATATAATATGTTCCAAAATGTATCTTGTAGTATAAAAGTTTAGAAGTTAATACAAGGTGTTTTTTTTTTAAATCAGAGCATAGATCTAAGCACGCTCTGAGCAGAGCATGAACATAGTGCGCTCAGAGCGTTCAGATTTAATCAAAGAACACGATTTGAAAAAACTATAATTTTTATTTTAGTTACGTTTTACATTGTCAAAAAATTAAATTAAATTATTAAAATTAAATTCAAAATACATAACTTAAAATAAACAAAACATCTTGATTTTTATTTTACAAGTTTAATCTTAAACAAAAATGTCAAAATGTCTTTGTATTTTATTTTGCTAAACAGTGCTCCATATATTTCCAGTGAGCACGTAGAGCACGCACTGAGTGCGCTCTGATTTAAAAAAAAAACACAAATCACGAGCTCTGAGTACTCAGAACTAAAAAAAACCTTTTTTTTTGACAGTTCATTCTTTGCTCAGATTTAAAAAAAAAACAAACCCCTATAATATGTAAAAATAAATTGGGAGAATTTTCTTTATTCAAAAATTACTGATTCGAATATCGTATAAGCTCGCTGTTTTTCTAAAATTAAAATGGTAACACTTTTTTACGTAAATTTTTAAGAAATGAAAATAATTTTTCTGGAACATCTGAAGTTAATATTATAAACGTCTTTTATAAGGAGTAATATCCTTTATACTTTTCATATATATACATATATATAATAATTTATTAAAAAAAAAAGAAGGAAATTTTTTTTTATTATATAAATAGAAAAATATTTTCTTATACTTGAAGATAACACAAGCCATCATAAAAATCATAACAATCATCATTATTTTTCTCCTTCTTTTTTCTATGTTGTATATTTTTATGTTAATATGTTAAGATCTTGGGCTCATTTAAGGTCAAATTACTATGAAATAGTAAACAATAACAAAAAGCTATAGAAGTATCGTGTGGTACAGTGTCACTTATTATATTTATAGTTTTTATGCTATTTTCTGTAGATATATCTTTGAGATAAAACAAATATATATAATAAAAATATTATAATTTGTAAAGTATATTGCTCTTCTATATAGTCTTTGATTATTTAGTGAAGAGTAAGTGCATGTTTCATATGCAAGTAACGCTTCAAATATGCTGTCTAAATTTAGAATAATATTTTATTTTGATTTTTTTTTTTGTATTTTTTAAGTTGGGGGTCCTTGGACTTATTTGAATGTCAACAGCTTAAAAAAAAAATGAAAAACAAATAGTTTAGTTTAATTTGTTTAGGTTTCTATAGCTTTGCTATATATATATGCATCTATATATATAAACTCAAATGCATTTGTACATAATTAATAATTAATATGTTTATGAACAGTATATAATATATCAAAATAAAAATGCAATTATGCTGCACTTGTTTAAATTTGTTTTTTAAATAGCAAGTGATTTTTATATTTATAAATTCTTATCTTAAAAATCATCTTCTTTTTAATGTTATTTCTTTTAATGATTATGATTTTTAGTATCTGGATCTTTAAAATCTAACAAATATGTATGGAAAAGCATGTGTTAGTTAAAATAACAATTTATTATAAGAAAAGTATTGCTTATTTTACAAAAAAATTTAGAAAACTTTAAAATATAAATATATTATATGATTTGTATATTTGATATATTGTTAATTGAGTTCTAGCTTAATTCAGTTTTTTAAAATCCGATTTTTAATTCTGGTTGAAGCTTGCATGCCAATTTAAAAACATATCTTTATCATGTCAAATTATCACACTTATCATCCGTAATTGTGAGTAACAGCTGGGTGGCACAATGGTTGAGTGCCGACCATTCATGCGAAAGGGCCCGGGTTCGAATCCTAGTGAAAGTTAAAAAAAAAATTTTCTGGTTTTCGACTCGACTCAGCTACCATTCGCCATTGGGTTCAAATTAATGGCATAATCAATAATTAATAATTATATATCTTTAATAAAAAATACTTTAATATAACAATATAAACTAATGCAAAATATAAACAAATAATTTAATTGAATAATATAACTCGCAGATATAGAATACCATATAATTCAAATACAAAATATTACAATATCAACAAAAAATAGAATTGTAAAAATTGAAAATCTAAGACGTTTCTAAATGTTATAAGGCCTAGTACTATTTCATGTTTAAATTGTATGTGGAATTCAATAAGACCAATTCTAATAACACGAATATAATATGATCTCCTGTTCCAACATGTACCTGTGGTATATACCAGGCTTATTAGCCTAACAGTTGAACAGTTATCGCTTAAAAAAAAATTATAAATTAAATTTTAAAAAAAATTAATTACAGACAATCGGGTAACCATTTGTTAACAGAGTTGAACATTTATTATAAATAATTAATATAATTATAATAAAATAAAAAAAATATTTTGAAAGTGACCCTGTTGGTGAAGGGGCGAGTAAGCACTTGGTTTATTGATCTAGAGTATACGAGTTCGATTACTGTCCAGGTCATAAAATTTTAATTTTTTGTTTTTTTATTTTTTTTTTTTGTAGAAAATTCATAATTTTTATTTTAAAGATTTCAATCAATTCACATTAATTAAATATAATTCTTATAACAAAACTTAAGACTAGTGAGAATATGGAAATTAAATTGTTTTAAACAATGTTTTAAATCAAAAAAATATAGAATAAAAATTAGTAAACCAATCAGTTGCTATATAAGCAAGTGGCGATTTCTTCACTAATTAATAAAGCATAAATCGTATGTGGGGTTTATCTTATAAATATAATAAAAAAATTAAAAAAAAAATTAAAAAGGAATAATTCAATACAATAAATGAAAATCAATTAAAAATATAATATAAAAAAAAAATCAACAAAAAAAAAATAGGTAATTGGAAATATAAAGAATTTTTTAACACACAACGCAAAAAATAATGGATATAGTTTGCTCTAACTGGACTTGAAGTAACTTCCTAATTACATTCTTTTAATGTTAAATATTATTTGAAATAAATATGCATTATCATTTATTGATTTTACAGTATATAATAATTATTATAACTATACGTGTTATTAGGAATATAAAATTCTTACAGAAAAAAAATTAATTTTAAAATATATACCTAATGTAATATATCTTATAGAATAGAATAGATGATAGCAGTAGATATAGTTAAAACAATTTCCGGCAGATGGCTTTAATTTAAATTTTTCATAATAGATGGATTATTATTTGAAAAGGCTATGTTTTGGTACTTCTTCTATTTTAAACAAAAAATATATTTTTTTATATTTATCAATAATAAACCTTAATTATTTGGATTTATTTTTAATATCTAAATATATTAAAAATGTAAAAATTCTAATATGACGGATAGTTTTAAAATGTCAAATATACGTATGACAATTAAAATCTTATTTTTTAATTGTTTTAATTCTACTTTTCAATTACTCTTTTTGAAGGAACGAATTCTGTATTTGTCACTTATTAATTTATTGTTGAAATTATAGCATAGTTTTTTTATTATTTTTTATTTTAAATTAAAATTTTAATTCAATAAATATGTAAAAGTTGTTTATTGGTATGTATTCTCATATGAACATGGAAGTGTAAATAATTCGACTTGCAAAAATAATAATTATCTGCAAATTCAGTATTGCAGTTTTTTTTTGAAAATGTCTGTGTGTACGATATTTGTAGATACGAGTACATAATAGAGAATATTTTTAACTATTTTTTTAAATATATTTGTACATATGTATAATTTGCTGGGGGTAACAGGATTTTTGAATTAAAACTATAATAAATTGCACTACATATTAGTTAAGAATATAGTGAATAAAATTTTATAAATATTCATTAATATTCAACTATTCATTAATGGGAAGATGTATGTATCAACTTATTTATTGCAAAAATATTATTTCATTTCTATCACGATTTTGTGTAATAATTTTTATATTTAAAAAAATTTTACCCACCCCAAAAAAAAAACCATAAAAACAAAAAAAAATGCCCATCCTAAAAGTAATTGATATTTTGATTATTTTAAAATCGACATTATTTGCATGTTGACATTTTGCGACCTCCTCTATATTTTTGTCATGTAAATATTGACATTGAAAACAGCGATATTACCGACTACTTGATAAGATGCCAATATTATATAAAAAAGTGTAATATACATAAGAAAATATCCGTCACACTCACGACGTTGTCACGGTAATGGTACAGCGAGTATTGACCTTTATAAGACAGTTGTTGATAAGATAATATGTGGTTAATTGTTAATTTAATAAAGCGAGGAATGTTTCAGGCATGTCGTTACTCCTAATTAAATAAAGCTTGTATTATTTTATATTATTTTAAATAGATGTGCAGAAAAGTATATTTTTATAGCTGCATGACTATTAGTCAAAAGGGTATACTAAATTTGCGATTACGTTGTAACGCAGAGAAGAAGAGGTGCTAGATATAGACTCAAGTGTATGGATGGGATCAGAATCGAAAAATAAATCGATTTAGCTATGTATGTCCGTCCATAACCACGATAACTCAAAAATTAAAGCAGCTAGGATTTTGAAATTTTCACATCGCCATCGCTATTGAAATCCAACCATTTTGGTCCTCGGGTTCGAGTGCCTGCCATGCAACTTCTTTTTTTATATGAGCATTACTCTATACCTATTGAAGCTGGGTGTCTGAAATTTTGCCAAAAATAGTTTAATGTAATGGCCAAAGCTACTGCAAAATTTGGTTGGTCTACTAGAGAGGGTTCGAGTAGCTGCCATACAACTCCTTCTTTTATATGAGCATTACACTACACCTAATAAGGCTGTATGTTTGAAATTTTGGTAAAAGTATTTAACCGGATGATATAATGTTTATATTACGGTCATATGAGTATCTTAGAGTTGACACAGTCTACTCTACTACACTCTTCCTCGTTTTTTAAAAAAAAAAAGTTTTAATTCATACTTTTCGCATAAAAAATTTTTAAGATTAGTGCTTAAGGTAATCCCACACCTGTTTCAAGGGGTTTTCTCATCTCTTTTATGACATTATATTGTTAAAAAAAAACAAAAAAAATAAAACAAAAGTTTTGATCTGCTACTTTTGGAGTTCTCAGAAAAAAACGTGGGTTTGTTGATTTCGGAATTTCTAGACCATAGCGTCATTTTACAGCATTACTGCTAATATTAAATTGTATATATATATGTAAAAAAAAATATTTTAAGCAGTTTTGTAAGATATATTATAATAATAATATTTATATGATAATGATTATAATTATGATTATATGATATGAATATTTATATTAACTTAATTTTTGTTTTTATTTTTTAATAAGATATAAGTTGTATGGAAAATTTGAAGCACCCAGCTTTTCTTATTATAGAGTTATGTCCATCCAAAAAAAATGTTATGTGTTAGTGTATTGAACCCTCTGTATAAACTATTTCGACAGACACCATTTATACATATATTAATTAAATTAAAATATAGGAATCCCAGCTTTTTTAGATTTTGACTAATTGACAGACTAAGGGAGGAAAACGGCACGCGATTCATTGACTTGAGTCTATATATAACTATCTCGTTTCATATACTGCGTCACAAACGTGATAGTAAATTTAGTATACTAAACTACAACTACATTCGTACTGGTATTATTAAATAAATAAAAGCATTTAACATATCAATTTTAATTTTTTGTAGTTTTCTTGAACTTTAATCTTCTTCAAAACAAATCAAAACAAAACAATTTTTTTTAAGTGACTAAGATTAAGTTTTTACATACTTTTGTTTTAAAACGTGGAAATTAAAAAAATTTATTAAAAACTGGTTTTAGAATATATACGCACATGACAAGCTTTTTGGTAGACAATCTGAATCTTAACATTTTGTAAAGTGATTATTAAGTGATCTTAAGTTTTACCTGCGAATTTTTATTTATCCAAATTAACAATTTAAAAAATGAATCATCAGAAGTTTGACTCATTGTTTGATTCATAATACGCTTTAAATACGGCTATAATACAAATTGGTGTGCATCTATCTATGACATGTAACAAATGAAATTCGAAACCCCCGATTTCAAAGAGCTCTTTGAAGCCTTTACAGAATATTTCAATACTCTATATGCTTCAATCCGTGAATATAACCTTGCGAAGGATCATTAAAAAAATGGTTGCCCAATCTCTACAGCTATTTTTCAGGGATAATTGTTCCAAGTTGTCATTGAACTTGTATTGAAGGCGGAGTTAAGGCTTTACTGTTAGAATATTTACTGTTAGCGATACTTACAATTCTTTATAGAAATGTTAAATATTGTAAGTACACTAGTACAGCCTTAATTAGTTAAGCTTGTATAAATTTATTTTTAAAAATGTAAGAAATTTAATTCCAAGATAAATAAAAGACAGAATTCTTCTTTTTAATTTTTTAACATTCAACAAGGTAATAAAAAAGTTTAAGACTAATTTTGCTTCAATATATACAAATTGGTTAAAGCTACTTTTTACATTATAAATAACTTGATTTAAAATACAAACTTACGATCATTTATATTCTTATGAATTACTTTTACTGAAAACCCAAAGAGAGTAATTTATAAGTTATTAATAAAAGTATGCACAGTCATTGACGTTATCTTTTATATTGAAAAAAAATGTTTGCATAATATGTGCCGAAAGAGGCTCGAAATTCAAAATTAATTGTTTAAGAAGAAGAAGTATCAAAGCGAAAACTTCCAATGACAAACGAGTTTACGAATCATAACCAAGAACCCCCTATACTACTAACTGGTTTAAATATATAATTTGCGAGTTGAGTTCGAAATCTTGGTTTAACAAATTCAGTTTTCCAAAAACTCGTTTTAGAAAATCTCGTTTTTAAAAAATCTCGTTTTATAAAATCTCTTTTTTTACATTCTGGCAAATATTAATGTAAACTTAAAAAAGTTTCGTTCTGATTAATTAATTAAAAGCTTATATGATGAATTTGACAATTTTAATAAAACATTAGGAACCAAACTCCATCGGATTCAAAATTTTATTATGAAATGCGGAGGAATCGATTATATAGTTTGTTACTTAATGAATTGTAATTTAACGAAATTTTTTAAGGAAATTTTAAACGATTACAATACTGTTTTTTTTTAATCAAAAATTTGCAATGTGAGAAAAAATTTTAAAATAACTCAAATTTAATTACAAAATAATTTTAGTTTTTAGAGAACCGCGATAGGCTGTACTTCGAATATTCAATATTAGCAGAGAATTTTTGTTATTTAAAAAAAAATAAAATGTACTATGTGTTTTTTCTAATTTTTTTGACATTTATTAATAACGGTAAAATAATTAAAATTTGAATTTTGAAAAATTAAGAATGTCTTTTTGTGAAATAATTTAAAAACTAATAAATATTCAAATAAATTAAGAAGAAAATTCAGAAGATTTAAACTTTCAGAAAAGATGATTTGCTTAATTATATAACAAGAGTTGATTAGTATTGAAATAATTATTTATTGAAATAGGTGACAGTGAATTTGCAAAGTGTATTGCACAATGTATTGAACTAAAAGACTGTGAGGAAGTGCAGTTGCTACATAAAGAAAAAGGAATAACTCCAACAATATGTGGTTTTAATGGAACTGAACCGAAGGTTTGTTGTTCTGAACATGATGAAAAAACTTTATATACTTTTCATTATGGTGGATTAAGAAAAGCTCAAAAAAGTAAGTTTTAGGTAAAAATTGTTCAAATTCATAGCATATATCTAGGAAGAAAGCCTGTCATACGCCAGGTCTAAGTGTTAATGAGAATTTTTTTTTTAAATAGAAATAAAACTAAAAAATGAAAATAAGAATAAAAAGACCTTTATAGGAATAAAGAACGATTAACGAGAAGCACAGTCTTGCAATTGTGTACCTTTTTATACAAGAAAATTTCTAACAAATCGTGCACTCTAATTGTCAAAAAATGGCATCCTTATTATAATTTATATTCGTGCTGGTTATGTTCGTTCTAATTAATTTATTATGAAGATATATTAGTCTGTTTTGACAAAAAATTCGAACTTATACAAGCCTTAAATGCCGATCCTTCATTTGAGAGACTCGGGTTCAGGAGTTAAAAATTTTTGATATGATTTGATATAATTTTGGAACTCCATAATATTTTGTGCTTTAAAATTGAATTTATATTATTTCTAATTAATTAAATTTGTTTGTTTTGAAAATTAATGTTACTTTTATTATTTCAGAATGCAAAGAAATCCAGCCGCCAAAGGTTTTCCGACGTAAAGATAACGTAGGCACTTATATCACAAGTCCAGGTTATTTTGGATACCCGGTCAAAAGTGGATTTCGATTCATGGTAATAAGTATAATACCTGTATGAACGTATGTTCAAAGGGTATACTTAATTTGCCATACATTTTGTGACGCTGTATACGAGGTAGACTAAAAGGTATGGATCGGATCAAAATCGAAAAGTATTTATGTCCGTCCATCCGTCTGCCCGCACAAAGTGCCGCCAGCGCTATTGTAATCGAGCATTACTCTACATTTAATTCAACTGAATGTCTGCAATTTTTCCAAAAGTATTTGAAATTTATGGCCAGTGATTGCGCAAAATATGGTTGATAAATATTCCTCTTAATTTAATAAAGCTGGATACATATTTTAAATTTTGCCAGAACTACTTAGTGGGTTCAAGTAGCTGCCTTACAACTTCTGTTTTAATATAAGTAAAACTTAATAAAGGGTGGCCGATGAATATTGCTACATTAAGAAACTCAAATAACTTTTTATTAAATCCATGAAATTAATTTTTTCTTTATTCATTTTAAAAATTAAACATTTTTATTAATTGGTTTTGAATATTATTGAATTTAAATGGCCTCGTTCAGTGATGCAAGTACGACATCTTATCAAAAAGTTTTTCGATACTGCTTGTAGAGTATCAGCGGTAATTGCCTCAATTACCGTTCGAATTGATTGTTTTAAAGCATTCAAATTTGTTGATTTGTTCTGTTTACCTCTTGTTTGCAATAACCCCATAAGAAAAAATCAGGTGCAGTAAGGTCAGGAGGCCTTGGAGGCCAACGGAATGTGGGTTCTTGAAATCAGTTTATTCCGGTATTTTTTCTGCAATCCTGTAATAACTGGTCCGTCTATGTGTGCAGTTGCACCATCTTATTGAAACCAAACAGAGTTGAAAGGAATTTTTGTTCGGCGTAGTTCTGGATAGAAAAACTCTCTCAAAATCTTGAAGTAACGGTCTCCAGTTACCGTAACAGTAACACTGTCTTCTTGAAAAAAGTAAGACCCGACAATGCACCCTGATGAAACTGCACACCACACTGTGACGCGAAATGAATGCAGTTCCATCTCATGGAGTATCTGTATTATTATATTCCATCTCATGGAGTATCTATATTAACATTGCCATTTAAGTCAAAATGGGTCTCGTCAGACATAAAAATGCAGTTTAGGAAGTTTTCGTCCTGTTCCAACCATTTCAATAATTTTCTGGCAAAATTGCGAGCGAATCGGCAAGTCTGCTGAGTTTAGTTTATTTGTTTGTTGCAATCTATATGGAAATAAGTTCGAATCTCATTTATTCATGTCTGAATGAATAAATGAGATTTGAGCAGACAAATTCCTTGGCGAAACTCGAGGATTGGCATCTATGGCAGCTACAGCAGCGATAGTTTCCTGCTTTCTAACTGCCTTTTTTCAACTGTCCCACGTTTGGCAAAGCTATTCACAAGCCTCAGTATTATGCTAGGAGGTGTGCCACCGAATGTGCGCCTATATTCCCTTTTAACGCGTATTACGGACTCCAGCGCATGAAAGCGGTGCACTATCCAAATTCTTTTTTATATATCTCAATCCTCCATAAATTCTTATTTTAAATATCAATCTGTAAGAAAAAGAAGATATAAAGAAGTTTACTCAAACAGAAAAAATTTTATTGCGATATATTTTGGTAGCAGCTTTCATCAACCACCCATATATAATGAGGAAATTATCTGCGCAAAATATAGTTTGTGTAGTGCAAGAGGAACGAATAGCTGCTTTAAACTTATATATTATTATATACACGCCTCAAAGTCTAATAAATTATGTACTTGAAATTTTGCCAAAGTAATTAAGCAAATGATATAATGGTTATACTACGTTCATACGGGTATTCTAGAGTTGAAACAGTCTACTGCATTCTTAATTTTTTCTTCTAAAATAACAATTTTTAATCTAACTCTTATTTAAGGGTGCTATTGGTTATGGAAGTATAAAATATCCTGACTATAGATGTGGAGGATTTTTGATTACAAAAAAGCTTGTTATTACCGCAGCACACTGTACTGAAATAAACGGGTTTGCAAATTATATTTAAATTTCAAATTATCAAGACATTAATATGTGGTTTATTCAAGAGAAAAACCGTCAGTTGTTTTGATAGGAAGTTATGGTCTTACATCCAACGAAACAGAGCCAATAGAAGTTCTAAAAGTAATTCCACATCCAAATTATTCAATTGAAACATATCTAAATGACATTGCAATAATTATTCTGGTAAAACAATCAATGTACGCATATTTAAATAACAAAATATCTAAACTAAAAACTTATTCAATTATTATTATTTTTAGCCAAACTCCAGGATGTATATATACGGAACGACTTCAGTTTAGACATGATAATCAAACTGTAGCTGCTGGTTTCGGGACAACATCATTTGGTATTTAATTTTAAATTTAAGTTCATAATTAAAAAAAATAGTGAACTTAAATATTTTACTTAGGTGGACCTTTTTCAAAAGATCTAATTAAAGTATATATGAATATCATTGACAAAAAATATTGCGAAAAAGAATATAACACCCAATCAATAGCTGAGTCTCAATTATGTGTTTTAGGAGAAAAGCGAACTTTTGAAAACGGAACTTCTGGACTTCAGAATACATGTCAAGTAACGCAGATTGCAAACAAAATAACATTACATTACAATTTTTATTTATAGGGAGACTCAGGGGGACCACTTGTTTTAAAACGTAATGACAACTTTGTTGTTGGTGTTGTTTCAAGTGGGCGTCCTTGTGGATCTAAAGCTCCAGGGATTTATACATATATTGCTCCATATAAGGATTGGATTGAATCAGTGAGAGTTGAACAAACCAAAGGTTATGAAGAAATAGGTAATATTTATACCTTAGCAAATTTGAACTTTTTTTTCTTAAATTTTCCGTATTAAGTTAGTAATCTGATTATCTTATAAAGTTTTTGTAGTATTCAAGTATATATATATATATATAAATATCTTAAAAGTTTATTTAAATATCTTGTACACAGCAAACATTTTACCTTTTCTATTTTTAGAATGCTTTGGTAAAATACCATACAGAACATTGAGTACATGTTATCCAGGAGGCGAACTAGGAAAATCTTGCAATCATTTTGCCTACATTGGTGATAGAAATTTGGATCGTCCCAATTTAGTATTCATGGTATCATAACTAAAATAAAAAGTAAAAATATGATAATTTTTATTAACTGTGTATTTTTTACTCCAAGGTTGAACTTGGCTATGGAAACATAAAAGATCCTGATTACAAATGTGATGGATTTTTCATTGATTTCAATGTTGTCATTACAGCAGCTCAGTGTGCGAAAATTAATGGGTAAAATATTCAACTAAATCAAGTTAAATATAATATTAAGGATTCAAAATCTTTTATGTTTAAAGAGAATCGCCATTAGTAGTGAGGAATCAATATTCAAAGGTATATCCGTATAAAACCGAAACCAAATTAATAAGAGTTGTTAAAGTTATTCCACATCCCAATTATCAGTCTGAAACATATTTGAATGATATAGCAATAGTTTTTTTAGCCGAAAGCTCTTATGAATTAGCAAAGGATTATTATGCATGTTTATTCATCAATACATTAGATCTAAATAATGTTTATAAAGCTTTAGCATTTAGTCATGGGACCGTATCCATTGGTAATTGATCTGGAAGTTAACTTCTTGTATTGAATATGGTAAAAGTTTTACAAAAAAATATCTTTTTTTTTTAGATGGATCCCTCACAAACGATTTGTTTACAATACCAATGAATATTGTCAATAATAGTGTATGTCAAGAACATTATAAAAGTAAACCCTTACTTGAGAGTCAGTTATGTGTTTTGTATGATACAGACTTTGTAGGAGAAGACACATACCAGGTAAATAAACTTTAATAAAGCAAATTTACAATAAAAAATTTATACTACAATTGTTTTTAAGGGAAATCCTGGAGGACCAATTGTTTTCAGACGCAATTACAATTCATCTAGCAATACTTTATTTGTGGATAGTGATCAATTCGTAGAACCATTTTATGTTATTGGAATTGTTTCGAATGGACAAGGTCCTGGTGTTTTTACTAATATAACATCGTATTTAAACTGGATTGAGTCGGTTGTTTGGCCAAAAGGGACAGATGATGAAAGGATCTATATAACTTAGAAATATTTTTATACATATTGATAAAAGTAGTTTATATGTTTATTTTAAATATTTTATTACACTATAAAACGATTAATGTACTTAGTTGGAATTTTATTTTCATTTTAGAAATTTATAATTACTAGTACATTTTACTAAAACTGATTATTTAATAAAAATTTTGCATAATTTTTTTTAATAAAATATTAATTTTTAATAAAATATTAATTGCTTTAGAATTAAGGAATAGGTAAGTAGCTAAATTTTTTATAAAGTCCATTATTTGTATAAATATGAAAAATATAACTGTAATTTAATTTAAGGTAAGAATTGATTAGTAGTGATGCATTTTTTCACAAAACATGAAGTTTATAATACACCTCAAAAAATATAACATGAAGTTCTAACTAGGGTTGCCAGGTTTTGATACTTAAAGTCGAGACATCATTTAACGCAATTACTACATAACAAAATAATACAATCTCATTTTTTTTTTTATTTAGCAAATTTCATTTATCAGTATTTTCAAAGCTTTTGTTAATTTCTATAAATGTACAGAAACGTATAATAAACGTAATCCCATACGTGTTTCGTATGGGGTTTTCCAATCTCATAACATAAAATTTCATATCAGTTTACCAGGTTTTTTAAAGATTTTGCATATATAATGTTATTAAAACTAAATAACTAGTTAAAATAACAAAAAAAAAATATGTTGTGTCCACCACAGAACCAACCGCCATTACAGGAATAGCTTAATGTAAAATTTCTTTAATAGATATTTTGTCATACATAATGTAGAAATTTTTATCAAAACAATATAGATTAACTAACGTTTAATAATTAAATTTTTTTTTATATGACATAAATATGTGTGTATCATCTAATACGATATTAATTCAAACTAAAGTAACTCGTTATTGTGTAAATAATTTCTAACAAAATTTTTGGAAATTCCAATACATACACACAAATGTAAAAATATGTTTAAATTAAAATTAAATTTGGTCTTAAACAAATTTCACTAAATTTTTTTTAAGTTTAATTAAGGGGACACTAAACTTTGTCGAATTAAAAAACTTTCTGGGGCAAAATTGTAGCTCTTTATTTTGTTAAACAACTTTTATTTAATAAGTTTTTTGTACTATTCTTCATTTACAAAATATTCGAAAAAAGCATAAAAACTATCTTAGAGAAGTACCCCTACTAGGGGTTACACAATTTACTCCAAAAGCTTATCAAATCCATATTATTTATTTATTTATGTACAGCCTACCCCAGCACATTCCACTGCCACCATCAGTCACATTAATTCCATTTATTAACATCAAAATCTTATATATTAAATTTGAAAATATTCTTCTCAGCCGTTTAGGCTCCTCATGTGTGCATAACAACCACGTACAAACGTACACACAGACGGACATCATAAAAAAACATGTTTTATGGGTTTCTACACACCGGAGTAATGCATATATTCAAAAATCTCAAGGTCAAATTTTTGATGCAAAAACAATACCTATACCGCTTATTAAATTTTATATAAGCGGTTGGTAAAAATATATAAAAAAAAAATTATTTATAAAATAAGAGTTTTCAGCTGCTATTTTTGGAGTTTTCAGACAACAACGAACGTCGGTTTATTTTTATTTTTGGAATTTCCAGACAATAGTGGCATTATCCAGTATTACTGCTATTAATAACTAATTTATATGTATCAGAAATAAGTATAAAAAATGTTATGAGAAAAACAATAATAACAAAGCAGTCTTGTAAGATATATAATAAAAATAATATTAACATATTCATAATTAACTGAGATATTAACTATTGATGGATTTAATTAATAAATTCAGCTAATCACTAAAAATAAATTCAACTTTGTTTTTAATAAGAAATAAGTTGTATGGCTAATTTCAAACACCCAACTTTTCTTAATATATGGTTATTTTCCCCCCCAAAAACAAATTTTGTGTCATCGTTTTTATAAATATTTAAATAAATTTATGGGAGTCCCAGATTTTTTAATTATTGACTACATGACAGGGTAAAGGAGGGAAAAAAGTACATGATTCATAGACTTTGTGTCTCTAACTATCTCATCTAATTCATTGGGTGACAAACGTAATACCAAATTTAGTATACATTCGTACTGGTATAATTAAATAAATAAAAATATTTAACATATCAACTTTAATTTTTTGTAGTTTTCTTGAACTTTTATTCAAAACAAATTAAAACACAACTAAATTAAATTAACAAAAATATATTTAATGTATTTTGAGTGGTTAAGATTTTACAGGTGCCCTGAATTAAGGCCCTGCGAAATAAAGCCCTCGGGGTGTTATTTCCCATTTAATGGGAGTATAAATAAAAGAGTTATATTTCTCATAGTAATTGAGAAATAAAGCCCCCAAAATATGGAAAATGAAGCCCAAGGCCTTATTTCTCTTTTACGTTGGACTACGGCTTCTATGAAAAATAAAAGCCCCGAGGTATTTTTTCTCATATCAATTGAACCTGCAAATGAAAAAAAACACAATGACTTCATATTTCAGAAAAAAGTTAATTTTAATTATATAACATCAGTGACAAATATATACAGACCTTCTTGAACTATAATATCCAAAATAATTAGCACACATTTTGCAGTTGGAATCAAGGGTATTTCCTTTTTCCAAAATTAAAAAACAAAATATAATTTTACATATAAACTACATTTATATTACAAACTACACATATAAACCTGATTTTGTAACCAAAGTCTTGCATACATTAATTCATAAATACTCTGGAAAAAGGGTCAACTTTGATTTTCACTAACTTAAATATGCTTCCTAATATAGAATCTCGCATAGACAAATATAAAAGTATTAAATACATATTGTTTTATATCTAATATTTTACTTATATGTATATAGGATTATATTTTTAAATTTTTTTCATCTTTGAATATTACAAATATGAATTTTATTAGATATATATTAAATAAGAACTAATAACTCGGGGCTACATTTCTCAAAAAGTCGAAGATTCAATTGAAAGAGAAAGGACACTCCGGGGCTTTATTTCTTATAAAAATCATAGTTCAACTCAAAAGAGAAATAACCCCGGGGGCTTTATTTCTCAATTACTATGAGAAACAAAACCCCAGGGCGTTATTTATCATTAAAAGGGAAATAAAACGCTGGAGGCTTTATTTCGCATGGCCTTCATTCAGTGCACCGATTTTACATACCTTTAAAATTTTTTAAACGTGATGATTAAAAAAGTTATTAAAAAAACTAGTTTTGAATATATACGTATATGAAAAGTTTTTTGGTAGACTATCCAAATCTTAACTTTTTGTTAAGTGATCTAAAGTTTTACCTGCGAATTTTTATTTTGGATTTTCCTAATTAACAATTTAAAAAATTAATCAAAAGAAGGGACACCTGTTTGACTCATAGTATGCTTTAAATATGGCTATAATATAAATTGGTGTTTAACTATCTATTCCCCCGATTTCAAGGAGCTCTTTTATGCTTAAGCCCGCGAATTTAACCTTGTGAAAGATCATTAAAAAAAAAAGTTGCCAAATCTCTACAGCTATTGTTTTGGGGATAATTGTTCGAGGTTGCCATATTTGTATTGCTGGCGGAGTTAAGGCTTTACTGTTAAAATTAGCGATACTTCCAATACTTTTTTGAAATGTTAAATAGGGCAAATACACTAGTACAGCCTAAATTAGTTAGCTTGTATAAATAATGTTAGTTATAAAACAAAAGTGTAAGAAACTTAATTCCAAGAAAAATAAAAGACAGAATTCTTCTTTTTAATTTGTTAACATTCAACAAGATAATAAAAAAGTTTATTACTAATTTTGCTTCAATATATACAAATTAGCTGAAGCTGAAGTTTTACATGGAAAATAACTTGATTTAAAATATAAACTTACGATCATTTATATTCTTACTTTTACGGAAAAACCAAAGAGAGTAATAAATAAGTTATTAATAAAAGTATACACAGTCATTGACGTTATTTTTTATACTTAAAAAAAATTTTATATAATGCGTGCCGGAAGAAGTTCGAAATTCAAAATGAATTGCTTAAGCGGAAGAAGCATCAAAGAGAAAGCTTCGAATGACAAACTTTTAGTGAGTTTACGAATCATAATCCAGAATATCTACCAGAGGACACTAATATGTGGTTTAAACATATAATTTGTGAGTTGAGGTCGAAATCTTGGTTTAGTAAATTCAGTTTTCCAAAATCTCGTTTTAGAAAATCTAGTTTTAGAAAATCTCGTTTTTAAAAAATCTCGTTTTTAAAAAATCTCATTTTATAAAATCTCTTTTTTTATATTCTGGCAAATATTAATGTAAACTTAAAAAGGTTTCGTTCTGATTAATTAATTAAAAGCTTATATAATGAATTTGACAATTTTAAATAAACACTAGGAACCAAACTCTATCGCATTCAAAATTTTATAATGAAATGCCGAGGAATCGATTATATAGTTTGTTAATTGTTATTTACTGAATTGTAATTTAACGAAATTTTTTAAGGAAATTTTAAACGATTACAATACTGTTTTTTTTAATCAAAAATTTGCAATGTGAGAAAAAATTTAAAAATACATTTGATTACAAAATAATTTTAGTTTTTAGAGAACAGCGATAGGCTGTACTTCGAATATTCAATATATTCAATATAGGCAGTGAACTATTGTTATTTAAAAATAAATTAAAATGTATTATTTGTTATTTCTGATTTTTTTGACATTTATTAATAACGGTAAAAATAATTAAAAATTGAATTTTGAAAAATTAAGAATGTCTTTTTGTGAAATAATTTAAAAACTAATAAATATTCAAATAAATTAAGAAGAAAATTCAGAAGATTTAAACTTTCAGAAAAGATGATTTGCTTAATTATATAACAAGAGTTGATTAGTATTGAAATAATTATTTATTGAAATAGGTGACAGTGAATTTGCAAAGTGTATTGCACAATGTATTGAACTAAAAGACTGTGAGGAAGTGCAGTTGCTACATAAAGAAAAAGGAATAACTCCAACAATATGTGGTTTTAATGGAACTGAACCGAAGGTTTGTTGTTCTGAACATGATGAAAAAACTTTATATATTTTGCATTATGGTGGATTAAGAAAAGCTCAAAAAAGTAAGTTTTAGGTTAAAATTGTTCAAATTCATATTTATGTTTTCATTATAGCATATACCTAGGAAGAAAGCCTGTCGTACGGCAGGTCTAACTGTAAAAACGCAATTTATTTTTAAATAAAAAAATCAAAACAAGAAATTTAAAAAAGAACATTTCCAAAACTTCACAAATCACAATGTTTCATACTGAGATTTTTGTACAAAATATAAATAATTCAGTGTTACAGAATTACTCAATTAAACCACACACTTTTCGCGACATTTAGGTTTTTGTTAATTATTTAAAATAAGAAGAAAACAACACAAATAAATCTGAACATTCGTTGTAATGTCATTTTCTCCTAATTCATCAACAAAAAAAATAAAATTTAAATTTTTATTGTGGTGCAATTGTTTTTGTATGTAATTAAACACTCATAATTTAAAGTTGTTAACTTAATGTTACTACTTTTTCTGTTTTCAAAAGAACAATCTAATTTAATATTATAGCTTTTTATTAACATTTTTATATTTTTTTATTTGTTGTGGCATATCCTTAATAGTAATTTGATCACTTTGATTAAGTTTTGAAAATTATAAACTTAAAATTATTAAAGTGAATAAACTTGGTTAACCTTTGTTTTCTTTTTATACCCGTATCGTATGACTATATAGTCATTATACCCGTAGTCAAAGGGTATAATAAATTTGCCATTACGTTACAAAGCAGAGAAGGAGGGGGGGTAGACATAGACTCAAGTGTATGGATCGGTTCAGAATCGAAAAATAAATCGATTTAGCTATGTATGTCCGTCCGCCTGTCCGTCCGTCCGTCCGTCCGTCCGCACGATAACTCAAAAACTAAAGGAGCTAGGATCTTGAAATTTTCCCAAATTCGTTTTTTTGCAATAGCCGTCATCGCTATTTAAATCCAGCCATTTTAGTCCATGGGTTCGGGTGGCTGCCATACAACTTTTTTTTTTATATGAGTATTTCTCAGTACCTATTACAGCTACGTGTCTGAAATTTTGGCAAAAGTAGTTTAGTTTTATGGCCAAAGTTTCTGCAAAATTTGGTTGGTCTACTGCAAAGGGTTCGAGTAGCTGCCATACAACTTCTTATTTTATATGAGCATTACTCTATACCTATTGAAGTTGGGTGTCTGAAATTTTGCCAAAAATAGTTTAGTGTAATGGCCAAAGTTACTGCAAAATTTGGTTGTTCTACTGCAGAGGGTTCGAGTAGCTGCCATACAACTCTTTCTTTTATATGAGCATTATATTTCACCTATTAAAGCTGGTATGTTTGAAATTTTGCCAGAAGTAATTAATGTTTATAATAATAATGATATAATGTTTATACAACGGTCATACGGGTATCCCAGAGTTGACACAGTCTACTCTACTACACTCTTCCTCGTTTTTTATCGTCTTATTATTTGATATTTAAAATGAGTTATAAATGCGATTTGGAAAATTGTTTTGATTTTCACAAAAAAAGTAAATTTGTAAAAGAAGTTACATGGTGTATGCAAGGGTTTTAGCAGAGATTGGTACCATCCATCTCTTGACTCATTTTTCATTTATAAAGATTGTCAAAACTATGAAGGTTTGTTGCGCGGAATATTTGACTATGTATATACAAATCAAAAAAAAAAAAAATTAAATTAAATTGATAATATTAAAATTCATTATGAATATTTTATTATTAATAAGATAATAAGATTTAATATGTAGTATGTTCTGGAAACTTTTAAAAATATTGTTTTAATAAAAAATTTTTACACATACAGGCAAAAAATTTATTAAAGAAATTTTGCATTAAGCTTTTCCTGTAATAGCGATTGGTTCTGTGGTGGACACTAAATATTTTTATACGCATCGATCTAGACGAGCTAGATATAGTGTCCAGGGTATGTATCGGATCAGCGTCGAAAATTAAATCGATCTAGCTATGTATGTCTGTCCCTCCGTCCCTATGTCAGCTCGATAACTCAAAAACTAAAAGTGCTAGAGTTTTGAAATTCACACAAAGTCATTTTTAGACAATTTCTAGGTTCCCTATTGTTATTGGTTAAAATCGGGAGCTGCCATACAACTTTTTTGCACCAATATTAATTTCTTCAAAACTAATTATACTACGAAGATGAAAATTACATACGGTTAGTTATATAATGAATCGAGCACTTATATGAAGTTTCAAAATGTTACGGCTCCATTTTCGAGCAGCTGCAATACAAAGTTTTAAATTCAATAACTATAAATCTAATAAAGCTACGAGGTTAAAATTAAAATTGGGCAGGTAAAGTAATAGGACAAGTTACTTGGCAAAGTTGGACATCACTCGGACCAACTTTTAGGGTGGGCGAATTTTTTTTTATGGTTTTTTTTTTGTTTGTTTTTTTTATGGTTTTTTTTTTAAGCAAAAATTATGGGATGATAGGTTCAATTTTTTTTAACTATTTTACTTTTTTAAATTTTTTTTGTAATATATAATAGCTTAGGGGAAATAAATAACGGTTTATTTTATTGTACACATCATAGTGGGTATGCACTGGTATCTAAAAGTTGACAACGGCAACTATAATCTTCCTCGTTATACCCGTATGACTATATAGGCAAAGGGTATAATAAATTTGCCATTACGTTTGTAACGCAGAGAAGGAGGGGGGGTAGATATAGACTCAAGTGTATGGATCGGATCAGAATCGAAAAATAAATTGATTTAGCTATGTATGTCCGTCCGTCCGTCCGTCTGTCCGTCCGTCCGTCCGTCCGCACGATAACTCAAAAACTAAAGGAGCTAGGATCTTGAAATTTTCGCAAATCCGTTTTTTTGCAATAGCCGTCATCGCTATTTAAATCCAGCCATTTTGGTCTATGGGTTCGGGTAGCTGCCATACAACTTCTTTTTTTATATGAGAATTACTCTGTACCTATTACAGCTGCGTGTCTGAAATTTTGCCAAAAGTAGTTTAGTTTTATGGCCAAAGTTTTTGCAAAATTTGGTTGGTCTACTGCAGTGGGTTCGAGTAGCTGCCATACAACTTCTTATTTTATATGAGCATTACTCTATACCTATTGAAGCTGGGTGTCTGAAATTTTGCTAAAAACAGTTTTGTATTCATAATGGCCAAAGTTTCTGCAAAATTTGGTTGGTCTACTGCAGTGGGTTCGAGTAGCTGCCATACAACTCCTTCTTTTATATGAGTATTCCATTAAACTTAAAAAAGCTGTATGTTTGAAATTTTGCCAAAAGTAATTAACCGGATGATATAATGTATATGTTACGGTCATACGGGTATCCCAGAGTTGACACAGTCTACTCTACTACACTCTTCCTCGTTTTTTATTGTTTTAAAAAAAAATATATGTTTAGTAAAAATTTTTTGGACCATTAGCCATTCGGTTCAAATTAACAAAACATAACCAACATTTCAAAATTCTGTATCTATAATAAAAATCTATAAAAAAATACATAAATAAAAAAATTAATATCTAGAAAACGAATTGAACTCCATAATAATTTGTGTTTTAAAATAAAATTTGTATTATTTCTAATTAATTAAAATAGGAAAGTTTTTGAAAATTAATATTCGTTTTATCATTTCAGAATGCAAAGAAATTCAACCCCCAAAGGTTTTTCGCCGTAATGAAACCGTAGGCAGTTATTTCATAAGTCCAGGTTATTATGGATACCCTGTCACAAGTGGATTTCGATTCATGGTAATAATTATTCCTAAATCGTAAAAATTACCATTTTGAAATTAAATTAAATTTTTCAGGGTGCTATTGGCTATGGAAATATTAAAGATCCTGTATATAGATGTGGAGGATTTTTGATTACGAAATCGCTTGTTATAACTGCAGCCCACTGTACTGAAATAAACGGGTTTGCAAATTATATTTAAATTTCAAATTATTGAGACATTAATATTTGGTTTATTCAAGAGAAAAACCATCAGTTGTTTTGATAGGAAGTTATGGTCTTACATCCAACGAAACAGAGCCAATAGAAGTTCTAAAAGTAATTCCACATCCAAATTATGAAATTGAAACATATCTAAATGACATTGCAATAATCATTTTGGTAAAACAATCAATGTACGCACAAATAACAAAATATCTAAACTAAGGCCTTATTCAATTAATATTATTTTTAGCCAAACTCCAGCTTGTATATATACTGACCGATTTCAGTTTAGACATGATAACCAAACTATTGCTGCCGGTTTCGGGACAACATCATTTGGTATTTAACTTTTATTTTGTTCAAAATTAAAAAAAAATAGTGAGCTTATAAGTTTTACTTAGGTGGACCTTTCTCAAAAGAGCTAATTAAAGTATATATGAATATCATTGACAAAATATATTGCGAAAAAGAATATAACACCCAATCAATAGCTGAGTCTCAATTATGTGTTTTAGGAGAAAAACGGACTTTTGAAAACGGAACTTCTGGACTTCAGGATACATGTCAAGTAACGCAGATTGCAAACAAAATAACATTACATTACAATTTTTATTTATAGGGAGACTCAGGGGGGCCCCTTGTTTTAAAACGTAATGACAACTTTGTTGTTGGTGTTGTTTCAAGTGGGCGTCCTTGTGGATCTGAAGCTCCAGGGATTTATACATATATTGCTCCATATAAGGATTGGATTGAATCAGTGAGACTTGAAGAAACCAAAGGTTATGAAGAAATAGGTAATATTTATACTTTAGCAAATTTGAACCTGTTTTTTTTTTAAATTTTCCGTATTAAGTTAGTAATCTGATTATCTTATAAAGTTTCCGTAATATTTAAGTATATATATATAAAATTTTATATAAAAGTTTATTTAAATATCTTGTATACAACAAACATTTTACATTTTTTATTTTTAGAATGCTTTGGTAAAATACCATACAGAACATTGAGTACATGTTTTCCAGGAGACGAACTAGGAAAATCTTGCAATCATTTTGCCTACATTGGTGATAGAAATTTTGATCGTCCCAATTTAGTATTCATGGTATCATAACTAAAATAAAAAGTAAAAATATGATAATTTTTATTAACTGTGTATTTTTTACTTCAAGGTTGAACTTGGCTATGGAAACATAAAAGATCCTGATTACAAATGTGATGGATTTTTCATTGATTTCAATGTTGTCATTACAGCAGCTCAGTGTGCGAAAATTAATGGGTAAAATATTCAACTAAATCAAGTTAAATATAATAATAAGTATTTTAAATCAATGTTTTTTTATTTTTGAAGAGAATCGCCATTAGTAGTGAGAAATCAATATTCAAATGAGGACACATATCCGTATAAAACCGAAACCAAATTAATAAGAGTCGTTAAGGTTATTCCACATCCCAATTATCAATCTGAAACATATTTGAATGACATTGCAATAGTTTTCTTAGCCGAAAGCTCTTATGAATTAGCAAAGGATTATTATGCATGTTTATTCTTCTACACTTTAGACCTAAATAATGTTTATAAAGCTTTAGCATTTAGTCATGGGACCGTATCCATTGGTAATTGATCTGGAAGCTAACTTCTTGTATTGAATATGGTAGTTTTTCAAAAAAATATCTTTTTTTTTAGATGGATCCCTCACGAACGATTTGTTTACAATACCAATGAATATTGTCAATAATAGTGTATGTCAAGAAAATTATAAAAGTAAACCCTTACTTGAGAGTCAGTTATGTGTTTTGTATGATACAGACTTTGTAGGAGAAGACACATACCAAGTAAATAAACTTTAATAAAGCAAATTTAAAACAAAAAATTTATACTACAAATTGTTTTTAAGGGAAATCCTGGAGGACCAATTGTTTTCAGACGCAATTACAACACTTCTGGAAGCATTTTAAATGTGAATGGTAAATTATACAAAGCACCATTTTATGTAATTGGAATTATTTCTAATGGACAAGGTCCTGGTGTTTTTACTAATATAACATCGTATTTAAACTGGATTGAGTCGGTTGTTTGGCCAGAAGGGACAGATGATGAAAGGGTCTATATAACTTAGAAATATTGTTTTTTTATTTTTATTTTAAATCTTTTATTACACTGTAAAACTAGTTAGGTACAAAGTTGCAAATTATTTTTTGTTTTTAGAAATTTATAATTACTGCATCTTATTAAAAATTATTATATATTTAACATTTAATAAATTTCTTGTATTATTTTTAATGATCATCACATTATTTAATCTGTAAATCAAAACAAAATTGTATACATAGAATAGGCCAATTATAAACCGATTTTGACAACTTCTTTTAACTATACATAGATATCCAATATGAAAGCAAGTTTTTCTACATATATTTCAGAAATTTTCCAATTTTTTTATTATGTTAAAAAGCTAAACGTTTTATAAGGTCAAATATTTGAATACATTAGGTATATAATTATAAAAATTATTTAACTCTTATAATGCTGCCCATACACGATGGACCGGATTTTCAACTTAGTACGTGTACTTGTTAGGTTAAATTGTGTATGGGAAAGTTGAAAGATCATTTTGAAGGTTGAAAAGTTATTTGGAAGAAAATCAAAAATTTTGATTTTATTGTTTATAGTTTACATTTTGAGTTGTATTGTGTATGGACAAGTTCAACAACTTAAATGTCAATTTTTTTCTTTTTTTTTTTGTAATTTTTATTTTTGAATACGAGAACGTTGAGATATTCCGATACCGATTTGAAAAAATAATAAAACTAAATGTATAAAATAACAAAGAATTAGGTAAATAATTGGAATTAATTATAAAACTAAGTTATAAAAATGTTTAAAAATATAAAAAAATATTAAATATCATAATTTTAGAAAAAAAAAATAAATAAACAAACAATATATGTGTATTCAAATAAAAACTGTTCAAAATTCAAATTCAAAATTGTCAGATACTTTTGACATTTAACATATTTAAAAAAAACGAGGAATAGTGTTGTAGAGTAGACTGTGTTAACTTATAAACATTATATCATCCGGTCTATTACATTTGGCAAAATTTCAAACATTCAGCTTTATTATGTATAAAGTAATGCTCATGCGAAATATGAAGTTGAATAGCAACTACTCGAACCCACAACAGTAGACCAACCAAATTATGCACAAACTTTGGCCATAAAACTAAACTAGTTTTGACAAAATTTCAGACACCCAGCTTAGAAATAAAAGAAGAAGTTGTATGGATATTTAGTTTTTCTATAGTCTTACGGGTAAAAAAAGAAAAATGTTTTTACCTCAAAATATTTTAAAATTTTAACCGCTAATAAAAATATATCACGCATTATTCATACTGTTATGTAAAATATCAAAATACCAAATAATTTAACATTTTATCAAAACTATATAGTCTTAAATTTTGGACAAAAATTACTTTTTATATAAATCGCTTAGTACCTAAAAGCTTTTAATATTTGGGGAAAAACTTACTTACAATCTGAACAAAATGAGCACGCTCTGAGCAGAGCATGTACAGTTGTTGAAAGTACGCTCGTAGCACTCAGATTTAATAAAAAAAAACACAATTTAAAAAAACAGTCATTTTTATATTTGTTACGTTTTAAAAAATTAAAATAAACAAAGCATCCTGACTTTTATTTTACAAGTAAAAATCTTAAACAAACGACAAAAGGTGTTTTTTTTTTAAATCTGAACAGAAAATTAATTTTCTAAAACTTATTCGTGTTTTTTTTTTAAGTTCAGAGCACTCAGAAGTCAGAGCTTGTAATTCGTTTTTTTTTTTAAATCAGAGCTCGCTCAGAGTGGGCTCTACGTGCTCAGTTCAAATATATCGATTAGGGCTGAATAAAATAAAATACAAAGATATTTTGAAGTTTGTTTAATATTAAATTTTTGTTTGTTTTGAGTCATACGTAAGGTAACAAAAGTGATTACATCGGCCATTGCATCGATCGGTGGAATCACGGCCATAGATTTTAAAAATTTCCAGCAAGTGAAATATTATTTTTCTTTTACGATAGTGCACATGATGTAAAAAGTACTAAACATAAATAAGTCGAGTCGACTTTCCAAATTCCAATATAAAGTAAAATCAATTTACATTAATAAAAACTTTTATTGTAAAACAGAATATTTCTTTTGTTTTAATATTGTTATTAATATCTTCCCTCGTCGCTTTTTAACATTAGACCAGCTCATAGAACATAGTTGTGGTTTTCCATTACGTGCTCCTGTATTGTAAATTCCCGGCCCAATAATTGTTTATTTCAAAATTTCAATGGGATTAAAGTAAAATTTTTTTTTACTTTCAACAAGATGGTGCTACACGTCATACTGCTACCGCAACAATTGATTTATTCAAAGAAAGATTTTGTTATAACATTGTTTCTAGATAACAACAATATATGCTTTGGAATTGCAAGCCAACATAATTCGTAAATTAATTCTGAAAATTATTTTCAATACCTAAATGTCATAAAATTATCTTTCAAATAAAAAAAAACATTGGCTTTAATATTAATTTGAATGTGATTTATTTCAATTAAAAGTTCTATCATTCTAAAAAACACCTGTTATCGAAAGGCATTAGTTTTCGTTCCTTGCGTTCTTTTATGAGAAGTAAGTAAGAAAACTACTCATTTCGACACTGACTCCTATCTCAGCTACACAGTATACACACTCTAGTAGCTCTCGTAAAAGAATAGATGAGAGAAGTAGATAAAAAATTCCGGCAGATGGCCTCCGTTTAAATGTTTCATAATAGATGGATTCTCATTTGAAAAGATTATTTGAAATCATATATTCTATTAGCACTTACTTCTGCCATTTGAAAAAATATTATTTATATTGTATATTAATTATAAACTTTAATTTTTGTACTTTATTTTCACTTTACTATTATTTATCTAAATATGTTAAAAAAATAATGACAGATAATTTTAAAATGTCAAGGACATATAATAATATGTATTTAAATTTTAATTCACACTCCATAATATATCTTCTTTATACTTTTGAAACATATATTATCGTTCCATTTACAAACTACTTTTAGCTACTCTTTTTGTTTGCTAAAAGTAACGCATGCAATAAGATTAAATTTAGTGGAACTGGTGGAACTGGTGCAACTTTATCACTAATATATTTTATTTTATAGTTATTTTCAATAATGAATAAATAAAGGAAATATAAATAAATAATTAAAAATTCTAAGAGATGTCACTCTTATGAAATTTTTATATAATTTAGCATTTTTAACTTGATCATTTGCTACTAATCAGTTCAGTTCTTTACTTAACAGTTGACACTCTTTAATTGCATACTCGGCATCAAAATGTCACTCAAAATTTAATTTCGACTCTCGAAATTCTTTCACCACACCTAATTCTACAGGTGACAGCTCAATTTAAAATGACAGATGCTGTAACAGATTTTTCGGATAGAATAAAGTTTTGGTTTTGGTGCTTGCAAAATTTCAAATTGTATTTTGTAAAATATTTGCCAAAGTTTTATGTTTAAATAAAATTAAATAATAAAAATAATGACAATTATTTGTTGTGTTAAAAATTTCAATAAAAATTCAATGTGTTAAGTGTTAATTAATGCATTAAATTATAAAACAAATTACGTGTATTTTACTTAATTTTTTACGTTTATAGAATGTCCAATTTTATGGTGTATAGTTGGTGAAATAATTTAAATTCTAACACCGGACAAGTTTTAACTGAAAATATATAAAAAAAGTTACAAAATACAAATATAATTTTAATATAATATTATAATTAATGAAAAAAGTTAAATTAAAAACTAAATTAAAATATTTAAGAAAGGTTCATTCTAACCTAATAAAAGTACAATTTATCAAAGAGAAATTGCAAAGGCGCCGATACAGTGCCTTCCAATGCGAAAAGAGAATACGCTAAGGAGAAAAGACAACGAAGGATTTGTTATATACTGAAACTCCTGTCGGTGCATAGGCTGAATCTAAAAAAATGATTCAAGGGGATAACTTGGTAGGAAACCAAAAGTAAGATATGGAAATTTATTGATTTCCCTTAAAAAATTAATTCACTAAAAACCAAATAAATTCAATTCTTAACGCCTTTCATATATAAACGTTTTTTTAAAAATTTTTAGATCTTGTTCAGCTTATCAAAACATGGATATATTTAATAGGTAACATACATAATATTCAAAAAACAATTATATTTAAAACATTTGTTAAAACACCAAAATTCAATAAATATCCCAAGCTAAAAAACTGGTTAGGATTTGAAAGGAGCACGTTTAAATATAAAGAAAAAAATATTAAGAATTAAAAAACATATAAAATGAATATTTTTCGCTATTTATCAAGTTTAATATTAAAATTATCTTTATTTACAGAGATCTAGCAATAATTGAAGATGATGTATATAATAATACTTTAAGTCCCAGGTATATAATTTTATATGTAACTTAATATTATACAAGTGAATTCAACAAAAACAGGCAAAAAAAAAATCTTTAAATGTTTAAATTCATTAACATCTATTAATTATTTTATTTAAATGTTTAAATTCATTAACATCTATTATTTATTTTATTTTGTTTTTGTAGTGATATTGGGGAAGGACTTCTGTCATCTATTGATGTAAGTTTCTTTTATTAAATATTATAATATTTTAGTTTTTTTTATATAATATAGGTATTATTAATTTTTTCAATAAAAAAAAATTTATTTGTTTTATTTTAGACTGCTGATTTGATGATTGTGAATCAGGTAAGTTTAATCTTCAGTTGACACTTTTCTATTGAGCACTCTACTTGACCAATCACCTTGTATGTAAATGATCATAAAATTAATAGTAGATGCCAAAATCTATAAAGAAAAAGGTGATAAAATAAATAACGTTAGCTAAATATAAATTAATTGCAGAATAACTCTGTATTAAAAAATCAGAAAATTTTACATCACGATTTAAGCTCAAGTTTAATGGAAACATTTCCCATATGGTAAATTTAGGATGTTTCATATGCAGATAAAATGTAAAAGATTCTAATGTGTTTCTTAATCTTATATCTGTTGATTCAGTGACATCTGCTCTAGCTAGTATTGTTAAACTTTCTTTAAACTAAAAACAAATGCGAAAATAAAGTTAAATACAAGTAACTCGTTCATTTTATATTTATTTATATTACTTGCATTTCGTAACTTCTAAATGATACTAATATTACAAATATTTCAACATATATTGTTGTTGCCCAAATTAGAGATGTTATAAATAATCTTAAATCCATAGAGTTTTTATCAAAAATATATTCCACTATGAAATGATAACTCATAAAAAGCTGGTAATTTATAACAAAATATTCACATAATAGTCCGACCATTAATGAAAGATTTACATATTCCACTAATAATTCAATGATTTTATTTAAGTTATGTACTTGGTTAGATATTAAATCAATTCGATCACTTAATTCACAATATTTTTTCATTTTATAATATTTACTATAATCAGTTATTAGTTCTTGCTTATTTAGTATATTAATTTCAGTTATGACTTCTTTTAATAGATTATTTACTATAGTCATAAAATATCTACATAACAACATAGCACCATAAACGGATGTTGGTATTGTAACTCTGATAAAATATGGCATAGATAAACAAACAATAGCATATAAATAAATATAAAAAGGATCGGGAGTAAATTTGTCATACAATAATGTTAAATAAACTAAAGGAAATAAAATTAATTTAATCAAATACATTATTATTTTAGATTTATCCGGATTTATATCTTTATTATAAAACATTAAAAATCTTACAGCTTTTCTACATCTCCATTTCAATTCAGTAAAAATTTCGGAATTTCTATGTATTTTTAATAATTGATACAAGTAAACGAAAAATGATGAAAATGAACTAATATAAACGTATATTGCACCTAATAATGTATTCGGTTTTCTTTTTTCTAGAACCAGTTTCCGATATTTCATTCCATTATAAATACAACATGTATAAATTATAAATATACATATCCAATTAAAAATTGACTTAAGCATTTGAAAATTAGTTGTAATAATTTTACAGTAAAATTTATTAAAATTTTTATTAGTTTGGTCATTTTTAAACTATAATAATGATTAATTTTTAAATTTTATAAATTTCAAATCACACGACAATTTATTCGAAATGAATAAGTTTAAGTTTAATTTTGTTGAAAAAATTTTGGTGTTGTTAATGTCTTTTTAATTGTTCATGAATAACTGGCAATTAATAAAAAAAATTTTCGAATAACTGCGTTCTTTGAACTAATAAATTATTCGATAATTGAAATTTATTTTTTATAAAACAACTAGTTTAAATATTGTTTCTTTTTTAGAATTTTGATGTGGATAATTTCCCTGATAATATATTTAAACGTGAAGCAGATGAAGAACCGCTAGAAGAAACGAATGTAAGAGCTTTTTTAATAAGTTTGATAAAATAGTCTTAAAACATGGTATTTTAATGTTTTATTTCTAGAATGATGTTTTCCCGGATTTAAATGAACATGATTTGGGGATGATAAAGTTTGATGTAGTTTTTAATCAACCTGAAAATTTAGTTAAAAATCATTGGTATTATTCAAATGTTTTACAAAAAATTTTCATAAGTTTAAACAAAACATTTCATTTTGAAATTGAGCATAAACCAGTTGATCATGATTTATTTTTACGTGTCATGATGGTGTTTATTGAAGAAATAAGTTCACCAGTAAAACGTTGTCAAAATCATATTTTTGGTGAAAATGGTATATTTTTAATAAGTAAAGTACAGAAAAAAAAAATAATATTTTTAAAACTTTACAGCAACATTTTGTGAAAGCAAAAAATTAAGTATTATAAGAACAGAAAATCCTCGAGCAGAGTATTGTGGAAATGGGGATGGAAAAAACGTAAAGGATCGATTGTCAATAAAAATACCTCTAAGTAGTGTCCCACCAAACGATAAAAATATGGTAAAACAGTCAATTGCATTAAAATTTGTTTGCCAAAATTCATGTATTGGAAGGAAACCAACAGCAGTTATATTTTGTTTGGAAAATAACAGGTATATAGGTTGATACTGATGAGTAGTATCCTATAACTTAAATCTTGCACATATGTTTTTTTTTTTAATATTATTGAATATTTATATTAACTCTTTCAGGGGCTGTATTTTATCTAAAAAAGTGGTCAACATAAAAGTATGCAGTTGTCCAAAACGAGATAAAGTTTCTGAAGAACAAAGATTTTTAAACGCTAAACGAAATGCTGAACAAGGTTCTTACTTTTTTAAATAATAAAAATTAAAAATATTTTTTTAATAGTAAATTGAATATTTTATAGCTCAGTTAAGTCTTCCGAGTGGGCACTCATCAGCAAAAATCCCAAAAATCAAACAAGAAATCAATATCTTATCACCACCTTTATCATCTTCTTCACCACCTTCTGATGATAACAATTCAAGTTATAATACAATCAAAATGGAGCATCATCCACCAAATAGAAATTTTGGTATAACTCATTTGTCAGATGGTAGCGTTAGTTTAACCTTGAAATTGCCAAATGAATTAATGGCATTTGAAGTTATTAAAAATACTTATAATAGTATTGCCGGAGAAATTTCACGAAATTCGGTTAATTGCGGGTGGGATATTTATTTAGATGAATTAAATAAAATACAAAACAACAAATAATTGCGCATTACTTGAACAACTTATTTTTAATATTGGTAAGTAGAAAATTTTTATTATTTGATTAAATTTTATAATTTTTTTTTATTTATTTCAGAAATATTGAAACTTGGTTTAATATCTTTTTTTTTTTCAAATTTTGTTTTAAGTATTTACTAAAAACTAGTAATAAGATTTCATTTGACAAAATATGTATTAGTTTTAGTTACAAATATTTTGCCATATTTCTTAAATATTAAAAAAATAAAAAAAAATCAGAGAACTTTTTTAGGATTTAAGTGATAAATGTATGCAATTCTTTTGCAATATTGGTTAAATTTTAAATATTGTTTTTGAAAAAGTACTTTGTAAGTCGAATAATTTAATGCTAATTCTGTTTTTAGTTTATTTTTTTTTTTATTAAAATGTCTCTTTGTTTAATATTTTACGTATATGCGTAAACTTTTATATTTTATAAGTACTCTATGAACATATGTAACTTCAATGAACATGACAACTTTTTTGCTTTCAAATAACATTTGTTTTTAATTAAAGTTATATTTTCGTTTAAAGACTGGTCCAATTTACATTAAAATTTGTTCTCAATTTTATTATAATTAAATTTGAAATTTTTTGAATTTTGAAAATCAAAAATATATAAGAAAAATATAATAAATATCAATTAACAAATTTTTGATATACTTCTGTGATAGATAAAAACAAAATTACATTAATTTTTAACTTTTTCAGCTCTGTTTCTAATTTTTTTTCGAGATAATATAATTGGATCAAACTTCAGTTAACATAAAATTAATAATAATTAAAAAAAATTATAACATATTATATTTTAATTGGTCATATAAAATAAAAAGAAAACGTCGAGAAATTGAAATTTATTTAAATAGAAATTTTTTTCACTACTTTATGCTTAATTAAAACTTATTTTAATATTAATACTAAAAAACCATCAAATTAATATTGTCTTGCGGTTTATAAATCAGTGAATTACTAGCCAATTTAACAAATTAAACGTATTCTCGACTTTTCAGTAGTACAAAAATCTCAATAGCAAAATTAAATCAAAAACCGTTAGTATATATAAGTATTTTTTTTTTTTCAAATTTCAAAAACTTATTTCCACATTAAATATGTTAAAAAGAGTAAAATAATAGATTTATGTATGAAAAAATTAATATAAATAATTAAATAGAAAATTCTTATATTAAGGAATAATAATTATAAATAAAATTTTATTGCTAGTGCAATAAATATATAAATAAATTTTTATAAAAAAAAACTTATTAATTTGTAACTTTATTTTTATCATTAAAGTTTAAAAAAAACAAATAATTGTTAATAAGTGCAAAAATATGAATTGGTTTAATTTTTCCTTAATTATATAATTTATATAATTAAAAAAAATTACAAATTACTTTTTATAATTAAAAAAAAATAAATAAAATACATTTTAATACATAAAAAATTATAAGACAAACAATTCCAGTTTTCATTATATAAATACTTCAATTTTTTATTTAAATCTAGAAATTAAAAATAATTAAAATTAAGGTAATTAATTTTATAATACCATTACAGGAACTTAATTATTACTTAATTTTTTTGTTTTAGTTATTGGCAAAGAACGATTTTTTTTTAAACTTAAATTGAAATTATTCAACAATAAAATTTAGTTTAATTATTTTTCTACTTAATATTAAGTGCCTTAAAAATATAAAAAAAAAAATACAAAACATAACCGTAATGAGTATTAAGTAAACAAATTAAAAAATTATTAAATTGATGAATAGTTAACTATTTTATTTTTTAAAATATGACTTCTTAATCAAAAAGTTGAGAATGAAAATAATTTTTGAAAACTGATAGTTATCTTTAGAGGCAGATTTTGTTTAAGATTACAATTGATCTCATTCTAATATTCTTTAGTAATATTTTATTTTGATGGTCATATAATTTATTACAAGAGCTATAATTAACAGTCACAATGTGAAGATTAATACATTTATTTTAGCTATATCCGTATCAATTTAAAAAATATTCGAAATTGAATTTTAAACAAAGAGTTCTTTTTTTAAAACCGTTTATTTGGAAAATCTGATCCGATTCCTAAAAAATGTATATATAGTTAAAAATTTTGTATGCGAAATAATATAAAAAAAAAACATTTTAAATTAATGAACAAACAATATTAATAAAACATTTAAATTTGTATATGACCATAATTTTAAAATATTACAAAAATTAGTTACACATTAATTACATAAAATAAAATTTCATTTACATAGTTTTTTCTTTTAGTTTGTCAAAACATTAATTTTAATTCTTTTGGTATAAGTTTTTGTATTTTTCCAATATTTGAAATAAGAAAAGAAAATACAAATAAAAGAAAACATAGGTTAAGACTACCTTAAATATATCGTGTAGTTTTTTTTAACTTTAATTTTTTAAGGTCATAAATCGACAACAATTGTCAACATTTATATTAAATAAAAAATAAAAAAACCAAACGAAGATGTCCAAAAAAGTTTTTACATATAACCATAAAGTAACATATAATATAGAGTATTCACGTAGAGTAAAATTTTTTTACCAATTTTTTTAAAAAATATTTTTCGTTTTTACTCATTACTCAAAAATTATTCTCATAACAATTATTTTTAGTTAAAAATTGAGAATAATTTGTTTTTAAACTCATAAATAAAAAAAAATTCTTCTCAATTTCTTGTTTTGAGTATTTATTAATATACCTTTAAAAAACTATATGAAGGGTATATACATACATACATATATATTTATTTTTATACATTATTCTTCTTATTCCATATAAAAGTATGAAAAGCTAAATCTATACTGAATGCATAGTGTATAGGTATATTAACACATATAAAATATTTAAGGTCTTTTTACTTTTTTTCGTTACTTTGAAATTAAAAAAACTAAATAGAGATTTTACATCTTTTATTGATGCATGTGTGAAATATGAAATTAAAACAGCTAAGTGTATTTTTCGTTCTTCTTGTAAATCAAAATAGAAAAATTTATTTTCATATTTATTATTTGTAACTTTTGATATTAATGTTGAATGAATGTGCGACAGACAAGCTTATTATTAAAAGTTGTATGGCTTGTAAAATCATAAATAATCTTATCATTTTAATAAGTATATATAAGAATTTTACGTTTAAGAAGAATTTAGTTCGTTATTTTGATTGACTCAAATTTTTTTTTTTTAAATTTAAATGGACATGAAAGGTAAAAATATAAAATTTAATAAAACACCGTTCGAATGTTTTCTAAGGGTACTTTTAAATTTTCTAGATTTTTTTGACTATAAACTTTAATATTTGAGTTACCTATTATTAAATGTTTTAGAAAAAATATTTTCTTTATTAAAATTTGAAAACTCTTTTGACTGAAAGTTTAAATTAGATAGTGGAGTTATAGGATTGATTTCAATATTATTAGGCAAACACAAACTTGGAAAAGCTCCCTTTTTTAGTTTTCTCCCTAAAAATTTTTTCTCGAAATGGTCTTCGCAAATAAATAATTTTTTTGTTTTTAAATTTTCTATACTTACACTACATGCCGATACCCAAATTTCGAATAAATTTTTCTCTTTTGGAAATTCATACAGCCTACCGTCAAAATTACGTCTACTTCTATTGCACACTATGCAAGGGGTACCATTCTTACGGTAATCTGCTTTTACGTCCTTAAACATTCTTCATTTAAAACATGCATAAAGAAAATGAAGGAATGACAAAAGGAATAAGCAGAGAAAATAGATATTTCTGACAATGCGGAATATATCTATCAGGCCGAAACGCTAATTTGATGTTCAGAATTTAACCAAATTTAAGTATATTTATAAAAAAAAGTTTATTATTTTATAATAATACATCAAATACATAATAATCATAAGATTATTACATAAAAGACATAAAGTATTATAATATTTTTCAGAAGATTAATAGACAAAATTTTTACATGGCTTTATAAAAATATACCGCATTGTTTCAGATCAAGAAATTTAGAACGTATAAAAATGCAAGGTGTTTCATGAGTAAAGTATTTTACATATTACATATTATTATGATTACTATTTCTAATGTAACATCTTGCATGATAAGTTATAAGAAAAATGCAATGAAATTTAGAGAAAAGCTATAGTAAAAGCAATAAGCTATGATGTGACAAGTTATACCTCGTAATTACACGAAATTTTGGGGGATATGAAAAAATTTTTTAACTGGAAATTCAAATTTTGTAAAAAAAAAAATTTCGTAAAAATATGTAATTACTTTAATAATGATAACTTGTCATGTAGCGAATGTTATTTTTCTTTTTTAATTGCTTTTGTCTAAAATATAATACTTATTCTAATAGAAAATTTATAAACTAATACTTACATGTAAATTTTGTTCCTCAATTTTTTTAATTCAAATTTTAATACTTAATAATATGTTCATAATCATAACAAAATAAACACTTGTAACAAAATAAACACTTGACATTTTTAAAAATGCGCGCCTTTATTAAATTGATTATAATTCTTAATATCAAAATAAGAATACATAAAAAATACATCAAAAAAAAAATAGAGAAAAATATCACATAAAAAAAGTTAAATTTACAAAAAAATATGTACACACATACATTTTTCTTAACATTCATAAAAATATGCATAAAAATGTAAATATGTGAATATGTACATACATATACATATACTCTTCATATAATATCATAATATTCAAATTATGAAGAATTTTTTTTTTTTCTAGAACTTAAAAAAAATTCTTCTCAATTTTTAAGTAAAAATATTTGAGTTTTAAAATGAATTTTGAGTGTTGAGTAAAAATGGGACGGGATATTGAGTAAAATGGGACGGGATTTTTAAAAAGAAATGACTAACGAATTTTGTTCTACGTGAATACTCTATATATATGTTACTTTATGATATAACTTAAATTCATCATACCTTGATAGTATTAAATACTGCAACAAACACACCTGTAATAAGTTTATAAAAAAATAAATAGAATTAAAAATATAGAAATTAAATCTTTATTCACCGAATTGTCAACGGCCTAGTGAACGATTAACGAAATTAAAGCCTAGTCTAAATGAATTGGTGCCTTATATTTATTAAAAGAGTAGAAAGAATATTTTTGAATTCAAAACCTACAAAAGGCCTGGACATTGAAAAAATTTAAATGTATTAATATACGTTAATGTGTGGAACGAAAGCTCTACCAAATGAAAATGAAAATTTTATTCTTTTATGTTTAGGAAAAATTCCTATTTTTATTAATTTTCTTTTCAAGTTTTAGCTATGAAGTAATTTGCCAAATATTATTCTGTAACATATCAAAATTTCAGCTTCCAACTCGAAGTTTTTAATATATTTTCAGCAAAATATATTGATGATTTTTTATTAGAATCACCGCCATTGTAACACTCAAAAAATAATCAAATGTACATTTTTTAAAATTTTTGGTGAAGAAAGCCTGGGTAAGAAAGTTTTAATTTAGAAGTAGTGTTTTTATTTTAAAGTACCTTTATAAAATAAAATATTTTTGATTTTTTTGATGGATTTGAAATTGATGGATTTAAATTTTATTTTTAAAATAATACAATTTTTTCTACACTAAAAATTAATTAACTTTCTAAAACATTTTATTTAAAATTTAACAAAGTTAAATTCATTTATTTAGTTCCTAAAATTTTTTTTTTTAATAATTTATAATTCCTTAATATAGGCCTTAATTATTCGGTTGTTGAATATAAATTCAATTATAACAATAGCACGATATCTTTTGGAACATTTTCAATTTCCGATTTAAGAGTTTTTGAAAGCATTATGGGCACACGCTGTTGGAATACTGGACTGGTAACCAAGAGGTATTTAAATTGCATTTTCCAGAATGTGCTTGAATTTAGATAGTTATCAAAGAACGCGTTTATTATCAGATGCAGTTCCAAGTAATTTCCCCGGTTGACTTAAAAAATATTATAAAATTATATAAACATTAACTATCTTTAATCTTACTTTTTTTATTTCCATCAAATTATTATTTACATTATTCAACTTCTAATTTTCTAATAAAATTAATAAACTTGTTCAATTCAAAATGTCAATAAATTTTCATTGAATGACCACTAATGTCTTAAATGATTATCAAAGTTTCTAAGAAGGCTTTTTTATTTAAAATGTCAGAAGGGATTTTTTTTCAATTCATACTTATGTATAAAAGATGATTTGAGTTATTTTAATATTTGTTGGTGGACTACGGCTTTTTTCCATAAGAATACGTGTAAATTCGTTATTAATTTAATTAAGAATACGAATAAGTCGTTATTTTTTTTCTTTCAATATCTAGGCCTTCTGAATTAACGATTATAATGATTCAATTTTCCGGGCCTTTTGAATTAGTCTGAACAAAAAATATGTGAACAACGTAATTTATAGCTAAAATTTAAAAAATGTGTAAATTAAAATAAAAAGTTATATTTAAATTTTGTTATAATTTTACTTTATTTTTTACACAAACTAAAAAAAAATATTTATTTACATACATAAAACAAAACATAAATAAAAATGTTTTACATTTTTGTTTTCATTAATTTTTATTACTAAACGTTTCCATTATCGCGTTAAATTTTTTTCAAAAGCAATATTTTCAATCCAATCTAAATATGGATTAATTTTTGTATAAACTCCTGGCGAATTAGATGCCGCACAAAATTTACCAAAAGAAGTTATACCAACAACATAATTAACACAATTATATTTTCCCATCTGAACATTAATTGGACCGCCAGAATCACCCTAAAATTAAAAAAAAATATATAAAATAATATATAACTAATTTTCCTCTTCGCTTTTTTAGGTTTTTAAAAATTTTTATTACCTGGCATGTGTCTTTTCCACCTTCTAAATAACCGGCACAAAATTGGTCTTCTGTAATACCATCATGCAATTTAATTTCTCTTTTATACAATTCATTACATTTTTCACGGGATATAATTTCCAAATCAACTTTTAATAATTTTTCTGATTTTGGTCCTAAATATCGTGTTCTACCCCAACCAGTTGCAGTTACAATTTCAATATCATTCATATCTGAACGAAACCATAAACATGCTGGTTTAACATATTTTGAAAATTTTACCATCCTATTCAATTTTAACAATGCTATATCATTATAATATTCATCTCTGTTATATTTTGGATGAATAATAATTTTAGAAATATGGAAATCTTGTACATTTTCTTCCTGTTTCATTGAATTTATATATTGTGCACCTAGCCTTACACGATCCGGTTTTTGCCTAAAAGTAAATAAATTTTAAATATTTCTAAACAATTTAAAACAAAATAATTGTATGTTACTAATATTGAAAAAATTTAATATATTAAATTAAAAAAAAATATATATATATTATTAATTACGTACCCACCTAATCTAGTACAATGTGCAGCAGTTAATACATATATTTCACTAATTAAAGTTCCACCACATGCCCAATTAATTTGACCACGTTCTCTTATCCAACCAATTGCTGCCTAGTATAATTTAAAAATTGTCATAATATTAATTATTTTTATTTTAATTGTGAAGATTTTGATTAAGTATTTTACCATATGTGGATATTCGCCTGATACTGTTTCGTCACCACCAACTATTAATGGTATGCTTGGTTCACATTTTTTAATACCGTGATGAATTTTTCGTGATTGTTTTAACATATTCATTTCAAGATTATTATATTTTGCGCATTCTAAAAATCAATAAAATTTAATATTATTTTAATTTGAAAAACTCTTTAACTCTTTTAAAAGTTTATTAAAATAACAAAATATTAAAATATAATGGATATTACTTACTTTTTGCACTTATCCTTTCAATATCACTATCATCAACAATATTATATCCATTTTCAGATGGACAACAAATAACTGGAAGATTTTCTTGATATGAACAAATATCTAATTTAATACCATGTACTCGAAATTCTCGGACAATATGTAAACATTGATGGGCAAATAAGCAGTATCCATTTCTTTGATCAAAATTTCTACGGCATGGTGAACCCAAAGCTTTATTCAAATTTTGTCTTAATTTATCTGATTGTCTATTATTATTATTATGTTGTTGTTGTTGTTGTTGTTGTTGTTGTTGTTGTTGTTGTTGCTTTTGCTGATTTTGCTGTTGTAGTTGTTGTTGATATTGCTGTTTTTGTTCATCTTGTGCCGTTTGTTTTATCGTAAATGATGAAGTTTCAAAAGAGTCTGGAAAAATAAATTTACCACCACCTCCACCATTATTTATTGAAGCCTGTAAATTATTATGAACATTTTGATTTGGTCTTACAAATGGTAGACTCTGTTGATTTCTTGAATAATGATAACTTGGAAAAATCTGATCTGATGTATATGATTGTAATCCATTTGAAATTTGTTTTGATCTATTTGGTATTGTATATTTAGTTGTTGCATACATTTGATATAATTGTCTATTGTTTCTTAATGAAATTGTTGCATCTCCTTCAATACTATCCATTGTTTTAATTATTTTCATGTTATAAAATGATAATATAATAAAAATTAAAAATATTTTAATATTAATCATTTTTTATAATAAATTTTCACTCTTATTTTAATGTTAATATTGATTTTGTTATAGTTAAGTATTGACACTTTGTTTTGTGTATATTGCAAGTGTTTCTTCATGACTGAAAAATCTTTAAAGATCATCAGGTCTGTCTGTAATGTATATATGTATGTAGATGAAATATATATGAATCAATGAAATTTTTGTTGCAATAATTTTAGTCTGGAATATTTTTTTTTTGTGTTTTTATAATTTTGCGGCTAGTTTTTCTCTTATTAAATCCGGGATTTATAATAAAAATAACAAAGAATGACTACAACAAAACAAAATTACTTTCTCATAATCATCTGTATTAATGCTAAATATACGGAAGTAAAATTTAAAGGGTATATTTATGTTTATTGTATACTCTGTTATCCATTATCTGCACTTGTTCCTTAAATATATTTTTCACTTTAATTTTCAAACTTATGTTTAGGTGGTTTATGATGCTACTTATGATTTACACTATTTTTTTTTCTTTGTTAAATACCTTCAGGTAGGTGAGAAATTTCAATGTAAATAATAAAATAACAACTAGATTATAGAATGAAGTAACCATATCATCACAGTTTCCTGGAGGTACATATAGTTTAAATATTAAAATAGCCGTAATAAATTGTTTAAATGAATGAGATATCTAAAATATTTCTATAGGTCATAACAATTTGTAATTTAGATAAAAACGAGGAAGAGTGTAGTAGAGTAGACTGCGCCAACCCAGGGATGCCCGTATGACCGTAATATACATTATATCATCCGATTAATTACTTTTGGCAAAATTTTAAATACACAATTTATTTAAATTTCAGTTATGTATAAAAGAAAATACAACTTGGAAGACAGTTCTTCGAACCTTTTACACTACATCGGCGAAATTTTACTCAGACGTTTGAAATAAAGTTAACTCGTATTGAGAAATCAGCCAGCAACCAGCTTTATTAGGTACAGAGTAATTCTCATATAAAAAAAAGAAATTGTATGGTAGCTACTCGAACTCGTGGAGCAAATTGGCTGGATTTCAATAGCGATGATGGCTATTGTATAAACACGAATGAGTGAAAATTTCAAAATCCTAGCTCCTAACAGACGGACGAACTAATGAATATACATAGCTAGATCGATTTACTTTTCGATTCCGATCAGATCCATACCTTTGAGTCTATATCTACCCTTCCCGTTTTTCGCGTCACAAACGTAATGGCAAATTTCGTAAACCTTTTAACCTATAGTCATACGGGTATAAAAATCTATTTTTATAATATCATGTACTAGGAATAATGATTAAGTTTTTTTTTAATTTCCCCACATACTACACACATTTTGATACATAAAAACATTTTCTGCTTATTATTTTCTAATTTATAATTAAAATAAATAATTATTTAAAAACAGATCATTTAACTTTTTGTGTACTGAAGAAAAAATTCATTGAGAATTTAAAAAGATAATAATATGTAAAATAGGTAATAATTTCTTTCATGTATGTATTAGGTATTAATGACTTTAGTCTCAGTTCTAAGAAAAATCTTTTAACGCCATAAATTAGTGTCATTAGGAGATAACCTGTTTTATTTAATTTACGTAATCATATTCTAAAATCATATGCAGATAACTAAAAAGTTACCTAACTATTTTGAAAATCTTAACGGATATTTTAAAAGAAATAATAATTAATTTATAGTTTAATTTTGTCAGGTTCATTTTTTTGTTTTATGAGTAAAGTATATAAATAGAGTTACCATATACCGTAATAATTAAATAAGAACGCACATGTTGTTTTTTTTTTATTATTACATATATTAATTTTCATCTAGAACATTTTATTTAAAATATTATATCCAACAGTTTTATTTTTTGAAGGCTAAGTTAAAGCATCCGTAATCTCTTTACTCAATAGAAGTGTAGCCCACCTTTTTTTATTTCCTATATTAAACTTGTGCTTTCTATTCACAAACAATTCTAATATTATAATAATTACAAATTTTTTTTACAATTCTACTTCTGTTTTATTGATTCATTCTGAACTTTTATTTTTAAAAAATCAAGAGACACTTTCTTAAATTTTAAGGAAATAGCCCTTTATAATTAAGACACTTTTAACACATATTAAAATAAGAGTTTAGAGCTCCACTATTTTAATATTTGAAGCACCACTATTTAATAAAAAATTTGGACAGGTGTTTTAGTTATAGGTCCTTAAAAAATTTATATGTTCAATAACTGGCCCCGTACAGCCTATTACAATGCCTATCTTTAGCTAAAATTTCTATTTTTTTTCTTTAAAATCTGGACCTGCCACGTTCGATTATTCTTGTTACATATACCGAGCTTATGAAGACTCAAAATTATTAATTAAAAAAAAGACCTTTTATTGCAATTACTGAAGCCCGCCGAAAAACTATAGTTCAATTTCACAATCCTTGTTCTTTTGATTTATAGTTATGTTGTGGACAGACAAACGGACAGACGAATAGTTACTATTCGACTAACTTTTCAATTCTGATTCGATCTAAATCTATCTACCTCATCGTCTTCTGCCGTCATAAACGTAATGGTCAATTTAGAATATCGATTTATTAACTTAATCCATCGATTTGAAACTATTTATATTTTAATATAATTTAAATTTTAGATAACATTAGTCGGTGTTTCGTTTATATAAGATTCGAAAGATCGTCAACTAGTAAGAAACGTGGAGTAATCTTCTTTTTAACTAGAGAAAATAATTTAATCAATAAATAAACCATTTGAATCTTACAAACATTTTTTTTTTATATATTTCTATTAATTATTGGGAAAAACAAAATCAGGATTATAAACTTTAAAAGTTCTGGGCCAAACAATACTTTCAAGCCATGGTAGATATGAATGAACTCTGGTATAAACTCCTGGGTATGAACTACCACAAAATACACCATAAGATACAATTCCAATTAATGAATGAAGAGGTCGTCTTTTACTTGGTAAATTTAATTGTAACGGACCACCAGAATCACCCTAAAAATAAAACAATCAAGAAAAATACAAAATATTTTAAAATGTATATGTTGAATACCTGACATGTGTCTACAATTCCATCTAAATCTCTAGCACATAATTGATTATCCAAAATACCAAATGGAGTTTCACCCAAAAGTGGTAATGCTTTATTACATTCTTCATTACCAATTAAATCTAAATTCATTTCAGTTAAAACATTTGTTTGAACGTGACCAAATGCTGTTGCACCAAAACCGCATGCAAATGCAAATTCATATGGTATATATTCTAATGGCCATAATTGAACAGGACGAATTTTTGATGTAAATCTAATCAAATTTTATAAATCATATATATATATATATATAATATATATATATATATATATATTATATATTATTTTATTATATATTTAAATCCCATTAACATAATTAAATATTTTTAATCTTACATAACATTTTCTGTTAATTTTAACAATCCAATATCATAATAATATGAATCATCACCATAATATGGATGAATTATAACTTCTTCAATTTCTTTTGTTACAGATCCATCCTCAAAATCAGAACTTTGTTTGCGTAAATCAATTGCACCTAATTCAACATGTGTTGGATGTTCTCTAAATGAAAAAATATAAATACGAAATTCATATATAGGAATTATTACATATAATATTTTTGAATCTTATATTCATTGAACTTACCCACCAAAATCACAACAATGTGCAGCTGTTAATACATATTGTCTGCAAATAAAAGGATACTCTATACTATAAGGATTAATTAAAATATATTTAAAATACCTTGATATAAGACTTCCTCCACATTTCCAATCAATTACATCTTCAAAATCTCTTATAACACCAATTGCGGCCATATGAGGATATTCACCTGGATCGGCTAATTCTCTACCATTTAATTCTTCTGGTGTTAAAAGTGCGGTATCAAGACGAGCTTCTGTTCCAAATATTTCTTCCATATATTCCTCAAATTCTATAATTTATCAAACTTTAGAATATTTTTTACTTAGTTTAACAAATAAATAAACTTTACTTACTTGCTTGACTTGTACGATTCAATACTGAACCATCTTCATCAATTATATTTGTAGTATTACCCCATTCAACGGGTTTCCATCCTGTTAGAAAATAAAAACAAAATTTCAATATTCTTTTAAACCTTCAATTACCTAAAATTTATATTAGGTTGCCGCTAATGAGACACCTTGAAAAATTTTTTATGAATAGAAAATATACTAAAATATTAAAAGCAATTGTACTGCAAATTGCTTCTAACTAAGTTTGAATTCAATTAGTCGAGAACTGTTAAAATGAGAGGACCATAAATCCAAAAAGTTGTTGCGACGAGATGATGAACAGATGAACATTGAAGTTTGATGCGCGAAGTTTGATATTAATTGGATGTACAGTGCATCTGTTATTAGTGGACAAGATAAAAAATCGTATGGATATTTTTATATAATAAATATATTGTTTTTTTAATCCCTTTTGAGATTTGCAAATTGCAACATGTTCCTGTAGACTATATGATACAAAGTGAAGGGTATTGAATCGAATCGAAAAGTGAGTCAATTTATCTATTCTGGTCTGCGTTTAGATAAATATTATCGAGGTGTAAACCTGGTTCGGATTAAGTTGTGTTTTTGAAATTATTTTGAAAAGTACCTAAGTTTAATGACACTAAGTCCAGAATCGCTTTGTGCACGATGTAACTGCTATAAATATGTACTGTAAAATTAAATTTAGTAAGTTTTGTGGCAAAAACTATCTTAGCTGAAATTCGGGTTGTTCTAGTAAAATAGCTTTGAGTGTAGCTGTCAAACAAAACTTTTAAATATTTTAACAATTATTGTGAATTCCTTAAATCTCATGATATTTTGTTTGTTCGAATTTTTACTAACGGTTGACTTGAGACCCACTTTTTTCCTCGCTTTAATTTGTTTATATCATATATTTTATATTTCACTATATACAAATATATATAGTTGGTCCCCATGGGAGTTTGTAAAGAAAAATTATTTTTCAATATTTTTTTTTCAATTAAAAATTCATGACCCCGGTACGGGAATCGAACCTGCATCCTCTGGGTTAGCAAGACAAATGCTTAACCACTACCCCACCGAGGCCTCTATTAATTTAATATTCTTTTAAAAATTTTTTTAAAAAAATTTCGAAATATTAAAAATCCTTAAACTTCTTATATATGACTAACACATTAATAATTATCACATTCTTATTTCACTTTTTTGTATTTTAATTTGTAAAATCTGAGAATTTTGAGCTAAAAAGAATTAAAAATCAAAATCATACCTGAATATTTTTTTCCTGGTTTTGGATGCGATTTATTTGGTTTTGGTTTCCATTTTTTAGTTTGCTTGGGTTTTGGTGGTGTTTGTTTATTATGAGTTTTTTTTACTTTATATTTATTTTTATTACTATTATTAGAACCAGGATTTTTAGGATTTTTATTAGAACCGGCACCGGCTCCAGGGCTAGTAGTTCCTTTATTATTTGCTGGTTTTTTATAATTTGGATCAAACACTTTTGGACTATTTCTGTCATGAGTTTTATGTTCACCAGATTTTTGCTTCGAAACACCTACTGCAACAGGTTTTGTTTCTCTATTATCATTTTGTGGTTTCGTTTCTTGTTTGTTTTTATTTGTTGCAGATTTTTGTGCAATATTAACATGAAGTAAATTCAATGTTATTATAAATGCAAATAATAAAACAATTTTCATTGTTTAGCTTGAGAATTTTATTTTTAAAATTTAAAAAATCATCCGCTTTTTAAATTATTTTTTGAAATTAACACTTGTAATTATCTGAACAGACTAAATTTACATAAAATAGATTTTATTGTTTTTATCAAAATCAAGTTCATCGAGTTATCTCGTGCAAACTGGATTCAATTCCAATTTATAGAATTATGGGTGCAAGGTCATAACTCCCAGTGTCATAATTCCCTTAAGGACTTATGACTCATTTAACAGGACGTCAGTCCTTAAGGGGCTTTAGACTTATAGCAATGAGCCGTAACTCTCTAGGGGACTTATGCCCCTTACAGTTTTGACTCAGAGTGGTGGGTCTTAAATCCCTTATACAGTTCTTCGTTGAAAAGTTGTAAATATTATTTGTATCACATCTGTGACTAGTACGAATACTGACTTTCTTGAACTCAAAATAAAAAATTAATCAAAAATAATTAGCACATATTTTCGAAATCAGGGTTATTCCTTTTTTCCAAAATTAATAAAACAAATAATAATTTTACATATAAACTACATTTATACTACAAACTGCACATATAAACTTGATCTTGGTAACTAAAATCACGCATACATGAATTCATATATACTCTGGAAAAAGGGTCAGCTTTGATTTTTTAACCAACTTAAAATGCTTCCATAGCTTCCATGCTAATATTTTACTTCTTATACATTTTTGTATTATCATACTTCAAAAATAGAGATCCGAAGAGACTTTCAGAAATTATTTCAAAATAAATTTCGACTTAATTTATACTAGTATAACTATTCAATTTGAGTTGTATCCCTAAAGGACTTATGAACCTGGGAGTTATGACCCTGCACCAGAATTATGCTGTAGTTTTTGTTTTTTTTTTTATTATTTATTTTTTTTTTTATATAAATTTAAACATAAACAAATGTTATTTTGATATAGGGTCAACACACGAGTTAGCACTTTTAACAGAATTTAGCAATTAAAATTTTTAATTAAAAATTATTCCACAAAACTATAGGTTCTTATATTTGATAAGTTAAACCTGATTTAAGTTTCGTGTTTAAGAAAAGTTTTATGGAATAATAATGAATTCAGGGGATGAGTTACAAAGTAATAATACGCCTTATATTGTATAAATTGGCATTTATATTGAAAAACAGAAAGGGGCTAGGAAGGTTACAAACAACCGAGCCTAATAGTGGACGTATTTTTTAAATATGGCAAATGTTATTTGTTACAAAATTTGTGAAGAGATTCCTGGCTAGAATGTTAAGAAATTGTATTATAAGAGAATTAAAAATTTATTAAAATAATTATGACTTATGACAAATGATCATTCGGCTCCATTTAAGAAAAACAAATTTAGATAAGGATTTTGATGAAAAAATTTTAAGAAGAAACATATGTACGTATGCAACGTATTTGTTATGTAATAGGGTTAATGTATAAACAGCTCAATGTTTCATACTATTTTGAATTTCTAAATCTAAAGTTTGTTTGTCTGTCAGTTTATTTGTTTGATGAGATTTTGAGAAAGTTAAGCATATTACCAAAATTCTTTGCAACTTTCTAAATATCCACACTTTCGATCCACACTCTCTCTTTTCCTGCAACGCTTTTGGGCACTTCGAACATTTATTAAGAAATGATATCCAACTTCTTTATTAAGTTATTTCGCAATGTTCGGTGACTATTTTGATAAATTTTATTTTTAATTATATATATATATTACATCCAAGATGCGGGGGCGATTTTAGAAAAAGAACCAAATTGATTCGAAAAGGTAAAGGGTATTTGATAGAAATTAGGGTTTCCAATTCCAAAACCAAAAACTGGTTGAATTTAATCATGTGTTGTATCATTGAAAAAGTTTTCGTAAGCTCTATAACCTTTGTTTAGGCATCGGGGTTCTAGGGCATCTTACTTGACCCTAAAATCTTTTATAAGCCTTTGTGTAATGTTGTAACATATAAAATGTTTGTCAGCGATATCATATGACTATGGCCTATCATTGAATTTATACGAGATCTAAAACTTAAGTTTAATAAAAGAATGTGTAAGTAAATTGATACTTTCAAACCATTTCAAACAACAGGATTCCAAATATTATCTGAACATCTGTCTGATCAGTAGTACCATCCATATATAATAGTAAATTTAGTTTTTTGGGAACTGAGCAAAAGAAAAACCAACAATTGAATAAAATTTCATTCTTACCTGAGTATTTTTTTGGTGGTGTTTGAGTAACTTTTTGTGGTTTCGGTTTCCATTTAATTTTTTGTGGTGGTGGTGGCGGAGGTTTTTTATTATGAACAATTTTAACTTTAATTTTTTTTGTTGTTGACGGTTTATTACTATTGTTGTTATTATTTTTGGGAGTAGTATTTGTTTTCTTTGTAAAAACATTTGGACTATTACGATCATTATGATGTCGTTTTACAGAAAAATGAACCCCTTTCTTTTGATCATCGCTGTTTTTAGAATTTTCATCTGATCCTACACGTACACGAATTTTGCCATCATTTTGTGAATGATTTGCATTAGTTCCACTTGGTTTATGAGTTGTCTGTTGACGATGTGCCGCCGTTGGTTTGTGAGTTGTTTGGTGATGATGTGCCACAGTTGGTTTATGAGTTACCGGTGGATGATGAGTTGGAGAATTTTGATTTGTATTGGGCTTATGCACTATGTTAACATTGCCATTAACACGAATACGAACTTTACCATCATCTGGTGAATGATGATGCACAGCAGCGTTTTGTGGTGAATGATGTGCTGCTGCATTTGGTTTATGAACTATATTGACATGTTGATTTGGTGCTACACGTATTTTAATTTTACCATCTTCCGCTCCATTAGCATAATTTTCATTAAAAATACTAATGAAAATATTAAAAATCAAAATAAATATTAATTTATTCATATGTTTTTTTTGTCAATTTATTTATTTATAAATTTTTTTTTATATTTTAATTTAAACTGTTATTGAAAACAAATATACATATGTATATATATATTATCTCTTGAAGAATACAGCATCAATTCAGCCAGATAACCAAATTCTTACTGATTGGACTCATTTATTTTAAAATTCATCACGTACTATTTCAATATTCAATAATATTTTAAATAATAAAAAATTGTTGATTATCGAGTTGATTATTTAGTTTTTTTGCTTAGAATTCCTAAATGTTTATTAAATCCATTGAATTATTAGAAGAATTATATCTTAAAGCAATTTTTTTAGGGTTTATGAATTGAAAATGACCGTCATCAAATTATTTGATTGAGTGTGATGAAGAGTATTTTAAAAAGGTTCGGAATTCTAACCTTGAACTTATTTCATTAATAGAAAAAACAACGCTATTCAAGAGATTTAGTGTTAAAAATAAATTATTTTATTGCCAATTATAGATGCTTTAGACTTTGTTATTATTTTTATTAAATAATATATAAGCCTGCATATGGTATAGGATAGGAACATATTGGAACAGGGGGTCATATTATATTCGTGTTATTAGAATTGATCTAAATGGAGCCAACATACAATTTAAACATAAGATAGTACCAGGCCTTATAACATGTAGAAATTTCTTAGATTTTCAATAGACACAATTCTATTTTGTTCATATTGCAATAAATTGATATGGTATTCTATATCTGTGAGTTATATAATTCAATTAAAATGTTGTTTTATGTATTTGTTAATATTGTTATATTAATATTTTTTTTATGAAATATATATACGGTTTTTCTTTTTATATATATGATTAATTTTACCGTTAAAGGCAAAACTTTGGTTTATCACTCTATTTTAATTTTCGTTTGTTCTGCATATTCACCTTCTTAAAAATGTTAAAACATCTCTGTTTGTACACCAGTTAAGCGGTTCCATCTTTAGGACCTGACTATTTGAGTGACTGCTCAACATTTTTTTTTTTTTGGACTTCATGATTCCGGGTAATTTGGATGTAGAAAACGTTTATAACCAATATTTTTAAAATTCAGTTATATTATATGTACGAGTAAATCTAAAATAATAATTTACTAGTATCTGCCTGCACCTCGAAATTGAAGGAAGAAGGTTAAATAATCGATATGTACTTTTACATGGCTAATAACTGAAATTGGAAAATTATGAATAAAACTTTGAAAATTTCGGGAAAATATTTAGAATAGCGTGCTTTCTTTTTGAATGTCTATCGTTTAAAATTATGAAAATCAGTTTTTAATTGTCCTGGGAGTGGGTACTAATTTTTTTTATTTACAGATTAAATATTATGCGGGTGATGTGTTTGACATAGTTTTGAAATTATTTTGTTCAAATCTTTAATTTCCAGCACTTTTATCAATTGAAATATAAGATATTCTACATACGAGTATGTGATAACTGATAAGGTTAAGTTACTGTACTGATATTACTGTATTACGTAATAATTATAACTTTACATTCTGTTTTAATCATACATGTAACTGTGGTACACAGACGGGCTTGTTAGTTAGCAGTTAAATAATCATGTCTATCAAATGTATTTATCGTACGATACGCGATAGTTTATCGTAAAAATAATGTGTTAATGGTTGGGTATTATCAAAATTGTGAATTGGCTTTAATCTTTTATTTTTATCGTACATCGTAAGAGCTTTTTTTTTTAGTACTGTTTCTAATGTAAATGATAAACTTTCGTATTATGAACTTTAAAATTTATCGTAATTATCAACTACTCTATCATTCAAAATATTTCTTATGATAGGAAGATTTTTTTTAAATTTAGAAAGGGAGCAGTTGTTTTTATTCAAAAAAAACATGTATGTAATTTCATACAAAATTAATTATGTCAAATTAATAAATTTTATAAAATAATTGTGCACTAAACTGCTAATTAATTACATTGAGAATAGCTTTAATTTAAGCTGCTAAAATAATTACATTTGGAATAGCTCGTTCTATTTTACTATTTCTTAATTTGCTTTCAATCTCATCTAATAAATGTTTGAATACATCTTTAAATACCCTAAAATTTTTAACGAAACTGGAAAAGATGACAAACTAAAAATAATTTCAGTAAAATAAATTATGCATACCTACATTTCATTGTCCAATTGCAGAGGATCCGGAAAATCTTTAATTATTTTTCTTCGAAAAGTTTTCACTCTGCTGCGATGTGTCTGCTTCTTCATTATCAAAAAAAAATTCCGTTGAAAACATTTTATTTAAAAAATTTAAATAAACTGATTGTCTTTTCACTTTGACATAAAAAAATTTTAACCAAAAAATAAAGCAATACATACTTATAAATTATTTATCATTTTAACGTCAAAAAAAAGCTTTCTTGTTTTATATAAGATATCTGTCTGCACAGTCGTCTTTCGGGTTACTAATAAAATATATTTTAATTAGAAAATAATTGGGGTTGCTAATTGCTATGATACTATGACAAGACTGTATTTATTATATCCCAATTTTATTTAAATGTATATCATTTGCCTGGATGCCTGCATATACATACATATATGAAATTTCTAAAATAAAGGGTCACCATGTTTTTGGATTTAACTGGAAAATACTAACACAAAGTCTAGAATATACTTATATTTATACTTAATCATATATTACAAAATAACGGTAAATGTTTCTGAATAAAATTTAATGAAATATTGAAACCCTGTAAATACACAATCAAAATAGGTACAATTTTTGAAATAATTATATGCTAACAGTTAAAATATTACAAAAAAATATTACTTTTCTAATTTCCACCACTATATTTAAGGTTATGGTGATGAGAATCATAAAACAAAAATCCTTTCAGTAATACCTAGTTTTAAAAAAATTATTTTTAATATTTATATCAAATTAATTAATGTTAATTTTAACCATAGAAATTAAATCAATTTTGTGTTTGACTATTTACAAAGAATAAAATTGAAAAATATTATAATGCAAATCGAGCTGATGACTCTTCTAACCCTATTTATTTTTTTTTTGATTTAATTTAATTATAATTTTAAAACTATAATTAACTATAAAATTTGTCATTATTTTATCATAACAGTTATAGATTTGGTAACCAATTTATGATATCATATATAAAAAATAAATCTTGATCATAGGTTCAATGAATCCTAAAAACGGAAGTTAAAGTTCTAAATTAGGGTACGATTAAAATAACATTTGTATTATAATTAAAAATTTCGCTTTTTGGAAAGGCTTTTTAAAAAAAAAATTTGTATTTGAATGATTTATGAAATTGAATAGTGGGAATTAAAAAATATGAAAATAATTTGTAATTAAAAAATTCAAATCCATAATGACTTTGATTTTAAATATCTGTACTGTACGAATGTAGCTAAGGTTAGGTATACTGAATTAGACGTTACGTTTGTGACGCTTTAAAGGAGACTTAATAATTAAAGACTCAAGTGTTACAATCTAATCAAAATCGAAAAATAAATCGATTTAGTTGAATGTCCAGTTGTCGGTCCGCATATGAAATTCCAAAATTCAAAGAGCTAGGATTCTGAAGCTTTCACAAATTCCCTTAAATATTTAAAAACCCGTTTTTCAATCGCTGAGGATCTAATTTGGTTGGGTATCTCAAGTTCTGCCAAAACTATAGGTCAGTTTACATAAACGATATCTAGTTAATTTAATTAACCAAAAACATCTAGTTCGTGAAGCTGCTGCAAACACTTCGAAGTACATGTTTTTCTATAATCACTAACAAGACCACTGCAAAATTAAAAAGAAAAGTTGATAGAGTTTTATATCAAAAGTTTCTATTAAACTATAAAATTTCTATAAAATTTTGTTGCTCTGTTTAAAAAGTTTTGAATTCCATGCATCTAAAGCTGTTTAAAATTTTATAATAATAGTCAATTCCTAGGGTTGACCTAGTCTATTATCTAAAATGAAATTTATGACCTAGTCTATTTATTTTCTAAAATAGACTAGGTTTCTCTCTTCTTCTAAAATAAAATTTTAAACTTTTTGATTAAAATCTTATAATTAAATTTATTACGATAATAATAAATATAATGTTAAGTAAATCACTTTAATAAAATATTTTTGAAAATATATACGTTCTTCTACAATCATCTATATTCTTCTAATTTGTATTATTGATTGCACCTTTATTGGTTTTTCAGGTTTTTTACTCAAATTTGTTTATCATTAAGCATCAAAATGGAATAAATAAATGTTAAATATAAATGTTTACATTAATCTCAAAACTCAGACTTATAAAGTGTCATTGACTGGTTTAATAAGTTATTTACAAATAATAAATAATTAAAAAAAAGAAAGCTTGTTAAATATTAAAAATCAATAAAACTAAAATTATGAGAAAAGCTATTGAAATTTTTTGAGTTAAAATTTCTGAGAATTCCGAATCTTATATAAATCTTCTACAAAATCAGTTTATATATAGAAATACCGCGATTATTCAATTATTTTGAACTGTGGACTAATTGTAAAATTTAATTCATTTTTAATTTACATTTATTTAAAAAAAAATTAGATTAAATTATTTTCTTAAATTTGTACTCAATTTATTAGAGTCCATAAAGTTATAAGTAACTAGCTAATACCCGGTGCGCGTTGCTGCGCCTCTCAATGGATTTTTACATATTACGCATGATGTAAATTTAAGAATTTATTGATGTCAATTTTTTTAAATGGTTTTTTTTGTACTAGTCGTAATTCGATTCTAAAATTAATTTTAAATTCGAAAATTCATTTATATTACAAAAGTAATCTTTCCTATTGAAATTTAATAAATTTGCTCAGCGTTTTTGAAAATTTGCGAACATGCGATCATACAACTTCTCAAAAGATATGCTTAAAATCTAAATTTTTTTTCTATAAATTCTATAAATGTTCATATCAATCTAGTTCGCTAAAATTTTAGTTATAGTTTTAATAATTGTTTGACATTTTGAAGCAGTACTAGAACGTCAACACCAGTAGCTAGTATAATTCCAGGATTAAACTTAAATGAATATATTGAAATTGTTTTTTTATATTGTCTAAAAATTGAATCTGTCATCAATTCGATTGGTAGTAAATCGGATTTCAAAACACTCTGTTTCTATGATATCTCTACTAAAACTTAATGAATCTTTACGTTTACATTTTTCTCAATAAAAATAATTATTATATTAATTTCCATTTAAGTTCTCTTATTCTGAATAAATATTAATATTTTTTTTAAAATCGCAATGATTTGCATTTGTCTCTCAGCTATTAAATCACTCGTCACTACCTAGGAATTCTTAGTTATTAATTATATTATGATTAAAATTGATAGTACACGCATATATAACTTAGAGTTTCTTAATGTTTATACACATATTAGATAATGCACATATTTTATATACACATTTTATATATTTAATTACAATCTTATAGATTTGCAATTAAATATAAAAACATGCAATTTCTAAAAAGTTTTTAATGTACAAAGGCATATTTAGTATTTTAATACGTCTATTTAATTTAGTTTAATCGAGAACTTTAAGGAGTGATTAGTTTAATTTTTATAATCACGGTCTAATTAAAAATTAAATTAGAAAATTTTTTTTATTAACTATATTAAATATATGTAAATTATGCTAATTTATTATTAAAATATGCATTTTTTAATTTTATCATTTATATTTGTAATATTAATAGTGAATATAAAATCTCAATTAGATGGGTTTAGTACGAGAATTGCATATGAAATTAATAAGAAATATAAAAATAATGAAAATATTCAAAATAATGATTTATTAAAATCTTTATTAAATTATAATAATGATCAAAATACAAATATAAATTATAGAAATTCTAATAATTTAACAAATCGAATCTCTGATAATTTTAACAGTAAGTCAAGAACAAGATTTTCGGAAAACAATGAAAGCATCATGGAATCTGCACCCACTAATCGCCGAAGAGTCGATACCACACCTTTCTATGATCAGAAAAATGTTTATGAAAATAATGTACGTTCATCAGATCCGGGTTATGAATATTCGATTAAAGAAATTAATCAATCAACAAGGAAATCAATCATTAATTCTAATGACTGGAATAGAGACAGGGACTATGAAACAACGACTACTATTAGAAACAGCATACATAAAAATAAAAATAGGACAACTATTTCTTCATTAAGAAATCAGGAAACTTACATCAGAACTCAAAATAGAAGCACATTAAATCCTACTAAAAGAAAAATGCATAACTTATCAAATGAATCTAGGTCTGAAGATAATACTTATCGTGAACAAGGAACTGTATATAGTGCTCGAAATTATAATGATCCAATTCAAACTAGTACTAATAAATTTTATACAGAATCAAATTATAAAAATGAAAATAATAAGAATATTAATTATAATCCGACTAGAATACCAGTAGTAAAGAAACGAATCAGCCAGAGAAGTATTAATTTTAAATTCTAAACAACTAATCAATACTATTAAAGCTTTAATTTAACACCTTAAAATTTTAGAATATGAAGAATATATGAAAAAAATTTATGGTGATATGGATTCAACACAAATTCAGACACGAATTCTTGCAAATAAATTTGATGGTCGAGATTTAGCTGAACCTGGCCAATATCCACATATGGTTGCTATTGGTTACCGTACTACAACCAATTCAATTGATTGGGAATGTGGTGGAAGTTTAATTGATGAGTAAATTATTTTTAATTAAAATTTAAAATTCATAATAAAATTTGTATTTAATAAATATTATGAATTTAATTTTAGATATTTTGTTATAACAGCAGCTCATTGCACAGAATTGAATGGTGTTAAGCCGTTTTATGTTAAAATCGGTGATATAAATTTAAATTTTGAAGATGATTCAGTTGTTCCGCAAAGATTAAGAATAAAAAGTATTTACATATATCCAAGTTATCAAAAAAATTCCTATTATAATGATATTGCACTTATTAAATTGTTTAGTCCAGCTATGTTAGTTATTAAAATTAAATTAGTTTCAATTATACATACTTACTTAAGTTTTTGTTTTACAGTTTCACAGAATTTGTTTATCCCATAAGATTATGGGAAAATGGAAATATTCCATATAAAAAAGTATTTGCTATGGGTTATGGTGCAACAGCATTTGGTAAAGCTAAAACAAACATCCTAACACATTTAAATTTAACACTTATTTCGAATGAAGAATGTAATCGAAATATGCCAAAACTTTCTGAAACTAATAGAGGAATTATTGATAGTCAAATTTGTGCTGTTGATATGATAGCGGATCGTGATACTTGTCAGGTAAGCATAGTATGGTGGCCCCTATATGGAGTCTGTGAGATATAAGATTTATTATCAATGCTATATTTAAATTTTTTTAGGGTGATTCTGGTGGTCCTTTACAATTAAATATGGAAGGTGATAAACGTATTGAATATCAATTAATTGGTATAACATCATATGGTATTGGTTGTGGATCATCTCATCCAAGTGTTTATACTAGAATTTCTTCATATCTCGATTGGTTAGAAAAAACTGTCTGGCCAGAGGATTTCATTTAAATTAATATGAAAATAAATGATCCATAGTTAATTAATTAAAAAAAATTAAAAAAGTATTCTAAGTCATAAAGTGATTTAATATTATTGAAGCAAATTTAAATTTAATAGTAATAAGTTATAAATATATATTCTTGTACTATAAAAGTTGGTTCTAATTTACAATTTTTAAAAATTATTTCAATATACAAAATTATCAAACTAAAAGTCAATTTTTTATTAGACTACTTTATCATTAGCCAACTTTTCAATTTGATGATTATCAGCGTCTGGTACAGGTAGAAAATACAGGTAGAAACAGGCGTAGAACAAAAATTAATTCAGTTAAACTTTTTTTTGTACAGGGTGTTTGCAATTAAGATGCTCTTCTTTGGGTGGCACTTTAACTGGAGCATCGATCGAGTGGCTTGAGTTCGAATCTCAGTATAAGAGAAAATCTCGTATCTGATATTTAATTCGATTCAGCTGCAATCCGAAAATTGGATTTAAATTGATGACATAATCGACAATTCATAATTCTATGTCAATAATAAAAACAACTAGAAAGTAAAAGCAAATATTTTAATTGAATAATATAACTCACAGATATACAGAAATATAAAATAACCTCAAATACAAAATTTTTGTAATATATACCAAATATAATTTTGTCTATTCAAATCTAAGACGTTTACTTTCTACATGTTATAAGGCATGGTAGTAGGCCGTAGTAATTGAAATTCATTTAAATAAATTCTAATGATAAGATGTTAGCATATAAAATTTAGGATATAAAAGAATACGACTGCAAAGATAGCTTTAAGTAAACTCATTTCTATAGGGACTGAATTGAGTTCTTTCTAGTTTCCACGAAATGGAGACCTACAGAAAATTGCTTAAACAAAAAAAAATTTCAAAATCTCTAGTTCTTTCAAAATTTTCTAGCTTCAGAAACAAAGTATGCAACAAGTATGCAAAAGTATGCAACGGTAAAAGTATAATAAAATGTATCTGTTAAGAAGTTGAATTCGTAAACTTTCGAAATTCGATTGCATATTACAAAAAAGTTATATGTATATATTTTTTATAAACCATTTATTAACAGTATATTTAAAGTTCATATTATCCCTGCACTTGGGAAGATGCAAGACCTTCAGCTTAACTTGTATACAAATAAATGTTATACCAATAATAATTACCTTTGCAACAATTTTGGTAGCGAATTTAATTCGAAAACACCCAGTATAAATAGTATAAAGTTATGATTTTTATTCAAACCTTTTCACAATCTGCTTTTTGAAAGAAGAAGATTAGGACATTAAAAAATGGACAAAAACGATGAGTTTTTAAGACAATATAGAATATACATATGTATATGTATAAGTATACATTTTATGTAAAATCAATTTTTACTTTCAATTAAAAGACAAAACTGGAGTTTGACGTCAGTAAATTCCTGTTTAAAATAAAGTGATAACGCCGGGGACTTTTAAAAAAAAAAACTTTTTTTGTGTGTTTATAAATGTTAGTCATCTTCTGACGTATAAAATTGTTGAAGTTGTTTTTTAATCTAATATTGAAATTATGTTGAATCGTTAATCAATTTTTTCTATCAAAAAGTTTTTACTCTATGCAATGCGTAGCATGGTGCGGTTTAAAAATGTCAGAACTAGTTCTCTAAAATATTAAAAAGGTTGAATAAAAAAAACAAGGTTTTGCATAAAAGCATGATTATAAGAATTATACATATATATATACAAGTTGGAACACGCTTAAAAAATCTCATATAATTTTTTTCACTAAATTTTGTATTTTAAGCCGGTTCTTAATTTTATTCTATCGGAACTGCAATGCAATTGCATAAATGTAAGCAGAAAACTGTATGCATAAATAATAACTACTAAGTATCGTTTAAATTTTATTCAAATTATATACTCTTTTAAATTGAACACTCTATCATGTTCACATTACGCAAAAACCTACTAAATAGCCCAGTTTTAAAATCAACCGAGGACTTTCAAAATCCTGGTTCATTTTGACAGCAGTTTTATATATGAAAAAATAAATAATATCAAACTTTGGATCTGGTGGGATTGTGAAATGTAGAGATTTTGACATCGAAACTTTTTAAAGTCGATTCTAATTTTAAGTCCTCTCTATCTGTCATCTGGTCCATCTAATTTTTGTAAGGGAAAATATGACTTTCCCAGATCCTTCCTTAACTTTCCAATCTTTCACAACTCCTTTAACTTTCAAAATATTTGTATTCCCTTCTATTTCAACGGTCAACGGTTGAAGAGGTCTATCAAGTTCTTTTAACATTTTTGCGTTTTTGCGGCCTTTAAAGTTCCCGTGTAAATCTTATCTTGTAACTGATTTTTTGGCGTCTCAAATTATTAACTAATCCAATTTTATTATCTTTTTGGTATTTAAATTGACTTCAAGTTTTCTTTAAAATTCTCGGCTGCAATATTCGGCATATAATTCTTAGACAATCTTTTCTTGATGATCCGTGATCCGTTACTTTTATGCGGAGATGACTTAAAATAGACTAGAATGCTAGATGGGCTTTTGACTACTGTACAACCTTTCACCCCTAGTAATAATTATTAAATATTTATTTTAGTGAAGCGAGATTAAGGTGATTTCCAGATTTTCAGTAATCTGGAGACACTTCATGCCTTCGGAGTTTTCAGATCATTATCTTATGCTTTACACCATTTTCACTCCTTAAACCTATACTGGTTGGCAAAATTTGGAAATAAATAAAAATTTTTGAATTAAATCTTAATACAAAACTACTTTAAAATTTTTTATTATAAAATACTGTCTTGAAGATATATTGATTGGTTATTCAACTTCGACGTGCTTAACTTTTAATTTTTTTAGATATTTTGGTTTTAATTTTTTTTTTATTACTTAAAATTTTAGTAATTATGTAAATAATTAATCATAATATCGATCTGAAAGTTTAACACCCTTCAAAGACAGAACTTTTATATAACAATGATTAAATTAATTGGTATTCATTTATCTTAATCAATCTAAAAATAAAACATTTTTATTTAAAAACATTTTTATTAGTTACACTAAATTTTTCAGTCTTCTTACATATACATACTATACACGCTATGTACATATATATGTACATACACAGTACAATGTATTTCATTAATAAATTAAATGAATTATTATATTAATCTGGCCATACAATATTTTCAATCCACTCTAAATATGAATAAACTCTTGTATAAACACTTGGTAAACCGCTACCACAAGCTGCACCATATGATGTTATACCAATTAAAAAATATTTTGGTCTTTCACTACCTGGCAAATGTAATTGTAATGGTCCACCAGAATCACCTTGACAAATATCTGCTGAACTATTTAAATTTACCGCACATACTTGATTATCAATGATGCCAAATACTGTTTCTGGTATATTCTCTAGGGAACTATTACATTCTTTATTACCGATTAATGTAAAATTTAAAAAGCTTAAAACACCAGTCGGTATTCTAGCAAATTCTGTTGCACCATAACCCATTGCAAATGCTATTAAATATGGTATATCACGTTGTGGCCACATTCTTATTGGATGCACATGTCGTGTAAAACTAAAATCGCGTAAATGCAATATATAAATTTTTAGTTAGCAAAATAATTTGAACTTTTATAACTTACACAGCTTCTTTTGCTAATTTTAACAAAGCAATATCATGATAATTTAAAAGAGCATTATAATCTGGATGTACATGAATTGTTTTAATTCGAAATCTTTGTGTTGCTACAACTTCTTCACGTAGATTTAAATTAATATCACCAAGCTTCACAAAATTTGGTGCTTCTCTGAAAATTTATATTAAAATAATTTTTTGATTATAACGTTTTACGTTATTATACTGTTATTTTGTAACTTACCCGCCAACACTAGTACAATGTGCTGCAGTAACTACGAAATATCTTAAAATATATTGTAAAATTTAATAAAAAAAATATTGTTAAATAAAATTTAAAATTTTTGTAATTATATAGCTTTAGTCAGTATTTCATTTATAAAAATCGTGATTTAAGCACGAAGTTCGAACTTCGCACTCTTGCAAAATTTCTTAGAATATATTACAACGTGTGCAGAGCTCGAACAATCATTTCACTATGAATATCGAAATCTTCAATTTTGGTACTCACTCTGATAAAAGGCTTCCTGTACAAAACCAACTTTTTGTTCTATCTTCTTGTCTTACACCAATGGCTGCCTATAAAGAAATATTTGTTACTTAAATTTTTTTTAGTAAATTAAGAAACAAGATCTACTTACAACATGTGGAAATTGTCCTGGATCAGCAATTTCTCTACCATTTAATTGTGCTGGTGTTAAAATTTTATTTTCATCATAATTACCACGACCGTATATACTTTCTATATATTCTTGGAACTCTATAAAATATAAGATTAATTTCATTAATAATTTCATTATAAATTAAAATATTTGAATTACTTAGTTCACTTTTTCTTCGTTCTCGTTCGCCATTTTGATTGTAAGCATGTACATGATCACGCCAATGAAATGGATTAAAACCTATGAATGAAAATATAGATTATTATTAAATCTTCAAGTATGAAATTAAATTAAAATTTCTCGAGGTTCTAACCTTCTTCCAAAGTTCAAGGCTCTAGCTTGAAAGGTTTAGAAGATATGTGGGGTCAAAAATTTTGCTAAAATGGAGTTTTACATAATGGTAAATTTTAGTATCGTATGACAGCCCTATACATTTGCCTTTTAAAATTTTATAAAGATTATAAAATCAACTGACTTTTACCGTTTTCAAATTGAAAATATACCTAACGACAGAACTGTTGTTATAACAATTTAAATATAGGACTTTTTCTGACTTTGGGGGACAGTAGCTCCCTAACGGATGTGGCTACAGAAAACAGTTCTTATATGAAATTATTTTTTGTAAACGTTTGTATTTTGATAAATATTAATATTAGACACTTGTTAATTCCTAATTCTTATATTGGAACTTGGTCTAGTTAGTCATTTAGTGCCCCCTTTAAAGATCCAATTCTTATGAATAATTGTTTTCGAAATATCAATCGATATGAAAACTAATTTGAAACAACAACTATTTAATGTCTAGAGTAATATAATTTTGTAAAAAAATACTTTGACAAACAATGGTTTATTTCCTTTTGGTATTAACCATCACTGTTCTGCACATGTATTTGTGTAAAAGTAATTTTATTGTCAAAATTGATATTTAATTTACTATGAACAAAAAATGTTAATTAAGATTAAAAGGATTGATATTAAAAAATGAATTAACAGATTAGTTTCTGTTTTAATTAGTTATTTTAATTTATTAAATATATATTTTTGTAAACAATGTTGTAATTAGTTGTAAAATTTTTAATTATTTAGCTTTTAATTAAATCAGCATTTAATTTTTAATCTCTTTAATTAATTTAATAAAAAAAACCACAAATAAAGTTAACAAAATAATTACAAATATAAAAAGTTATTTAATAGTAATCGTTAACTTAAGGAACTTACTGCGGTCTGTCATGACTGTTTTTTAATTACTGCCATATAGATAAGTAAAATGAAGGTTATTTTAGAAAAATGGCAATAGTATTGTAAGTTGGAATTAAGTATGTATAGGTGAATATCAAAATTCTCATATTATGAAGGTCAAAATAATAGGCGGGTTAAATGCGAACCAATATAAAAAAGGACTAGTTTTATTTTCGAAATTCTCTGCCATTTTTTTCTATCCAAAGCAAATGATAACTATATTAGAGTACTTTTACTTAGTTGAAAGTCCTGAGAATAAGACGTTGACATTTTTTTGACAGCTATAAACAGCTGCACAGTACTTTAATATATATAATATATATTTTATATTTATTTATATATATATTTTTGGAGAAATTCATATGGACCATTCCCCTTTTGGAGCTACACTGTGCATCGCTTAGACATAACAACTCTTGGTTCGTTGGTTCCTCCGCGTAATGGGCTTTGGTTATTGTTTTATAATTTCGCACATGTGTGGCTCTTAATAAAAGACATTTGTTGCAGCACAAATATATTTATGTATGTCAATGTAATACTGTCATAGACATATATTTATTTCTGGAAAACATATAAGGTCTCTTCACGAACACTTATTAAATTTTAATAAGTTAACGTATTTTTTTTGACAGTTTTCATTCCGTTGGTTTATTCCTTTGTAAAAAGTTTGCAACATTTTAATATAAAGTGTATGAAACTTATATAAAAGAACGGACTAAAAATAATACGTTTATTAAAAAATAATAATCCTCAAGAATAGTATTTTATTAACTTATTAAAAAATACTAAGTTAGTTTTATTTGACAACTGTCAAAAATAAAAAGTATTAGTAATATTTGTCAAATTATCAAATAATAATTTTTTCTACAAAAAAAAAACGCTCACGGCTTATTATAATTTAATATTATGATTTGTATCTATGGGCTGTACACAGGTTAGTATCCAGAGGTTCTTATTTGGAATTGTCTTTTGCTAGAATATTCAACACATTATTCTAAGGCAATTATTAATAAAAACTTGTAACTTATAATTACAATTGTAAGACAAGTTTCTCTGACATATTATGTCAGAATAATTTTTGACATGTAAACGGGATATTCTTTATTTTGTTACTGTGGGTTGTCTTGGAATATCTTTATAACGGAAGATTTCAGGGAAACGGAGTCATTCTACTGCTGAGCCTAATTTTTATGTAATGTTTTTTGAAAATTTAGTGCCTAAATTGGTGTTTAGTATTAATCTAATATATAAAGAAGAAAATTTGTTTGTTTGTTTATTTGTTTGTTTGTTTGTCCAGGATTCACGTGAAAACCACTGGTCCGATTGACACCAAATTTTAGAGGAATGATTTTGGGAGTCCGGGGGGTGACATAGGCTATGTCGCATTTTTATAAGTCAGCAGGTTGCGGCTCCAGAGCCGTTTTAAGCTTTTTCGTTTTTTTGATGTCGAGTCGAAACGGTTTGACCGATTCACTTGAAATTTTGCACGAATGTTCTTCTTATTACACGGAATTAATGGTATAAAACTGGTTGGAAGAAATTAACCCCTTTCGGCCCGGCGGGTTTCCAAAAAATTTTGGGTTTCCGATTTGTGTCCAATTTCACAAGGTGGTTTTGCAGTCAAAAAGAGAGGCTGGCACAAATTTTTGTTGGGTTCGGTTAACCCGTTTGGGCACGAGGGCCCAATGAAGCTTTTTCAATGTTTTTGATGTCGAGCCGAAACAGTTTGACCGATTGACTTGAAATTTTGCACAAATGTTCCTCTTAGCAACCGCAATTAGTTGCATAAATTTGGTTGGAATAATTTAACCCATTTCGGCCTGGCGGGCTTCCAAAAAATTTTGTGTTTCCGATTTGTGTCCAATTTTACAAGGTGATTTCGCAGTCGAAAATAAAGTCTGGGACAAATTTTTGTTGAGTTCGGTTAACCCGTTTGGGCACGAGAGTGCAAAGAAGCTTTTTCAATGTTTTTGATGTCGAGTCAAAACTGTTTGACCGATTGACTTGAAATTTTGCACAAATGTTCCTCTTAGCAACCGCATTTAGTTGTATAAATTTGGTTGGAATAAATTAACCCATTTCGGCCTGGCGGACTTTCAAAAAATTTTGTGTTTTCGATTTGTGTCCAATATTACAGGTTGATTTTGTAGTCTAAAGGAGAGGCTGCAAAAAGTTTTAGTTAAGTTCGATTAACCCATTTTCCACGACGACGCTATGAAGTTTTCTATATATTTTCTTATACGATTAAAAGTATTTTATTGAAAATTTTGTACCAGCATTTTAATTAAAACCCACAGGGTTAATTTGGTTTTGACCTGTTCGTGCGTTTTGAACAAAGATTCAATGAAATTTTCAGTTTTTTCAAAAAATCAAAAAATTCAATTTGTTATATATAATGCTTAAAAAAATAGTATTTTAAAACAGTTTTTCCAAAAAATAAGCCTACATTTCTCTCATAAAATCATAAAAAAACGAGGAAGAGCGTATTACAACTTTCAGGACTAAACAAAATATAAGTTGAAAAGCGAATTTTTAAACCTTTTCTAAACCATCGACTATATTTTATTCAAGGGTTGGCAATTCAAGAAAATCCCCTTTTGACCTATAGTCATTTTAATTCAGTTAACTTTGTTCATCGGAAACATACCATCTTCAACTATATCGTCAAGGAGCACCAAATTGTCAAGAAGCAGCATGTATAGAAAAATTAGAGATAATCGTTCAAATTGTTTTGCAAACTGTTTTTTAAAGTTTTTGTTTCGCAATCGATTAAAAGAACTCGACAAACCATTTTTTTTAAGTATTCCCCTAATTCAAAGAAGTTGTACCTACTTTCAAAAATTGGACGTAATTTACTGACAAATTTTTTTTTGAACAATCGTCGGCAGGGGTTAACAACTTTCAAGTCTGTTAGTAAATTGAACTTCATTTTCAAAGACGAACACATATACAAAATTTGAAGTTAATCTGTTAAATCATTTCTAATATATAGCAAAGCAACGAAAAAAACTATAAAAAGCTGTTGGGCCACGATGGGTTAACGGAACTCCACAAATATTTTTTTGTGGCATTTATAGGCAAAGTAGTATCTCAAAAAATTGGCTGAAACTTGCTTTTTTACCATTTTCAAGCTTCCGGGCAACGCCGGGTAAATCTGCTAGTATTATATATTATTATTTAAAAATTTAAAAACAAATTCTTAATCAATGAAACTTATCAATTTTTATAAAGTTTTGAAACGTAAATAAATTAATAAATAAATAAATAAAAAAAAAAAATTAATGATAATGCGTCTATTAATTTTGGAACTACCGCAACAAAAATCACCAAAACGCCAAGAACAAACAAGACAACTTTCAAAATTTTGACTTGATAAGTTGTTTTCAGAAAAACAAAAGATAACTATTTGTTTATATACTCATAATTTGTATTATCAATTTTGATAATAAAATTTGTTAAGTTTAAAAGGTTAAATTTATTTTGTTTTGTATATGTTGGTCAATTTATAAACTTCTAAGAGTCAAAATAATGTGTGTCTGATTTTTTTATTTATGAATTATAAAAACTACTAAAAATAACTCTGGTTACCGGAATTTGGTAGTGGGTATTTTGACGTTACCCATAGTACAGAGAGTACAAAATAGTTTAAAGTGTCTAGTGAATAGGATTAATTTAGGCGTATGCCGTCTTCGAGTTGGATAATATTCCGTCGTAACATAATATATTATATGAATATATATATATATATATTCAACATACCTGAATAACCATCTGGTGCTAATTTTGTATTATTTTGTGGTTTTGGTTTCCACCATTTACCATTTTCTGTATTATGATATTTTTTACATTTCATTTCATTATAAAAACTATTACTTTGTGGATTCCCATTACATAAATTATATTCTTGATTTTTCATATTATTAATTGATTCAGATAATTCATCTGTCGGAAAATGAAAATCTCTATCCGATAGATGATAAGTTTGAACTTTCGTTGTTGGAAAAACAAAATCATTATTTGTACGAACTTTACGCGCTTCAATATTTAATATTATAAAAATTAATTGTTTTAAAATAATCAAAATAATGATTTTATTAAAATAATTTAAAGAATTTTTCATTTTTTTTAATTTTTAATTTTCTTTAATGCTAATTTAATGATTACAAACAGTTCAATGTTTCGATTTATACTGAATTGTATTTTAAATATAAATTTTAGTATAACCATAATAAATGAGAATTATGTTCTTAATTATATATGTATTCTGATTTTTGATTAAATAATTTCAGTATATATATATTATGTATCTGGAGTATATTTGGAAATTGGAATATTAAGAATAAAGTGTGTTATTTTATTTTATGTGTAATAAGGCCAAAAGGGAATGGTGTTTTTTTTTAATTTCTATACCCGTATGGCTATAGATCAAAAGGGTATTCTATATTTGCCATTACGTTTCAGACGCAGAGAAGGATGGGGGGTGACTCAAGTGTATGGATCGGATCAGAATCGAAAAGTAAAAAGTATGTCCGTCCGTTCGTCTGTACGCTAACTAAAAAAAATAAAGGAGCTATAATTTTGAAATTTTCAAAAATTCGTTTCTAAGCAGTAGCCGTCATTGCCATTGAAATCCAGCCATTTTGGTACATGGGTTTGAGTTTCTGCCATACAACTCCTTCTTTTATGTGAGCATTTCTCAATATCTATTGGAGCTGGGTGTCTGATTAGTTTTATGGCTAAAGTTTGTGCAAAATTTGGTTGGTCTACTGCAGTGGATACGACTAGCTGTCATACCAATAATTCTTCTATATTAGCATTACTCTACACCTAATGAAGCTGTATATTTAAAATTTTGCCAAAAGTAATTAACCGGATGATATAATGTTTTTCTTACGGTCATACAGGTATCCTAGAGTTGACACAGTCTCTACTACACTATTCTTCGTTTTTATACCCGTATGACTATATGGTCAAAGCGTATAATAAATTTGCCATTACGTTTGTGACGCAGAGAAGGAGGGGGGGTAGATATAGACTCAAGTGTATGGATCGGATCAGAATCGAAAAATAAATCGATTTAGCTATGTATGTCCGTTCTTCTGTCCGTTCGTTCGTCCGGCTATAACTCAAAAAATAAAACAGCTAGGATCTTGAAATTTTCGGAAATTCGTTTTTTTGCAATAGTCGTCATCGCTATTTAAATCCATCCATGGGTTCGGGTAGCTGCCGTACAACTTTTTTTTTATATGAGAATTATTCTGTACCTATTACAGCTGCGTATCTGAAATTTTGCCAAAAGTAGTTTAGTTTTATGGCCAAAGTTTCTGCAAAATTTGGTTGGTCTACTGCAGTAGGTTCGAGTGGCTGCCATACAACTTCTTATTTTATATGAGCATTACTCTCCACCTAATGAAGCTAGGTGTCTGAAATTTTGCCATAAATAGTTTAGTGTAATGGCAAAGTATCTGCAAAATTTGGTTGGTCTACTGTAGAGGGTACGAGTAGCTGCCATACAACTCCTTCTTTTATATGAGCATTACACTACACCTAATGAAGCTGGGTGTCTAAAATTTTGCAAAAAATAGTTTAGTGTAATGGCCAAAGTTACTGCAAAATTTGCTTGGTCTACTGCAGAAGGTTCAAGTAGCTGCCATACAACTCCTTCTTTTATATGAGTATTCCACAATACTTAATAAAGCTGTATGTTTGAAATTTTGCCAAAAGTAATTAACCGGATGATATAATGTATATGTTACGGTAATACGGGTATCCCAGAGTTGACACAGTCTACTCTACCGCACTACTCCTCGTTTTAGCTTAAATTTTTCTTCCAAAAATCAGTAAAACACAATTTGTAAGATACTATTTTAAAGATTATTTTTTTATTTTTTTTTGTTGTAATATTAAGTTATATTTAATTAAAAGAAAAATATTTTTAATCTGAATTAATTATGTTTTTAATTTTTAAAACAAATAATGAAAATAGACAAAGCTTTGTAAAATATACCTTTCCGAAAATTTATTTTGATAATTTTTATGTTAAAATATATTATTTTATTTATTTATTTGTGTACAGTCCCCTACCTCATACAATGTGATAAGTGAGTGAAGCAGCCTTTCCTTGGCAGTTAAATTTATTTTATATTATGGTATAAACTATTACGATATCAATTAAAAATTATCTGAACTATCAGTCAGATAAAATATATTGTGTAGAAGCTTTAATTTTTGTATTTTATTTTAAAAAGTTTTGACAAATATTCAAGTTACAGGCTACAGCTGAATAAAAATAAACGAATTATCTATTTTAGAACCTTTACGATACAAATGTTATGTTTTACGTGCGATATTCATGTATTTATTTATTCAAAGTTTCCAACTTAAGCCATATAAGAAGTCACAAAATTTAGCAAATATTGATTTACACCTAACGGTAAATTATCATATAAACATATTTATTTTTCAGATATTAATAAAGATTATAAAAACAGTGATAATTGAGCGTTTGGAGATTAAAGAATTTAAATATATAGCCCATTCCCAAACTTTGCTGCTACTGCAGCTCCCTAAGAGATTCGGTAACTGAAAATTGTTGTTCCATTAAATTCATTTTTTACAATAGTTAATTGTAATACGTATCCGGGTTACTTTTAACTTTTTAAAAAAATTTAAAAAAAAAAGTAAATTTACTGTAATAACAGACTTGACATATTATGTTAACCCATTTTGGCACTACGTTTAGTAATATTGTTTTAATATTTTTTAATAATTTTTGCAGAAAACCGTTTAGAACCAAACTTAAGTTAAAAATTAACTTCAATTTGTAGAGATTAATTAACCTACTCTGACACAAGATCTTTTTTGTCTCTTAATTTAAAAATAGTTGGATGAAATGTAGCTTAAAGTATAGATCTTTTAACATACTGGAGACTTTTTAACCCATTCCAATCCGACGATTGATACAAAAATTGTTTGTAAACAAATTGTGTTTAATTTGCAGTATACAGGATTATTTTGTTCCTAAAGAAAGTATCGAACCATCCGTTTCCTCAATTCAAGGCAATTTTATTGGATGCTTTCTGTTAACTCGTGGCAGTACAAAATCATAAAATATAATATCTAATTTGAATTTTGAAATGAAAAAACATACTTGAAAATGTCCCACAATTACAATCGAGTCTTTATGCAAAATTTGTTATAAAAATGTTTAAGCTCTTATTAAAATAAACAATTAATTATTTTTAATTTATTTTATGATTGTATAATTATGATTAAATTATCATTAATTATTTTTTGGTTGTTTGAGAACAGAGGCCTAAAAGATGACTTGGTATTGCGTTGTACTATAATTTAACTTTGATATTATGTACCTACATGTTATTAAACAAATATTTAAATAACAAATCAGATAAATTAGTTAAGTGTGCCTTTAAATATCATCAAATTTAAAATTAATTTAAAAAATTTTATAAATAATCAAATTTATTAATTAAAAATTTTTGTATTATTATACGGGAATACAAGTTTTCAAATTTTTATGTTTAATAGTATTTTAAAATATTGAATGAATCAGTAATTTTTTATATGTAGTTTTTAAACAAAATATAAAGAGCGAATAAAGAGTCTAGTCTTTTAGTATAAGGTATTTATGCATTTTTAATTATTTAACGTTGACGCAAAACTATAAAATCAGAAATTGAATACACACGAGGTGAATAAAAAATTAAAAAAAAAAACTGTAACAAAACAGTTTTGACAAACATAAAAAAGAGGTGTGACGACACGTGACGTCAACGTTTTTTGCACAATAATGATGACAATTGTAACCAAAAAATTTCTATAATATACTTTAATGCTAACAAGCTTTATTTAAAAGGATTAAAAATTCCCTTGAGCTTTGGTATATTGGGATGGAGTGATTTGGACTGCATACCACTGCCCTGTATGCTAGAAGTACTATGTCTTTCGCATATTGTAATATATATTGTAGAAAATATGTTTTCTTGATGGCGAGTGAGGCTCCAAATGATACCTCTTTTTCGTTTACGGGCTTCGTAAATTATATTGTCTAGGACGATTGTAAATGAGTGGTGAGAGTGGAAACCCATGCTTTACACCAGTTTTGTTTTGGGAAAGTTGACTGATGTTGCCGTTTTAAAAACGCCTAGTCCCGAGTTCCTTTATTGCCCAGATTACTTTTCATGGCATGCCTTTATCTTTTACCGCCCTCCATATCAAAAATAATTTTTAGTGTCGAAGGCTTTCTTAAAGTCCACCAATAGCAGGTAGAGTAGATCACGCCATTTAATCGATTGATTAAATGATGATGATCCACAGCATGTTGGCTTGATTTACACAGATTCGTGCGGGCGCAATCCTGCTTAGTCATCCCGTAATTTTGTTTAAATTTTCTTCGTTATCCTGTCTTGTATGACTGCAATAATCTTGTACACTGTATTGAGGAGAGTGATTCCACGTCAGATGTTACAGTCTTTGATATCGCTTGGCTTCGGTAATTCAACAGTTTTACCCTTTTTCCAATATAGAGGTAGCCTTAAATTTTCCCATGCGACGTCTCAGAAGATTGGCAGTGGTATTAGAGCAAGCTTGTAGTATTTGTACTGTAATACTATCAGACCCCAGCCGCTTTGGTACTCTTTATTTAGCCACAGTTACTTTGATTTCATTAATAGTGTGTGCGAAATTGATAATACGTAGGTTGATGTCGGTGGACAAAAGTGTATATACCACATCAATATACTCAGACCCTATGACAAGTACTGAATACAAAACAATATAATTTTGAACCAATCCAGTTGCGCACACATTTCATTAATATAAATAGATTAAAAAATTGATTAAAATAAAATTTAATAAGTTCTACGAAATTTAAAAATAACTAATTAGTACTCATTAATATCATTTATACAAAATAGGCTCGTCTTCTTCAATTGCTTTTAATTTTATTAATAAATGAATTTTTTTAACATATTAAACCGATTTATGTTTTAATAAAAAAATGTGGCATATATTTTAATAGTAATAATAATTTAATTCCGGTTTTTCACCACATTTAAGTGTATACTTTTAGATTAATTATATCAAGATTAAACTAGTTTTTAAAATTAAACAAATTTTATTAAATTTTAAAATTTAACCAGAGTCGCGTTAATTATTTTCGAAATTTTTAATATTAAAATTTTTTTAATGAAAATACGATTTAATATAAATTTTTAATAATCAATATTTCATATTTCATAGTGATTCTTCACATTTTTTACCTTCTTCATACCTTAACTTTTAACAAGTGATTAATGTCTTTATATTATGATTTCATTCTAAATTATTAGGGTTTTTTTTTGATCAAACATTTTTAATTAATCTGTTTCGACTCTGTATCTTAAATAAGATTATAAATTTTTTATTTTTTTTTTTATAATATAACAATGTGTGAATATTAATAAATAATGAATCCAAATTCTTGTATTTGTATATACAAAAAAATTTATCCAAAAAAAACCCAAAAAAAAAATATAAACAATTTCAATAAAATTTGAATACTTATTAAGATTTGATTTCATAATTAAATAATATCTCTAGTTAACAACATCATAATTCAGGAAAGATGTTTAAAAATATTTTTAAAACAATTGTAATAAATTCTTTAATATTTTTAATATTTATATCAAATGGTAATACAATTTTTATAATTAAAATTTTATTTGTTTTTAATTAATAATTTAATTGAAATCAATGAAAAACTGAGGAGTTCACTCAAATTAATTTCATTATCTACAGCGTGCAAAGTTGTACTCGAGTCAAATGGTGCAATTGAGTACAAGCACCGAAAAAGTCTGCATATCGCGTCTGTCAATAGAGTACAAGCACTGAAAAAGTCTGCACATCGTTACTTTTAATGGAGTACAAGCACCGAAAAAGTCTGCATATCGTAACTTTCAATCGAGTACAAGTACTGAAAAAGTTTGCATATAGTGACTTTCAATCGAATACAAGCACTGAAAAAGTCTGCATATCGTAACTTTCAATCGAGTACAAGTACTGAAAAAGTTAGCATATAGTGACTTTCAATCGAATACAAGCACTGGAAAATTCTGCATATCGCGACTGTCAATAGAGTACAAGCGCTGGAAAAATCCGCATATCGTAACTTTTCCAGTGGTTGTACTTGATTATGTACTCAATTCTGATGAATTATTTGTATTTGAGAAAATAGAAAAATTTTGAAGAAAGGAAACAACTCCGTTTTCCATTTATTTCATATTTAACACATTGAATTCTACTGGAACACTCAATACTAAAATAAATATTAATAACCGTAATTGTTTATTTTATTAAATAGAACATAATACACAGGGACAACGAACAATAGTTAGTCGAAGACGTATTCAACAACCACAACAACAACACAATACACGACAACAACCAATTTTATTAAAAAGTTCAAATGGTTGTTTAACAAGTTCTCAAATACCAGGTACATGTGTACCATTATCAACATGTTCTGAGGCACTTCATGATTTACGATATTATCATAAGCAACCAACAATTTGTAGTGCAAATAGTCGTTTAAATCCAATAGTATGTTGTGCAACATCAATATCATCAAGATCATCATCTGTCCCAAGGCCAGAATCAATACAATCTCGATCGTCTCAACAAACTAATGGACAAAGAACAAGTGAAAAAAGTATTTAATACATTTAATCATAATTATATATATAAGATATGAGTGATAATTTGTGTGTTTTGTTTTTAATTTTTTAGAATGCTATGAGAATTATTTGGCAACATATGGAAGAACAACAACTCCAGCTATTGTTGGTGGTACAAAAACATATCCCGGTGAATTTTCATACATGGTAAATGAGTCAATAATATATTTGTTTATGTCAACAATTTAATGTCTTTCACATGCAATTAAAAAAACACAAAAAATGGTGATCTAGAACTTTATTTAAAGCTGTTATACATTAGATTAATTTATTGCTTTTGTTGTTTTTTTTCTGAAGCGTTCTTAAACTTTCTTTAAATGGGAATTCACCTGTGATAAACAAACGTCATTATCGCGCGGATAATGATAAATTGTTTCAATAAATTTTGATTTTTTTTTTTTTTATTTTAAAAACCAAAATTGGAGTCATAAAAAGTTTATTATCATCTTAAAATATAATTTAAAAGTTTCAAAATTAATTTAAATTATCAAAATTAAGTTATGCATTATAATTAAACTTTTTTTTTAGGCTGCTCTTGGATGGTCAAAAGGAGGTGGAACTTATGATTATAAATGTGGTGGTGTGTTAATTGATAAGTATGTCGTATATATTTAATTAATATTATACTTATATATAATAATTAAAATTAATTTATTTATTTTTATTTAATTTAAAAAATTAAAAAAAAAATTTAGACGTTTTGTTTTAACAGCTGCACATTGTCTAAGTTTAAGTGGTTCTGCACCAAATGTGGTTAATACTGGTGGATATCCATTAAATAGTCCTCAAGGAATAATTATACAAGTATCTGAGGTATTTATTCATCCTGAATACGATTCTCGTTATCATTATAATGATATTGGATTAGTTAAACTAGTTGATCATGCGCCGTAAGTTTCCTTTTTTTTTGAGTTAAAACTTAAATTTTTAAATGTACTAAAATTATTAATTTAATTTATTAAAGACAAACACCAGCTTGTGTATGGCAAAGCTCTAATGTAAATTCAGCAAATGCAATAGCAGTTGGATATGGTCAAACATCATTTGGTAATTTTCAGTTTCCTCTATAATGGAACTGGGGTTTATACTTATTAATTTAATTATAAATTAATTTTAGCTGGAAGATTTTCAAATGATTTATTAAAAATTAAAATAAAAACATATTCACATCAAGAATGTACATCATATTTTCCGCCAAATAATTTAATACCATATGGTTTAGCAAGTAGTCATTTATGTGCTGGAAATCCTGGAAGAGATAAAGATACATGTCAAGTAATTAAAAAAAATTTGAATTTAATATTCTTAAAAAAAAATAAAAAAAATTTCTAAAATATAGGGTGATTCTGGTGGACCATTAATGTTAGTTAAAAATGTACAAAATGTTAAAATTCCATTTGTAATTGGTGTAACATCATTTGGTCAAAATTGTGCTGGATCAGCACCAGGTGTTTATACAAGAGCATCAAATTATTTAAGTTGGATTGAATCAATTGTTTGGAGTAAGTGTATACATATATATATGTTCTTTAATTTTTGAAAGAATTTTTATTACATTGTATTTTTTTTAAGCATGCAAAGTTCTAAGGGGTAATGAAGTTATTTCATGCTAGTCCTTCAAGAAATTGCTTTAAGATGCTATTAGCTGTTATATTCTTCTATATTTATATAAAATTTATTATAATTCCATTTTTTGTTTCATTTTTTTTTTTTTTTTTTATTAATAAGCATAGGTTAATTTATATTTTATATATTAAATTAAATTAAATAAAATTTAATTTTGAAAGTACAAATAATAAAAATAATCTGAATAATTGATTTATTTTTCTTTTTAATTTTTGTGTAGAAATATTAAAATCGAACTCTTGATCTTAGACGGCTTATTTCTATTGCGCTTGAGGCTTATATCTGAAAAGTTTATACTTCTCAGTGCTGTGCTCTTATTAATTGACTACTTTATATGCTTCTGTTTATATTCTATGTGTACAATTTATTTTATAAATTATTTTAATTTCCTTTAAAATTATTTTAATTAAAAAAATTATTACAGGACGCACTCCACGACGAAGAAATAACGCGAGGAGGGGATAAATTTTATTTTTTAATATATTATTAATTATGTTAAAAGTATTTTTAAAAATTATGTGATAAAATTATTTTAACTTTTGTTAAATTTTATTTTAAGTTAATAATATAATTTTTCTTAATTAATTAAAAAAAAAAATAATTATATTTAAATAATGTATAAATATTTATTAATATTATTTATTTAATAAATTAATGAGAAAATAAAAACAAAATAATTTTTGGTTAATATTTTCGCCTAAATTTATGCAATTTCTTATTTTATTTTAGGTTTAGAATAAAATAGATTATGTTCAATTAATTTAGGACATCAGTGGTGAAATGATTAAGTACGTGGGGTATCAATCGAGGGAGTGCGGGTTCGATTCTCACACAGATCGTAGGTTTTTTTTACAAAGACTGGGTGACATAGTTGTTAGAGTGCAGACTTTTCATTTGAAATACCCCGGCTCGGTAAAAGTTAATTAACTTTAATATGGTTTTTGAAAATATACTAAACTACCGTTTGCCATTGGATTCATCAAATGAATGACATAACCAATTAAAATCATAAAAAATTATTTATTTTTTTATTTATTAACAGTTTCTTACCTCATACAATGTGATAAGAGAGTGAAGAGAGTCAACCGTTCCTTTTCAGGCGTGGCAGATTACACTATTTATTAATTTTATAAGTAATATTATTTATTTTGTATATCATATTTTTATATTTTACAATTTTACTGTATTTGGTTACCATGGAGATTTGTAAAGAAAAATTATGACTATACAAACGAGTCAATAATGACCAATATTTTATAATTATATCTTCAATAAAAAATACGTAATAATATAGAGCAAAAAAAAATATAAACAAATAATTTAGTTTAATATTAAAACTCACAAATATAGAAATACCTTCAGAAAATCCAAGACGTTTCAACGTGTTATAAGGCCAAGTACCATTAGTACAAGAAATTTTTATAGAAATTTATATAGATTTATATAGGTAATTTAAGGTATTTGATTAAAACACCGAAAAAATTCATTGGGTCAGCAGGTTACAAGATAGAAGATTTCAATTTCAGTTTTTAGCACATTTTCAAAAAATTTTGTAAAAATGTGCCTATATAGCTTCACTCTGTCCGTCCGTATGTTTACAAAAACTTTTACACCGTTTGAAATAGAATAAAGAAATTTCAACCATGGGTAGGTATTGCAAAAAAAAATATTTCGTAGAAAAATTTTTTTCTGTAGCCCCACCTGTTACTGGCCTACAGCCCCCCAAAGTTGGAAAAAGCCCAATATTTAAATTGTTATAACAAGAGTTTTGTTAGATATATTTCCAATCTGAAAACGGCAAACGATAGCTGGTTTCATAAACTTTCTAAATATTTAAAAGGCAAATATTTAGGGTTGCCATACGGTACTAAAATTTACCATTATATAAAACTCAATTTTTGCAAAATTTTTGGTCCCATATATCTCCTAAACGGTTTAAGATAGGATCCTGAAATTTTGGGAGAAGTTAGATCCTCAAATATTAGTAGGAGCCGGTTAATAAAATTTTTTTGTCAAGCCCCCTGTTTAAGAGCTATAAGGGCTCGAAAATTTAAATTTTGCTATTTTTAAGCACCTGTAACTTGAATACCTGTCCAATTTTTTTTTTATTAATATACAAAATTTAAAGGCCCAACAATATATTTTAACATATGTTAAAGGTTTTTCTTAAATTTAAAAGCGGTTCCTTAAATTGAAGAAAGTGTCTCTCAGTTTTACCCATTTTTTCTTAGATTGTATAATTCTAAGTAAAATTCCAAATTTTGGTGGAATTCACAATTTAATTTCTAGAACCTAAAAAAATGGAGGGGGGCGGAGGGGGGGGGGGAGTTAGATGAAGTTAGATCCTTGAGAAACTTTGCAACTTTCCCCATTGAAGGGCTATAACAACTTTAAATTAAAAACTTTACTGTTAGCAGTAAATTTTATAAGTAAGCAGTAACTATTACCAAGTAAATATTTCCAAAGTTAAACTCAGTATGTAATACAATATAAATTTGAAAATGTGCTTTTTTAAAAAACATTGGTTTTTTTTCATCACTTGTTTTTTAATGGAAATTAACCGGGATTAACTTCGAACTGGCCGATACTTTGTGAAATTTGTTTGAAATCAGACATTATAAATTCTGAACTCAATTAATCAGCTGACTTAGGAAAGACCGACAACAAAAACTGTAATCACATTAATAGTCTGCCGAGCCGCAATGGGTTAATACAGATCAAAACGTGCCACATTTTGTAACACTTTTCAGTTTCGGATAATTTTTGAGCATATTTTTGTCACAATCAGATAAATACAATTTCTGTTAACTATTAAACTATATAGATATTTTTGCGTGTTTTTTTAATTTTGAGCATATAATTGTATTTCAGCATATGAATTATTAATTATATACATATATACGTATTACTTTCTTTTAGTTTTACAATTTAATCGATTATAAATATGGGATGGGTGTGTAAAAATTTAAATAACTAGTATTTAACCTATATAAATTTAAGTTAAAATTTTTTTGTATTTTTATCTTAAAAATTATAATTATTTAAACTGTGATATCATATTCTCTCATCTAAAATAAATTCATATTTATATACGCAATTGTATCTTTAATATAAATGTCTTTGACTTTTTTGGTGAAATTAATGACTTTTTATTGTAAAAAATTAAATAAAGAACAGACTGTGTATTTTATAATAAAGGGAAACATATAATTAATTTTTGAATGGATTGATAAAATATCAGAGATTTAGAAATTTTAAAAGACTTAAATTAAATTATATACAATTATAATATCCATTTCTTAATATCGCTTTTCTATCCTTCCTTCTCGGTCATTGCAATGCGCAATCAATTCGGAATCTGATTTCACTAATTTCAGATTCCTCTAAGATAGCCTAGAGTCTATGTCCGTATTTATGTCCGTCCGTCCGTTATCCCATTTGGGATTCTGATATTTTCACAAATTCGTTTTGCCAGCCAGCAATTTTTATCCCAGTCAGTTTGATCAATGTGTTCGAGGAGTAGTGATTTAACTTCTTTTCTTATATGAGCATTACTCTATAATTAATCAATTTTGATGTATGTTTATAATACGTTCATGCGGGTATCTTAGAGTTGACACAAGCTACTTTTCACTCTTCCTCGTGTCTTGTTATATACTCTGAGTTATTTTCTTAATTTTGTATTAACAATTAGTAAAACTTAGCTGTATGTTGCTTTAAAAATTTAACACCTAAAAATGACATAATACCCTGAATTAAGAAGTAAACTTATCGTAAGTTGTTTTTAAATATTAAAATTATATTTATTCTTTTATTTTTAAACGAACAAGTTTAAGCTATTAATTAAAATTTTTTAAATATTATATAGATAATTCGGTGACCTGAATTAAGGCCCTGCGAAATAAAGCACGGGTTGTTATTTCATATTTAATGAGAAATAATGCCCTGGGCTTTTATTTCTCATAGTAATTAAGAAATAAAAATATGAGAAATAAAGTCCAGGGTTTTATTACTTTTTTAAGTTGAACTACGACTTCTGTGATAAATAAAGCCTTGGGACTTACTTTCTCATAGAAGTAGTAATTCAACTCAAAAGACAAATAAAACTTCGGGGCTTTATTTCTTAACTACTATGAAAAATAAGACCCGAGGGAGTTATTTCTCATTAAACGGGAAATTATACCCCGGGGGCTTTATTTCGCAGGGCCTTAATTCAGGCCACCAGATAATTCGTTACTATTTGTTTTTTGCACTCTTCCTCAATTACTATATCAAAATTTAAATTACCCTCCTCTGTCTATTAAATAATTTTCGATGTGACAAATATTTAGGGCTACCCAGGACAGCACTACATAGGACTTTAAAAACATTAATAACATCTCTTTGTATAATAAAACTTTATAAGATTAGGCTTTTAATACAAATGGACAGTATGGTTTTCAGGAAATAGAAATGTAAAGGAAAGTGGAGAATGGCAATTTGGTTCCTTAGCTTTATCATTTCAATTCATCGATATAATGCAGCAAATGCAACAGCGAAAAGTTAAAAATAATTGTATATTCTGTATATGGTTAGGGGTAGTCAGCTGATATTTACTTATTATGATATTACTAAACAGCTGATATTTACTTAATGAGTTATATTTAAAAACAATGAAATTTTTTGTTTCGACTAATGAAAATTTTGAAAACTTAATATATTTCTAATATTTAAATTGAACATTTGTTTATTTATTTACTTACGGATGATTCATATGAATAGTAATTAAGTTTTTTGTCAAGTGTATATGATAAAAAGAACCGAACCGGTTAAACTTCAATTGTAAATTATTATTGAAATCAGTTTTACCACATAACATTTAAGCAAGTATATAATGTGGTTGATAATAAAAACTTTTATAAATATATGCAAAAAATTAAAAGATAAGTAAAAATTAAATCATTTTTATAGTAAACAGTTAAACCCAATATGTATAGGGTCGTTTCAATTAATTAAAAGACTGCGGCAGCCATTTTTAAAATAAACATAGCATAATTATTATTATTATTATTATTATTATTATTATTATTATTATTATTATTAATATATTTGTCTAGAATGAGGTGTAACAAACGCATTCAATTAAATGTGTTTCTTGGATGTGTTCAATTATATAAAAATAAAATATTAATGTTTTGTTGAATGTGTTTTATTTTAGAAAATAAAATGTCCAAAATTATCATAAGCAGGCTAAAAAATATTTTATTAATATTTAGTAAAAAAAAATAAAACAAAAAAAAAATAAAAAAAACTTTTTTATTAATTTAAATTATTTAAAATCTTTATAAATTAGTTACGTTTTTAAGACTCACTGAACATTTTCTGGAAATTTTATATAAATAGTATAACATTTTATAAATAAAAATTCAGTAGACTATGCTTCACTGGAACAGTGTGTAGTAATTCTTAATTATTTTCAGTGAAACAATCAATGTACACTTTGTTGCATGTGAAAATGTGAAACAACCAATGTACACTTTGTTGCATTGCTTGATTTGCTTTGTTTTTGAAAAGCAAATAAATCAAGCCATGCAATCAAAGTAATTTCAAAGTTCCCTCATCTCTCTCTCATCGCTACATCTACATATGTACCTAGTTCCTTTTAATTATTATTTAAATTTAAAAAAAAGTTGAAAATGTAAAAAAATTGTGTAGAGGTTGAACATTTTATCAAATTCAAAACATACAAAAGGTAGACCACATAACTTATTTATTTTCAAGTTTTTAAGATACAATAAGATTTTATGTGAGAGTGAGACATTTGTTTTTCTTTTGTGTATCTATTACTAGAATCGAAGCATAATCTGCGTTATTCAAAAAGTAACGGTTGCAATTTTTGTTTAAGTGTATGGCATTGATATACAATATATGTTGATGTATATAATGAAATTAGAAATAGTTCTCAATTAGAAAAAGTTCTTCCTTCAATTGATTCTATGACGGGCTAACAGCTAGTATATTATAAAGCTGCGAGTCTCAAAAAATTTTCCAAATATAACTAGTTATTTTTAACACAAACATTTGCACAAAGTTTGGTTAGTCTATTTCAGAGTGTCCTTGTAAGTGCTTGAAATATTTCCAAGGGTATTTAAGTATTTTTCCAAAAGTCAACGTAAGATTCCAAAAGTCTTTAAAAATTTTAAAAAATAACTTGAAGTATTGTTTTATTGTTGGTTAGGTATCTCAAAGTTGATACAGTCTATACATATTCTACTATCTTCTATGGTTACACAGATCATTCTGAATGCATGTCGAAAGTGATGCTTACTATCTAAAAATAGAAATGAATAAAATAAATTAAAAAAAAATCGCAATTAGTATTTAAAACGAAAAATCATATTTGTTATGCCTATTAGATCTTGCCATGTATATTCTATAAATTTCTTTAAAGTTTATCTTTGATTTTCTTTTTAAACAGAATATGAGAATACTTGAGTATTGGGATTTGGGAATTCTCTTTTCACACGTTTCAGTCGCTAATTTAACTTTGATGAGTTGATATCGGCAGTGATTTTTTTTTCTTTTTAAATATTTTTAAACGTGTCTTAAACTTGTTTATTTTTCATTTTCATTTAATTAATTTTTTTTTTAAATATTATTTATTAATTAATTATTTTGTTTGTTTTTGTTTTTTATTATTATCTTAATTAAATAATATTATGTTAAAAAAATGAATCTTTTTTGTGTCATATTTTTGATAATATTTTGTATGAATTCCGGTAAGTTTGAAAACAAATTGATAATTTTTAGTAGAATTCGGCAATAAAAAAATAATCATTTTAAATTAATATATTTTTAATAAAACGTATATTTTAAAAAAGTATTAAGAACGATAATACTCTTGTGTTATCACAAAAAGTTGGAAGGTTTTTTATATTTAGCTGGTTAGGACGTCGATTTTTCAATCGAAAGGTTTTGGATTCAAAGGCTGGTCAAAGCTTATCTAAATATAATAAATTTATAATTTATATCATAATATAAAATATATATACCTGCCATATCTGAGTTGAGCCATTCGCTTATCACATTGTGGTATAGGGGATAGTAAATAGCCTTTAAAAAAATTCTTATACCAATTAAATAAAACATAAAGAACGATATATATCTTGGTTTTCTGTATGATTAAAATACAGGAAGCCAAGAACTTGAATATTAGAATATACCACAAGGTCATACTAAATTTAAAAAATATACGTACATTTACTTTATAATAAACAACAATTTTAAAATCAATTTTTTTTTACCTCACTGTATTAGGTGTAAAATCTCAACGGGATCTAAGAACACCATGTTCATCAGACTGTACTCTTTTACATGAATGTCCTTCTGAACATTTTTTATGGCTTAAAAATAGAACACAACCAAGTATATGTTATTTTCTTGAAGATAGTAGAAATCTTCCACACATTTGTTGTCCAGAACAAAAACGAAAAAGTAATTCACAATATACGATTGTTAATTTTTAGAATATAAAGAATCTATTTTTATTTTAGCTTGTCCAACATCAAGCATTAGTCATCCACCACGAATTACTTTTGGGTATGAAGCAGCACCTGAAGATTTTGAATTTATGGTATATATATAATTTAAAAAAAAACTTTTATAGGATTATGATTTAATTTTTTTTTAGGTTGGATTATCATGGAGTACACCATTTGGAGACTACTATGGCTGTGGCGGTACTTTAATACATAAATTATACGTTTTAACTGCAGCACATTGTCTATATAATAATGGGTATATTTAAATTTTTTAATATTAAATAAATTTAAGATAATATTTTGCTTTATAGATCGTATAGCCCTTTACGTTTCGCAATAGTAGGTGGTGGTTCTATTAAAAATGGAAATAAACCTATAAAGATTGTTGGTGTATCTCAACATCCAGAATATCATCCGAAAAGAAAATACCATGATATAGCAATTTTAAAACTTGAAAAAGAAGTGAAGTAAATTTAATTTTTTAATAGCAAATAATGTAAAAAACATTTATATCATATTTATTTTTTTTTTTTTTAATTCTAGATACCAACCAGCTTGTCTCCCATCACCGGATTATGAATTGTTACCGCATACAGATGTTGTAGCCGCCGGTTATGGAAAAACATCATTTTGTAAAATAATCTAAATTGTAAAATAATGTATAACTTGTTAACTTTTATTTTCATTTGAAATTCTTCTTAATTCATATGCAGATGGTGATCTATCAGATCGTTTATTAAGAGCTGATCTAAGTATTTATCAACAATACAATTGTTCACAATATTATGGAGTTCTTTTGGATTCACAGCTTTGTGCTTTAGCTGATCCGACATATTTAGAAAATAAAGACCGCCCTGTTTATAGTGATACATGCCAAGTATGCAAAGAATTTATTGAAAGTAAAATATGTTTTAAATAAACCAAATTATTTTAGGGTGATTCCGGTGGTCCACTGGTCAGAATGGATGCAGATAGTTCAATACAATCAGTAGTTGTTGGAATTGTGTCATTTGGATTTCCATGTGGTAATGGTTATCCTGGAGTTTATACAAAAGTTTCATCTTACTACAATTGGATTATGGAAAAAATTTCAAAATGAATATGAATAAATCAAATTTTAGATATAATTTATAAAAAAAAAAAAAATTATTTTTAGAAAATAAAATAAGATTAAAATATATGAATTACATATGCTTTATTAAGGGAAAGTGCCTCTGTTTAGCGTTGATCATAACGATGGTCACGATCTTAATCTACCAATAGGAATTCATTTAACTTTAAATCATGTTTTCTATACTTATTATATTTTCATTTCATGTGAAGAGCATATTTGGGGGACTCACACCTAAGGATACCTAAGCTCTAATATTTCGTTTTGTTTTATGAATTCAAGTCTATAATTTTAGGTATTTAAAATTAAATTGAATTCTCAATACATATTTCCTCGATCTAGGTTAAGTCACTGGCGTTCTGGGGTCCCTGATTTAATAATTAGATAATTTTAAATCTTGTCAAAATCTCACGAACATACGAAATTAAATTAAAAGCAGTTAATTCGAAATTGTTCTTATTTAGGTAATGCAGTGTTACAGGCCCGGTTAATACTTTGAATTAGAATGACTCTTTTTTTGAAAAATGTGTATTTTTTTAACCTAAAAATGTAAACGGTTTTATGAAATCTCAAATCTAGACTTTGTTTCTGTTAATACTATGTTTTCAATCGAAGTTTTCCTTTATTTCAATTCAATTCTTCTTTCGTTTTGTGATTAAACTTTATTTTTGACCTACTTTTCCTTTTTACTTTTGTTTTCTAGATTGCAGTTTCTGTGTTATGATTGCAATACAAGTTCACTTAAGATGTTCTGGATCTGTCATGATCCTGATCCTTGGCTCTTGATTTGACATTGTTTTTTTTTATTTTTAATCTGATTTAATTTGTTCTCCCATATTATCACCTACATTATATACTAAATATTTAAAATTTAAATCATACAAAATTTAGAATATTTTATTTATATATTTAATAATTTGAAGGAAAATGACAATGAAAAAAACACTTTGTCTTATCTGAAAACTTTGTTATTAATAAAACTTGAAACTGTTTGATTACAATAATACTTAGCCTAGTTTAATTCAAGACGAGTTTAACTGAGTTATCAATGTTTTGGAATTTTACAATTTTATTCAGATTTAAATGATAATATTTTAGTATTTATTTAATTTTTACCAACCGCTATATATGAAATAAAATAAGCGGCAGGAATTCGCACTAACAATTGTTAACTGATATTTTTGCAAAGATGCATTACTCAGGTTCGCAGACATCTAAAAAACATGGTTTTTTTTTTAGTATTGCTTTGATATAGATTATTACGTATTACGTATAGTAAAATATCTTTTGAAGAACTTTCACTTTACGCTTTTCCTACAATAGCGGTTGGTTCTGTAGGGAACACAGTGTTAGGGATCAGTTTTTTTTCAAATACTCGTACATGTACACGATAGTTCATGCACACGATTCGATAGTAAAGAGTTCATGTACACGATAAGTAAAGAGGTAATGTAACAGTTTTTTGTGCCAAACAGAATCAAAAAAACTCTAGAACTCTGTTCCAGGGATGTCTAGAACTGCCAGTCCCACTGATATACTGTTTTGTAGAATTGATTTGGGACCAAATTTTGGACTTTCAATTAAGGGTGAGCTGTGTTGTGCCTATAGGTCTAGAGCAAAATTACTCATTTGGTAAAATATTGTGTGTTTCAGCAGAATTTGACTTTTTACATCTTAGATTTTCAAGTTTCTTATAAAATTGGATTGGAAGGACTAGTTGGTCTATAAATTTTAGGATCATCTAGCGAAAAAAGTCCTGGACTAAAAATTTTACTGTAACGAAACGCCAAGTTGGGTCTGTGGTGCAAGTATTTAAACTTTTTTGTTCTAAAATGAAAACGGTTTGACCGATTGAGTTTAAATTTTCTATGCGTGGTGCTCCATGAAAGTGGAGTTAAGACAGGTGGGTTCTTGAAGAATAATATCAACACAATTTTAATTTCTGTGCATCTATTACTTATTATGAAACAAGTGAAATTAAATAAATTTGTTAAAAAATTGGTAGAAAAATCCTATAAAAAATCTTTTAAAAAAATTACTTTAATACATTTATGTGTTAACTTTTTTCAATAACATCAACTTAAATTAAACCTAAATTGAGAGGCGCAGCTACGCGCACCCGCTATTAGGTAGTACTTTTACATACATTTATTGATGCATTCTTAAGCGAAGCTTTTTTTAAGTTTTGCTAAATTAAACCATGTTGAACATAAATTTAATTTTTATTGCTGCTTGCATCTTTAAAATTTTTAATTTTCGCAATTCATAAGATCAGATCAGATATTTTTTGAACAACTTATCTTTTAAGTATTTAACTTATCTTGTGAAGGTGGCAAATTACTATTAACACGATTTGTTATTCAATATTCTTATTATTCTTTTGAAACAATGAGTTCCGATTTATAAGAATACGCGAGATCAAAACTCACCAATTTATACACCATAATATGAATAGTTAAAAATTTGGAAATTTTATATTTTTCCACAACTTATATACCATTTCTAATTAAATTAAAACTGATATGTGTTATTATTTTATTGTAAAGCAATTATTTAATCTGAGGAACTTCTCAATAATTTTGATAAATTTGACGAAGTTCATGATCTCCTGCGTAGTTCTGTTTTAATAGAAAATAATCGCAATTTTTTGAGTTGTAATATTAATGTGATGTATGCGGCAATATTGTCTACATTTATTTTAACACGAACATATTCAATTACAATAAACAATATGATTAATTGTTTCCAATTTATTTAAGTATTCAAAACGAAAATATATTTTTATTATAGTGTGTCGAAAATTTGCTAGTATTTTAATTTTTAAGTATATACAAAATATTTATATTTATATTTTTAGGCAATATGAAAGTTCAGTCATTGAATAAATTTCAATTGGTTCGAATTGATCTTGAAAACTTTTATTTATTTTTTTTTAATTTTTAAAAAACTTAAAACTATTTTTTTAGTTAATTATTAAATTTTATTTCTTTTTTTAAATGATGTTTTAAAATTAATTTAAAAATTTTTTGTAATAAAATGAAACATTTATACGGAATTTTTTTGAATATAATATCTTATACAATTTCTAGTAAGTGAAATAAAAATTCATTTAAACAAAAAAAATAATAAAGCTTAAAGTGTTGAAAATTGATACTTACGTGTGCAACATATTAAACACACTACTAATGATAATTAATTGTGAAAAAGCTCTTAAAATGTGTAAATTTTTTCTCTGTAAAGAGCGAATACTGGGAATTGAGATTGAGAAGTTTTTAAAAGTTCTTTTGGTTTTTGTTTTAAGCAATAAACAAAATTGATTAATTATTAGTGAAATGTAATGAATGAAATATAATAATTTATTGCTTTTTTTATTTTTTTGAAATTATTTAATTATTTATGACCAGTCGCGTACCACAGTTAATGTGATAAGTAAGTTTCCTGTGGCAGTTAAATTTATTTTGTTTTATGATATAAACTATTACGATATCAACTGTAACTTATATTTATACCCTTATAACTATTAGTCAAAAGGGTGTACTAAATTTGCCGTTACGTTTGTGACGCAGAAAAGTAGATATAGACTCTAGTGTATGGTTCGGATCAGAATCGAAAAATAAATTGATTTAGCTATGTATGTCCGTCCGTCCGCTGCCATACAACTTCTTTTTTTATATGAACATTATTTATCTGTATTTATTAAAGCTGGGTGCCTGAAATTTTGCCAAAATAGTTTAGTTTTATGGCCAAAGTTTCTGCAAAATTTGGTTGGTCTACTGCAGAGGGTTCGAGTAGCTTCCATACAACTTCTTTTTTTATATGAGCATTACACTACACCTAATAAAGCTGTTTGTTTAAAATTTTGCCAAGAGTAATTAATCGGATGATATAATGTTTTTATTACGGTCATACGGGTAGCCCAAAGTTGACACAGTCTACTCTACTACACTTTTCCTCGTTTTTTATTAGATATGATTTAACCATGGTTTGAACCCGAAACTTTTCGAATGAAAAGCCGCCACTCTAACCACTGAGCTATCGGTCAGATAGTTTTGAAATAAAGTCAAACGAAATACAGTCGATTCGACTTTATAACCAAAAACTGTGGAAAAGAGTCGAATTAACTATCAGGGTTCTCTTTTCCAGATTATTTCCTTATTTTTAAAGCAAGCTTTTGAAGTAAAAAAAGACGATTATTGTGTATTCACTTATTGTATTCGATTTCACTTTTTTGATTAAACCTAATCGACTTTTTTTTTTTTTTTAATTTTTTTTGGAACTTAGATAAGTTTTCTTTTTCGTTCGATATGTGTAATAAAAATCACCTCATTATTCTCATTGAAACATACAGGAAAAGTCTACTGCGGCATATTTTATGGGAGGTTTTTATATGTGAGGCAAATTTGCATACATTTGAAATAAAACCACAACACTGAAATAAAATAAATTAAAAAAATATAATAGTAATAAATAATAATAGAAATAAATAAAACCACACACAACTTTTTACTTTTGTTTTTGTTTTTTTACGAGGAAAGTGAAAAATTTTGTGGGGCTTTAACTCACTAGCACCACACCTAATACAAATGTACTGTTTGGTTTTGAGAATAAGAATTTGGAAAGATTCGAGATTTGAGTTTAAGATATTTAGAATTGTCAGTATATGGGGGATGAGGAAATTGAATTAATATTTCATCCCATTATTATTCCATTCAGAAGATAGATGTTAATTTATGTGCATACACATATATACATTATCAACCTTAGAGAACAAATAATTGTATTAGGAATTCGATCGATTTTCGAAATATTTTAAAAATTATAACAGTAGTCAAGAAAAAAGATAATAAAGAGTTGATTATTTAAAAAAAGGGCTACAAAATTTAAAATTAAACAAAAATCAAAAGTTCAATAAAAAACACTTCATTTTAATATAAAATAAAGATTATAATAAATTAAAAGTAAATAATTTGAAATAAAACGAAAACTTAAAAATTTAATAGAAGTACCGGGTGTCTTGAAAATGTAATACTTAATTTAAATATACCAAAAATTTAATTGGGAAAAAAAAATTTTTAAATTATTATTATTTAATAATATTAATTATTAATTATTGTTGTAATCAAAACGATATTAAATGAATTATTTTGGGTAATATATGCTGTAAGGAAGTACATACGACCCGTTTGTCAGTTTGTATCTAACTTTCGTACTTATAACAAAAACATTGTGATTCCAAAACTAAAAAAAAACACTATTAGGGACTAGAAAAATGTTATAATTGTTGTTGTTGTTTTGGTATGGTAGATAGAATGTGCCATTCTAACACTTTGGGGTTGCGGCCCATTTTTCATCCACTTTCAATACTTTCTATCAATTTATAAGTAATATTATTTAGTTTGTTTATGTTATTATTTGTATATTTTAAATTACATTTGGTCGCCATGGGGATTTGTAAAGAAAAATATTTTTTCAATTAAAACAATTCATGACGAGTACGGGAATCGAACTTGCACCCCGTCGGTTGGTAAATCAAATGCTTACTCAATAAACCACCGAGGCCCCAATTGCTCTAAACTATTTGAACTTAAACTCAAATTTTGCCGTTGCAATTTCCGGAATTCAATATATATTACTTATGAGATGAATTTCGTAATTCTCGGAATTTTCAATTCTGCTTTGCTATCACTAGTTGGTAAAACAATAATATTATTGTGATGACCAATTATTGAGTTATAAAAAATAAAATTTAATCAACATAAAATTATTTTAAAAAAATATATATTTTGGAAAATCCAATCAATTATGTGATAGAGTTTATCAACAAAAATTATAATTAAAAAAAATAACTATTTTCATTAAATGCAAAAATAGATAAGATTCTTATATTTTTATTTCAGGAGTCGAATGTCAAATCAATTCAAAAAAATCTTGTTCAACCGGTTGTACTCCTTTAACTGAATGTACTTCTGCACATTTACAATGGATTAATTATGGAGAGGAGCCAGATATATGCTATTTTGATCAGAATTATATTCCACATATTTGTTGTCCCGAACAAAATAATCAAAGTAAGCATAAATATATTTTTAAGTATGTATATTATAAGTATATAAAGTATGCTTAAAAGATAATAAAAAACTTTTAAGTAAAAGACTTCCTTTTTACTATTACTTGTCTAGCAACAGCATATCTGCCAACTCTGTCCTAAGTCACATGAATTTTTTATCTCATTGTTTAAAGTCTCAGAGACATGGCATTTAGCCTGACTGAACCTAAATTTTAGGGTCTAAGAATAAATTATAATTTATTAAATAATTTTTTTTATATTTCAGAAAACGAACTTAAACAAAAACAAATAAAAACTTGTTCAAAAAATTGCGTTCTTTTATATGAATGCCCTTCTGCAAATTTTAAATGGGTTCTAAAGAAACCAAGTAGTACATCTCATTTTACTCAAGAACATTCGAATACTCCAAATATTTGTACCGAAGAAAAAAACGTAAAAAGTGAGTTATAGAATTATTAAATCGGTTTACATTTTTAAAAATTAATAAATTTTGAAATTTTCAGAGTGCCCAGATATGTCAGGTCCCATAATATTGGAACCATTAATTGGTCATGGTTATAATGCAGATTCGGCAAATTTTGAATTTATGGTAATCACAAAAATGAAATTCCTTTTAAAGAAAAAATCAATTTTCAACAGATATTTTTTTTTTTTGAATATAAAAGGTTGGTTTATCATGGGGTTTGCCATTTGAAAAATTCTATGCTTGTGGTGGTACATTAATACATAAATTATTTGTTATGACTGCAGCTCACTGTCTCTATTATAAAGGGTGTAACAATATTTTAATCATTAATTTTTAAGCAAATTTTCTAATAGAAAATAATTTTTTCAGTACTTACACACCTTTACAATACGCAATAGTAGGTGGTGGATCTCTTAAAAATAATAACAAAGCAAATAGAATCGTTGGTTTATCACAACATCCAGATTATCATCCAAGAAGTAAATACTATGACATCGCTATTTTAAAACTTGAAAAAGAAGAAAGGTAAAATTTATCAAAAATAAATAAAGAACTCAATAAATTTGTTTTTTATATTTTAGTTATCAACCAGCGTGTCTTCCACCACCAAGTTATGAAGTATTACCACGTGATTCAGTTGTCGCAGCTGGCTACGGCAGAACATCATTTTGTAAGATTGTATAAAAATTTTGGAAATTATTAAACAAGTGATTAATTTGACTTCTTATTTCAAATGATCAAGATGGTGACATCTCAAATCGTTTGATGAGAGCTGATTTACGTATTTATATGCAATACAATTGTTCTCAATATTATGGAATTCTGCTTGATTCTCAGCTATGTGCTTTAGCTGATGCAACATACATAGAAAATAGAACATTACCCGTTTATAGTGATTTGTGTCAAGTATGCAAAATATTAACTCTATACTACATTTTTTTTTAAATAATGTTCTTTTTAATTATATCCAATTATTTTAGGGAGATTCTGGTGGTCCTCTTCTCAAAATAGAATCAGATAGTTCAATACAATCAGTAGTTGTAGGTATTTTATCATATGGATTACCTTGTGGTAATGGTTTTCCAAATGTTTTTACAAAAGTTTCATCTTATTATGATTGGATAATGCAAAAGATTTCTCCACGAAAATAAGAAAATAACTATATATATATATAACATTTGCATTTATTAAATATTATTAATAATATACATTTATTTATATGTATTATATTTAATATAGAAAATTTAAGCCATTAAAATTAAGTACAAGTTAATTTTTTTTTTTAAAAGTTATTTTTATTCCTAAAAATATGCAATAAATTATTAAATATGTAAATTAAACTCCTCAAAATGTCTATTTTTTTTAATATTTAAATTATAACACAAACAGGCATATAATTAATAAGCCTACTTGGAGCATAATGAAATATGAATAAAGGTAGACCAGTGCCGCCGAGGAATGGCTCATCAAAATCAAACGCCGATCATTCGAGTAGAAGATCGCAGGCTCAAAGTACGATCAGATCTTATTTAATATAATAAGAAATATAAAAAAAATGTTTATGACTACATGTATAATGTGTAAGATAAATTGGCGCCAAATTGTAGAATTTGAAAATTCGTAATCTTTTATAAAAGCTGCAGTCGAGTTATCAATATTTTTGCGAAAATAACGATTATTGAAACTAAAACTTCTATAATCTATATAGACTTGGTGATGGGGTATAATATTCCTTATTGGGGTGGAATAGGTTTCAATCAAAAACAAACTAAGACTAAATATAAAATTTCAAAAGACATACAAATTATATACAAAAATTTATTCTCCAAAAAACAAATAAAATATCAGTTTTTTAAATATGTAAGAGAAAGTTTAAGGAGAAAAGAGAAGCAGATGAGAATAAGAAGTTTTTTTTATTTGTATGTGTGTATATTGTAATGTACAAATCAATTATAATCATTTTGGTAAAAAAAAAAATTCAATTTAATTATAAAAATAAGAAAAAAATATTGTTTTTATGACAAAATTTTTCAATTTAATAATTTAAAATTAATGGAATTTTAATTTTATATAATAAATAAACGATTCGATTGATATCATCAATATTAGTTTTTTTAAACATTATTGATTATAATGATTGATGATTAAAATAAATTCAAAACGATTATAATTGTTAGTACAAATGTCTGTGCAAATTAAATATGATTCTTTTTTATTTTTAACCGAAAATCAAAGCTTACTTTAATTGTTTTTAAATATTTTTGAAATTGTCAAAATGATTTTTCCAGTTTTTATTTAATACATTAGGACTGGATACTGATGTTCACAATTTATTGCTACACATAATGTTTTTTAAATTTTTTTTTTGGTTAATTTATCAAACAAGGTCAAACATTTAAGAAGGTTAGCCTTTTTCTTTCAGAACCTTATTTTGCTCATGATCAATTGTGTACTGCATTTTTTCGAGCAACTAATTCTACGGCTTTAAAAATTAGGATTTTATTAAAACACAAACAGAAATAAACCTCGGAAGGAACAGGAACTGAAAATTTATTTTTTTTATGGAAAAAACATCCATATTATAGTAACACTTTTATATTTATCAATTAGGCTTTTATAATAACATGAAGCAGTTAGCTAACTGAGGGTACTTCTTTAAACGCTCCTTTGTTCCTACCGCTAAGTGATGAGGAAAAACGAAACCAAATACAAAATTAATGTATTTTAAAAAAAAATAAAACTTAACGACTTTACAATGAACTCTTCGAAACGCGAATTCAAACGTCAAAATATCATTTGAATTTTCGAAAAAATAAGTTGTCGGTGTAGATTTTTAATTGTTTACGAGGGATCTTAGAATAAGGGTGGATATTTATTATTGTATACATACAATTACTGCATGACACCATTGAAGACCATATAACATATAAATTGTAAAATGACCTAGATTTCAGTATTCTGTATATTTGTGTATGTTCAAGATATATTTTTGAAATAATTTATTCATTTCTATTTTATATTTGTTTAGAAAACATATTTTTTTTTTTATAATTATGAATTAATTTTTTTTATTGCGAACTTGTTCTATAAAGAATTGATTACATCGCGCGATATATTTTAAAACCTCAAACCAGTTTACAGGCAGAGAAAAGAAATGTTAAGTAATCTATTTGATAAAGTTAAAATATTTATTTTTAAGATCAAAATTTCGATATTTACTTAAGAATGGAATGGACCTTTTGGAAACAAATAATTTCGAGGTATTTGATGGTAAACCTCTTAATACAGTGCAAGAGATGATTTGAGAGTTCATGAAAAAAATTAGAATCACATGTTTCAAATTTTAATTAGATATGGGCTTTTAAACAATATATTAAATAAATTAAACTCCTTTAAATTTAGACACACTTCATATAAGTCTTTTGTTACGGTTAGCTCGCTTTACTGGCAAGGAGCCACGTGTAAAACACGTGTTTGAAGGCACTTAATTAAAGTCTTTTAATCCTGAAAGTGATTACAAATCCAAAAATAAAAATTTGTTGACCTCGTCAACGCCCGGATAAACATTGTTGCGATGTTTGGAATCACTTGGGTTTGATTTTATATGATAGATATAGTTAAAAATAACTTAGAATACTGTTATAGCGTATTTATAATAAGCGCTCTCGTTTCACTTTCTACACACAAGCACGGATACTAGGGGGGGGTAACAGGGTACATTTACTACACTACTGTAGTAAATCCGAAAATAATGTATCAACTCTTAATAAAGTATCAATGTCCACTCCTAATTTTACTCTAAAATATAAATTTTACTACAAAATATTACTGTAAAATTTTATATCCATCATGGTAACCAACTTTCTAGTTGTTTGTTGTCAAAAATTTATATTCAAATTTATTTTTTTGCCACAAAAAAAAACAAAAAACTTCTAATGTGTCAGTAAACAGTTAGACGAGAATGCAACTCAAAATATTTTTCCACAATTACCCCTCTCATCAGATAAGTCTAGATCCGCCCATGTCTACACGTAGTTATCTGTCAAACTAAGTTAAATGTATTGAATTATATGAAAGTGTCTACAATAGATGCAGCCATGTTGCAGGCATTACGCAGTCATTATTTAACCCAATAATTTTTTATTAAATTGTTAAAAAAATAAATAAATTCCGTTTTATTCAATGTTCAAAACGGAAATACATATTATTAATGTAGTTTATATTATTTTAATAAATCGACTTGGTTATTATTGTATTTATATCTTCAATTCAATTTAGAGTTTAGTTATTAATCTGATTTCAATGGGTTTATATCGAAAGTAAATGATAACTTAATTATTTTAAATTCAAACTAATTTTTAAAACTTGTTGGTTTTTTTTTTTAATCTTAGTTGATAAGCTTTTTCCAATTAGTATATAAGATATTTTTATAAAGACTTGTTTTAAAATAATTTAAATAATATGAATCACAGTATATATTTATGTGTCTCTATTTTTATCATATTTTATATGAATTCTGGTAAGTTAAAGGAAATTTTATTTGAATTTTGAAACAATGACCATTTTGTTAAAGTTGCAATTGATAACTTCGAAAATTCAGTCCGAAAATCAATCCTGCATTATTAGTTATTTATTTATTTTAATTTTTAATGTTTTGCAGACAGGGTGTCCAATAATAACGAATATATAATATTTATAAGTTATACAGTTATTACATAACAGTTTATTAATTTTACCACCAAGACCCTTTATTGCACCAACCACGCACTTGTCACTAATCAAATAATTATCTTTTGATAAGTGAGTGTGTTTTACTAATAATGACGTTTTTGTCAAAAAATACTGTTATTGTGCAACAGTGGTTGGTGCAATGGGGCCCAGTTATTTAAAATTAATTTTAAAAATGATTTTTAATTAAAAAATAAAAAAAATTAAATTAATTTCTTTGCAGTGGTAAATTCTCAGCTGATAAGTGATTGTTTAACAAGTTGTACACCTTTGAGTGATTGCCCATCTGCTTATTACGATGGTATTAAATATGGTAAATTTCCAAGTATATGCTATTATGATAAAACAATTCCATATATATGTTGTCCAAAACAAAATGTGAAAAGTAAGTGATTTATGTTTTAAGCTACCGTAGAAATTAGAAATTTTTAAATATTTTATGCCATTTTTAGGATGCAGTCTTTTAGATTTAGACACACGAATTTCTGCTGAAAATGATGCAGATCCAGAAAAGTTTGAATTCATGGTATAATTATGTTTTTCAAATATCACTTATACCTAATTAAAATAATTATTAATTTCTCGCCTTATATTTATATAAAAAGGTTGGTTTATCAAGGGGAAGACCATTTGAAGAATATTATGCTTGTGGGGGAACTTTAATACATAAATCATATGTTTTAACTGCAGCTCATTGTCTATATAGTAATGGGTAGATATCAGCATATTCTCCTAAATTTTATTTCTTAATATATAATATAGAAATTGATTTTTCTTATAGGTCATATAACCCTATACGATATGCACTGGTTGGTGGAGGTTCTGTTCTCGATGGAAAAGAACCTATCAAAATCGTTAGTGTATCACAACATCCAGATTATCATCTCAAAAGTAAATATCATGATATTGCTATTTTAAAACTTGAAAAAGAAGTGAAGTATATCTAATTTTATTGAAGAGTATATGTTCGGAATAGAAAATTTAATTATTTAATATTTTAGTTATCAATCAGCTTGTCTTGCACCACCGTTTTACGAATTACTGCCACAAACTAGTGTTGTTGCTGTCGGCTATGGAAAAATGTCTTACAGTAAAATAATTTTTAATTTAAAAATAATATTTGAATTTTTTAATATTCATTTAATATATGTATACAGATGGTAGTCTATCAGATAGTTTGTTAAAAGCTGATCTAAAAATTTATAGCCAAATTAATTGTACAAAATATTATGGAACTCTTCTCGATTCTCAGCTATGTGCTTTAGGGTCTCTAAAGTACCAAAGGAAAAACTCCGTATCTATTTATGAAGATACATGCCAAGTATATAAAATATACCTTGTATATACTAAAATCATATTTCAAATAAATTAATTAAATTGTTGCAGGGGGATTCTGGTGGTCCACTCGTTATGCTTAGCAGAGATAGTTCAATTCAATCAGTAGTTGTTGGAATTGTATCATATGGTTTTCCTTGTGGAAATGGTTATCCTGGAGTTTATACAAAAGTTTCAGCTTACTACAATTGGATTAAAGAAAAAATTTCAAATGATTGATAATGGAAATACATTGAGAATAAAACATATTAGTATATAAGAAACTTAATTTTAAGCAGTTAATTTGATTGAAGGTTTTTTTAAAATAAATCATTTAAGACAATACACAATCTGACGTTCTATTTGTTTCGAAAATTAATTTAATGTGATAAAAATGAAGTAGTCTTAAATTGTGTAAATTGGAAAATTTTTTTATAAGATTCATAACTCAGATATATATTTTTTATAGATTTTTCTAAGTATATTTTTTTCTATATATTTATACCTGTATGAACGTAGGTTTTTGAAAGATTTTCTAAATTTGCCTTAGAAGCCTGATCTGTGACGCTCTAATGGAGGAGGGGAGGTCGTAGATATAGACTCAAATGTATTGATCAGAACCAGAACTGAAAAGTAAATCGATTTAGGTGTAAGTAGCTGTCTGTGCTCATGATAACTATAAAACTAAAGAAGCCTGGAGTTTCATAAAGGAATTGTTATACAAGAACTGTCTTTGCTATTGAAATCTAGGCAACCTTCTCGACGACTTTGAGTACAATATTTTCGAATAGCTACCATGCAACTTATATATTTCCTTTTAATACATTTTTTTAATACTTTAACTTATAGAGTCTAATTAGTTGTGTGTTTGAAATTTTGCCGAATTTAACCGGATAATATAATATTTAATTCCAGATACTCAGAATAAAACCAACGTTTGGGAGCTGAAAGATGATTTTTATAATTACAAAAAATAAACGATCCAAATTTGAACAAGAAATCTTAGGGATTCCCGTTTTATCTCTAAACAGGAACTATTGCTCGAGAACGAAAATGCTGCAGTATACAAAATTTGTCCGAGAATTCCCGAGATGATATTCCCCGCGAAGAAACACTATTTGTAACTTTAAACATTTTGAAAGGGCGATATAAAAAAATATACGCTTAGAATTAGAAAATAGAAATTTTTTAAGATAAAATTATATTCGTACCGGTTGGAGGAGATGTAAAGTCTCCACGGATCATACAAATATTTGCGCAAAAATCCAGGAAGATGTTACAAAGACGATTTTATAACACCTCAACTTATAAGTTTGTTACGGAGCTACATCGTCAACTTTGTTAGGGAGTTAAAACGTCCCATAGCTTTTCTTAATTTGAAATTTTTAAAAGTTGATGGAAATGTTTTCAAAAAAACTTTAACTATATAGTCATTAACCTCTTATTAGATTCCATTTTATTAAATTTTTTTAAAATGTTCTCTTTGGGACATTTCCCTTTTTTCCTTGATACAAATCGTTAGGTTGAGGTTTATGATACAATGCTTTAATTTTATCAAAAAAGGACTCAACTAGTAATGCAATTAATCAATTGCGTATACAAAAACATGTAATAACACATTGAAAGATCTGATTTTAAATTCTACATATAATTTGGTTTTTCCAACTCAGCCTTTGAATTTATTAGTCTACTAAAATTTTTAATAATTTTAAAACATTTAACAAACTCATATTGTGTACAGTATAAGAAAATGCAACCGATTGATACAAAATTAATGACTCATTAGTGCAAGATGTACGATTACTATGTAGGATTACTACGAATTTAAATACAAAATAAAATCCAAAGAAGAATGCGTTATCATACAGAGGCTTTACGTATAATTCTATAATGTGAGCTGTATACTTGTATTTGTTTTTATACCCTACACCTAAAATTGGAATTGGAATTGTAACCACTAAAAAGAAGCAAGCTTGAAATAGAAAAGTATATATATATATATTTTTGCTTAGCGTCACCTCCTCAGTCAAATTAGCGATGTCCGTCCGTCTGTCGTAAACACAAATATCCCTAAAAATAATGATGCTATCTTGATGAAATTTATACTGTAGGTTCCAGGTGACAAAAGTGTGATAAAAGGGATTGCAAATAGGCAAGATTATGCTATGGGTTTGTGTTCTGAAAGCTTTCGGAGCTACATTTGCATGATCAATTAAGATAAGAAGCTCCTGTTTCACTTGGGCTTCAAAAAATTTAGATTTCTCGGGTAACTCTCATACACCTCCCAAAACTAAAAGTATATCTTCGAAATTAATGAGAATATTAACTTCATGTAAGTTACATGGGTGTTCTGTCCTGCTTATTTTATGATTTGTATTATATTAATATTTGGTATAAATTGGAGTTGTGGTTCAGGTACTTACCACGCACCTCCCAAGATATAACAGACATATCTTCGAAATTAATAAAGAAATGAAAAATTTGCTATATACAGAAAACTGCTGTCCTGTTAGCTTGATGCTCCTGAAATCTAAGATAAATTAAAGTGGGGATTTGTGTAACTATTAAATTTTTCAGGTGTAGGGTATTACTAAGTTGTTTACTTCGACCCACTGTTGTTTCTATTCTTGTTTGTTTTTCTATAATTATCATAAGAATTATTTTTAGTGGTTAAACAACTTTTGTATTTTAGCATCTTGGCATCTTTTTTATTAATATCATTTGGTAATTCCATTTCTGTTTTACTTTATTCATATTTTCAAATTTAGTTTTTTTTTAAAGCAACTTTAGGAATTTTAAGTTCAGTACTATTTAAATTGTAAATGTTGAAGGTACAATTTTTTTATTGGATACCGAAATCAAAAATGATTCACACATCATATTTTAGAATTATTTTAAAAATAATTTTAGTTTCATTTTTAATTGAAAATGTTATAAAATGTACAAAAAAAAAAATAGGGTTTAAATATTATATAAATTATTATTAATTAAATATTTATTTAAAAATCTAGGTAAAAGTGATCTGGTTAAATGTGATATTGCATGTGTTGCGTTATCAACTTGTTATCCTGCAATAAATCTTTTAAAATTCAATAAAACTGAGCCAGATATTTGTTATTTTGTTGATACTGAACCGTTTGTTTGTTGTCCACCTTTATCACCAGAGTTAGAAGTAGATTACTCCGGATTGAGAATAAGTGAATTAAGTAAATTATTAAAAATTCTAATATCTATCAAATGATTTAGGTTTTTCTTTAAAATTTTAAATGTCACCGTTTTTATTGCAGAATGTGAAAATTTTTATCCTCCACCACCACCTTTTGTTGCAGTAGGTGGTTATGAAACAGAGCCAGATGAATTTCCTTTTATGGTATATATGGAACATTTATATTTACCTTACTTTTATATAATACTATTCTAAATCAAAATTTTACAATAATCTAGGCAGTTATTGGATACAGTAGTGGCAAAGAAATATCTTATAATTGTGGTGGATTTTTGGCAGAAAAAAACTTTGTAATAACAGCAGCTCACTGTGCTAATTATAATGGGTTTGATTTGATCTAAAATTATACATGATTAAATTTTAAAAATATGATTATTTCAGAATACCAGCATCAGTAGTTCGTATTGGTGGTAATCCACTGTCGGAGAATGCTACTAAACCGATACGAGTTATAAAAGTATTTGTTCATCCGGAATATAAAAAAGATACTGAATTAAATGATATTGCAATATTGGTCTTAGGTCAACATGTTGAGTAATATAAAATATTTTAAAAATTAATATAATTTTCCAAAACCAAAAATTTTAATATAATTTTAATTTCTAAATTTGAATTAAAGTAAAACGCCAGCATGTCTTTGGACTGATGGAAAATTAGAAATAACATTCCATAGAGATCTCGTTTCTATGGGGTACGGTTCAACATCATTTGGTAATTAAAAACATTAAAAATTTTTATTTAATATAATTTATAAACTAATTTGAATTTAGGTGGTGCTTTTGCTAACAAATTGCTAAAAGTTTATTTAAATTTGATTGAAGATAATTCAGTATGTCAGAATTACTACAAAAATCCAATTTTGGAAACACAGTTATGCGTTGTTGGCAAGAAACGTGAGTTAAATAATAGTGAAGTTACAATTCAAGACACGTGTCAGGTAAAACGCAAAATAGATGCATTTTCTATTTGTAATGGAGAATTAAATAAGTTTTAATTAAAAATTTTTAAAGGGCGATTCAGGCGGTCCATTAATGATGCAATATCTCCTAACATATAGACCAACTGTAGTTGGTATAGTTTCATATGGTCAAAGTTGTGGAAGTGAAATTCCCGGAATATATACAAATATAAGTTCATATCTTGATTGGATCGAATCAATTATTTGGCCCGGAAGTGTCGGAGATGAAAAATTTTATGTACCTTAAAATCTTTTATGCTTTTGAAGCATATATTTAATTAAACCTTAAAATTATATTAAATTTAATAAGAATAAACTGAAAAAACGGTTTTTTTTATATTTGATTAATTTTCTAATGAAAGATGATGACCTTAAACTTAAAACCATGAAATGTCTCTAATTCACAATAAAGATAATTTTAGAATTAAAACTCTACATTAACTCTATCGTCCTATTCCCATTATAGGCTAGAAGATAAACACTATAGTCTAGATTTCCATTATAGTCTAGAAGATAATATTTGTTAACGTATTGTAATAAATTAATATTGAATAATTGGGGGAAAATATTTAATTTTCATTGGATACCAGTGAGTTATAAGCATGAATTCAAATACTTGGCTTAAATTTATTTTCGGTTTAGTTATATATAAATATATTTTTATTATAGATCCAGTTTGGTTGCGCTTCTGGATGGGTTTTTATTTGATATTAATGTTACTCCATTTTTAAAGAGCTTAGTCGAAAAGTAAAGCTAAGTCGAAATCTACGAAAAACCGATTTTCAATTCCTACATAAAGTAAAAAAATCCTACCGAATAAACAGTAAAGCCGTAAATCACATTCAAAAAATCAGTTTTTAAAACGTAATATGAGAATATCATATTCAATCGAGAATATGATAGTTGATAATAGAAAGATTAAGAAAAAGAGAGCACGGACTTATGTCTGATGCATACACAAAAAACCAATAGGTTTTTTCATATTTTTTGACCTTTTTAAGTGTCTTTTTTGGTACCCATACATACTTTTATTAAGGGACAGCATATTTTACGAATATTAAAAACAATTAAAAATATTTTCTCATTTACATTTTGCCTTTTCTCTTTATTCTTTACATTTGTACATGAAGTTTCCACAATATTAAACTGGCAAAAGATCACGAAATGACTTATAAAATGGTTTAAATCAAATAATCAAGTTTTTAGGTTATAAATGAAGTTTAAACTAAATTTTCTTCTTTAAAACATGATACAAGAAAAGAAATCCAAAGATGGAAGAATCAATCAAATGAGGCATAAAACTTTTCCTTAGAAGACAATTATCAAACCTCTTAAGTTTAATTTACTGTAGTATTAAAATTAGACTTATTAAATTTTTTTTAAATTCCAATAGAAAATAGGTTTTTTTTTCTGTATCACTCCCGCACAGAGTATATAGGGCTTCCATAAAACCTTCAGTTAATTTAGGCCAATTACTTGATTTCTGCCCATGTTTTACCACAGCTTTCAATTTCTTTTATAACTGATCTTTTCCAAGATATATTTTTGGTTTACCCACAGCTGTTTTCTGCTGCGGGTTCCAATAGAGCTATTGACGCGCAATGTTTTCTATTGGTTTCCGAAATGTATAGGCTATTCATCTCCATTATTCTCTTCTTATTTGACAGAGCATGGTTTCTTGCCTCAAAATACTTAATGGTTTATTGTTCCATATTCGTTGAACACCAAATCAACCCTGTAAAACAAAAATGCACCGATTCAAAAAGACAATTTGTAACAGTAGAAAACATTTAATTATAAAAAATTTATTTTTATCCTCAAAAAATCAATTTTTGTAGTTAGACCACTTTAATATTCTGTATTTAATGCGGTTACCGATGTTTTCTCTTATTGTTTTTATTATTGAAATTTTACTTACACGATTATTTATTTAAAAGCTAGTTCATTTTTTAATATAATTTAGTATCATCATAACAGTGTATTAATCTGGATCATTCCAATATTCAAAGTTTTAGCAAAAAAAAATTATTAAAATGATTCATGAATCATGTATTTTAATTTTGAAATTTTTATTTATTTTATTAATTAGTAATGGTAAATAATATATATATATACAAACAATTTACTAACAAAAAAAACAAATACAAATTATTTTTAATATATGTATTAAATTAATAGCTGATAGTCAACAAGTTAATCAACAAGGTAATTGCCATAGACCGTGTATATCATTTTCAACTTGTTTTCGTGGTCAAGAACTTTTACAATTTAATAAAACTTTACCAAACATTTGTTATTATATTGGTCATGAGCCATATGTTTGTTGTCCTTCAATATTTCCCCAGCTAATTCTAGATAGATCAAAATTTCGAATAAGTCAAAAAAGTAAGTATGTATATAAACTAATAAATTCATTTGATTACAATTTAAATCTGTGAGTTATAAAAAAAAATTTTAATTTCTTTGCAGAATGTGAAGAGTTTTATCCTCCATTATTGCCAGATGGTGCTTTTGGTATTGTGAGTGGATATGAAACAGAACCTCTCGAATTTCCTTTCATGGTAAAATTTTTATAATTTGTGGTTTTGCTTTACTTTGTTAAAACTATTTTCTTTTTATTATTATTAGGCAGCAATTGGTTATGGAGATGCAGGAGATGCAACGTATAATTGTGGTGGATTTTTGGCCGAAAGAAATTTTGTTATTACAGCTGCTCATTGTGCTCGATATAATGGGTATGAGATTAAATTAAAAAATTTCAGAAATTTTTGTATTTAAAATACCTAACAACATTTTAGATTACCACCATCTGTAGTTCGTATTGGCGGTAGTCCACTATCAGATAATGGTACTCAACCAATACGTATTGTAAAAGTTATTATTCATCCAAAATATCAAAGTGATACTGAATTAAATGATATAGCGATATTAGCATTAGGTCAACATGTTGAGTAAGTTTTTCAGAAAAATTATATATTAAATATAAATAAAAATTTGAATTAAAGTGATATTAAGCCAGCGTGTCTGTGGGCATATGGAAAATTGGATTTAAATTATCAAAAAGATGCTGTTTCTACTGGATATGGATCAACATCTTTTGGTAAGAAACTTTAAAAAGTTATTTTAATTTAAATTAAAAAAAAAATATATATATATATATATATATATATATATATATATATATATTTAAATATAGCTGGCGCATTTGCTAAAAGATTACTCAAAGCTTATTTGACTGTAATTGATAATGATGTATGTAAAAGTCATTATGGTAATCAACCTATTCTCGAATCACAGCTGTGTGTCGAAGGGAAATCTCGAACTTTAAATGGTAGTGAAATTGCAATTCAAGACACATGTCAGGTAATTATATACAATATTTTCAATTAATATTACCGCAGATTGATAAGAATTTATATTTTTAAAGGGTGATTCTGGTGGTCCACTTTTGCTTCAGGCTAGTTTAGGCTTTAGACCCAATGCAATTGGTATAGTTTCATATGGACAAGGTTGTGGAAGTCAGGTTCCTGGAATTTATACAAATATAAGTTCATATATTGATTGGATTGAATCAGTTATTTGGCCGGGAAATGATGGAGATGAAAAATTTGTTCTACCTTAATCCGAGTAATACACAGTTTCGTTTTAAAAATATTTATTATTGTTAGTAATTAAGAAACTAATTATTTTTTAATTAACTCATTTATGGTATATATATATTAATTATCTATATTTATTACAATTATTAGTTTTAGGATATTTTATTTTATAATAAAACGAACTTTTAAACTTGGATTTAAATTCGAATCATTTTAATATTGGTTTTAATTCTCAAAAAAGAAAAGCTTTCTAAAAGAACTTTGAGTATTATAATTTTTAGATTATATATTAGAAGATTTAGATATTTGGTGAATTATTTACTCAATTTAGTACCAATCTAACATCAAGCTATTAAATAACTAAAATTCGGTGAAAATGATTTCTATATTTAAGAGATATTCTTTTCTTTTAATATTAATTTTAATTATTTATTTTGGTAAAATTAAAAATTTTAATTAATTTTTATTTAAATGCATTATTTCTTTTAAGAAAAAGTTTTTTTGGATTTGGTGCAAGTTTTTTTGCGTATGAAGATCTTGGAAGCCGGATGTGATACCGATTTAAAATCATTTAAGTCCTTTCCTTTAAGTTTAATTCAAATATATAAAAAAAAGTTCCAAAACAGTTTGCTTTTGGACACTACTTATTGAATTTTAATGGTAAAAACGGCGACCTTGTAAAACCAAATAACTTGCATTTAAAAATAAAAAAAACTTGCAGTTAAAATAAAAACTTGCGCTATTAAAATTTTTAATTGAAAAAATGTTGATAAATTTCTTTAAAAAAATCTAGGAAGAGGACAAGAAACATGTGATAAGCCATGTATAGAATTATCAAAATGTGCAGACGCACAAGAACTTTTAAAAATGAATGGAACATTTCCAAAAATTTGTTATTTCGAAGGTACCGAAGTATTTGTTTGTTGTAGTTTCAATGCCCAAATTACAACTATAAATAACAATGACACAACATTGGGAATCAGTGAAAAAAGTAAGTGCATCATATACTTTATTTAAAATAATATTGAAGATTTTAATAACACAGCAACTAAGTTCTAAGTGTATAATAAGTAATATGACCTAATAATTGCTTTTCATGGTATACGAACTTAAGCTCGAAGTATTAACGGTTGATTAATCGATATTTAAAAGCTTATTCTTACGCTGGAATTACACTGACGACGTTTCGACGACGCTTTAAAGGATTAACTGTAAATGATAAGTGAAGAAAAAAAATAAGTATTGATTTATACATATATTAAAAATGATGTCAACGACTTTTTGACTTTTGAAAACGTCGCGGCAACATCGTTATTATCGATTAAAATTCCATTTTAAAAACTCCCAATTTAAATACGATAAAAATTTACATACTTAAGATACAATTAAGAAATTCTCCAATTTGCTTAAGCTTTCAATAAAGATTTTGAGTAAATATATCTTAAGATATCTTCAAAAGAGTATTTCTAGAGAAATAAACAGTTCAATTATTTTTAAGTATTCGAAATTTGGTTCTTAAATATTAAGTATCTTGAATTTTAGTTTTTAAATATAGTTAATATCAACAATTATATTAGTTAGTATAATCTATTAAAATTGTTTGAGAGTCAGTTTAAAATTAATAACAGCAGATGTTGGTTTCCCGCTCTTGTTGACTTCAATTTTTAATAGTTTTAAAGTACAAGAAAATGACTGTGATAAATTATATATATAGAATTATGAAAAAGTTTTGAGGTATAACATCCATTAATGGAAAATTAAACTTATCCAAATATGTTTTATTTTATGGCCTATCAACAATGACGGTCTCATGTCGCTCTCATTTCGCTCTCAATATGTAGTCAGCAAAGGAGTGTCCGCAATCAAATGTACATGCAAGCGTTTTTTGACATTGTTTAATAGTTTAAAGTTTATTGTATAGCTACTTGTATAATGGTTTGATATTATTTAACTCAAGATAGAAAAAAAAATTAATAATTTTACTAATTTTTTATTCTGATAATATATTTTTTTATTATTCAATAAAAAATATTTATCAAAGTTCAATTATTTGACATTTGAATACGTAAAGAAAGCTAAAAAATTAAAAGTTAAATAACTTTTTTAATGACTGCGTAATGACTGCAACATTGCTGCATCTATTGTAGGCACTTTCATTTAATTCATTACATTTAACTTAGCTTGACACATAGCTACGTGTAGAGAACGGAATGAGAACGTTCATTGTAGATAGGCTATTAAGTATAATCAATTATTTGTTTCTTGCCTTCCAGATACTGTTATTTCCAGAGGAGATGAGAACGTACCCGTATTACGGATTAGTGAAAAAAGTAAATATTAAAATTAAAAATCAAAGTAATTAAAAAATAATATCTGATACTTTTACAGAATGCAATGAATATCACCCTAGACCAAAAACTATAGATTATGTATTTGGGGGTTTTGAAATTAAACCCAATGAATTTTCATTCGCGGTAAAACAAAATAATTCAATATTTAATTGTGAAAATAATTTTCTATTTATATATATACTTAATTTAGGCAGCAGTTGGTTATGGAGATTTTTATGATCCAGTTTATAATTGTTGCGGATTTTTAGTTGAAAAAAATTTTGTAATAACTGCAGCTCATTGTGCCACCTACAATGGGTACATATACATATATATAAAAACATATTACAATGTGCATATTATACAATATTTTAATTTCTTCAGAGTTTCGCCGTCGGTAGTACGTATTGGTGGTAAACCACTTGCAGATAATACAACTAAACCAATACGAGTTATTAAAACAATACCACATCCAGAATATTCAAGAGATACTGAATTAAATGATATTGCAATATTAGTATTAGGAGAACAAGCAGAGTAATATTTAATTCAAAATTCTAATATTTAATTAATAAATATTTAATTTAAATTTATAATTTAGTGAAACGCCGGCTTGTCTTTGGACTTTTGGAGAAATTAAAAATAATAATAAGAATAATGTTATTGCTACTGGATATGGTTCGACTTCATTCGGTATAATTTAATGGAATTTTTGTAATAAATGCTAACACAACCATTTCTTATTCTGTATAATATACAGGTGGGGCTTTCGCTAAAAGATTATTAAAAGTTAATTTAACAATTATTGATAATAAAGTTTGTGAAAATGAGTATACTGATCAAACCATTTTAAATTCACAATTATGTGTTCAAGGAAATACTCGAATTTTAAATAACAGTGAAGTAATAGTTCAAGATACTTGTCAGGTACTTAATTATATATTAAATCATAAAGCTAATTGTAAATATATTTCGTTATTATTTTAAATAACAGGGTGATTCTGGTGGACCGCTAGCAATAAATAATAGGTTATTTAAAGTGCCACGAATTATTGGAATTGTTTCATATGGAAGAGGTTGTGGTACTGAAGCTCCTGGAATTTATACAAATATAACATCATATCTTGATTGGATTGAATCAATAGTTTGGCCCGAAAACAATGGAGAAGATAAATTTATATTTTTGTAAAATGTTTTATAATCCATAATGGATGACCTAAATAAGAATGTACGGCGTATAAAATCTAGAAAAATCTGTTGTCGTGCACCTATTACTGCTTGCGAATTTTACTACTGGAATTTTCAATTTTGATAAATAAAAATTTATATTTTAAAGTTTATTTTTTGCTTAAAAAAATATCAAATTTAGGTGTAAGAAATCCTAGGCGTCTTATTTAGACGCCAATATTTTGACATATAGCGTTTGTACGACGTCAATTCTTATTTAGATCCCGCAATAAAGAACACTGTGAATATTTTAAAAAAGATATTAATAATAAAATTATATTAATTTTTTAGGCGTTTTTTTGACACTTTACAAATTTGATGGCCGCGTCATGGCAACGCTCTTTTTGAGAGTAGACAATATTCACATTATAATATTTGATAATGTTTTGCATTAAATTAGTTCAAAATGTATGATAATAAAATTAGCACAGATATATTCATGATATTTTGTGAATTATCTTTATCTGTAATTTTATACACCCTATACCAGCCCTTAGCATCTTCTGAGACATAGTTCTTAATAAATAAAAATATTATAAAATGTTTATATAACACTTGCCTGAAATTTATATATGTAGTGGAATTTAAATTGCATGTGGAACTCATTAAGATCAATTCTAATAACAAGAATATAATATAATATGACCCTCCTGTTCCAACATGTACCAATGGTTAGACAGGTTTATTAGCCTAACAGTTGAACAGTTAGCACATAAAAATAAAAAAAATGTCAAATCTGCAAAGGATTAATATTATCAGGCAATATTTACTCTTGTCTGGTACTGCAAATTAATAAATAAATACAAAATTTGCGAAGTATTTATGTAATTTCTGAATTGTATCAATAAATGGACTTAGATGAAATGGATTTTTTTCACATCTTAATTTTGCCAAATTCGAGTAATAAATAAAAATAAACCTGTATATATTTGTATAAATCTTTTTTAAATCTAAAAAAAATTCCCCTATTAATAATCATTATTAATACATTAAGCTTTTCTTATCTTAATTAAAAATTATAAAGATTTTTTTTTCATTTAAGTCAAATCGCAAATAAAATGTCATAAATGTCACTGAAAATATTTTGATAATAAAAAAATGAACAGTGGTGAAATACAAAATAAATATCGTGATTTAAACTAAATTAGTTTAGAACCTATAGTAAAAGAGTTAGTAGTGTTGGTTGGAATTGGTATATTTTGTTTTTTAAGTATTTAAGTACATATATATTAGTTTAGTGTATAGTATATACTGCTGCAATCATATTTTACATTCCAGTACTTAAGGTACCATTTTTTAATGATGTCATATTGATGCTTATACCGATGTACAAGAAGTGTTTATCTAACAATTTATCTTGTATACAATTTATCCTTTTCAAGTCGATCATTTAAGTACAGACACCCTAACATTACAAATATTTTCAAAACTTCAAGAAAATCGTCAAAATCAGATATTTTGGGATCAACTGTTTTCTTTTGAAAGTTCAGTTAGAAAAAAAAGGTTGCCCTATTTTTCGTTGAATACTTTTTTAATCTTAAAATGTAACTTGTAACAATTTTATCCCAATGCATTGGTTCTCTCTTTAATTACAAAAACAATTATTTATTAAAACATAAAAAACAGCAATGAGAGGATTTCTTCAGACTGGTATTTCTTCAAGCGGTTAGAATTAAATTTTTTTTAATCAAAAGCAAAATACAGAAGAAAAAATTACACGAATATTTTGATCAAAACATAAAAGAAAAAACCAGTTTCATAAAAAAGAATTTATTATAATTACATTTTCCTGCAACTTTTATTTTTATCAATTACTATATAACTCATAAAGTCAAGGCAAAGTTCAAGGTCGGTGCAGTATAGGGTACAACATGTAAACATATTATATATATAACAAATTCACTTAGATTTGAAAAATCAAAACTCTCATATTAATAACTCTTCTGATATTGATGGGTTTTATTGTCACAGACTAGTGTTATTTAATCCGAATAATATATATCAGACATTTAGATCTAGATCAATCAATTGATTTAGATCCTAAATTCATTAAGATCAATTCTAACAATAAGGATATAATATGTCCTCCTTGTTCCAACATGTACCTATGGTAAAGACCAAAGTTACTGCAAAATTTGGTTGGTCTAATACAAAGGGTTCGAGTAGCTGCCTTACAACTTCCTGTTTTATATGAGCATTACTCTATACCTATTCAAGTTGGGTGTCTGAAATTTTGCCAAAAATAGTTTAGTGTAATGGTCAAAGTTACTGCAAAATTTGGTTGGTCTACTGCAGAGTATTCGAGTAGCTGCCATACAACTCCTTCTTTTATATGAGCATTGCACTACACCTAATAAAGCTGGTATGTTTGAAATATTCCCAAAAGTAATTAATGTTTATAATAATAATGATATAATGTTTATATAACGGTCATAAGGGTATCCCAGAGTTCACACAGTCTACTCTACTACACTCTTCCTCGTTTTATTATAAATTTAAATAGCCGAAGTTTATTTCCACTTGTTTTAAATCAAATCTTTTGATCTGTGATCTAAATCTAAATGATTGACATTAGTATATACAGTTACAGTATATTTTCGAATATAACTTAAACTCTTAAACAATTTATTTGTCTAATGTCTCATAAATCATAAAAATGCCTTGCTTTGTAATTTTAAAGAAGTTTGCTATCGTTTAGTACAAGTTTTAAAAAAGTTAGTTTTTAGATTTATGGTGCAAGGGTGTTAGAGTATAAAAGGGGACTGCAAAGGGGATATTAATATTTATGTATATTAATTAGGTATATGAGTAGTTTCCTTTTAATTTCACTAAAATTATTTATTTTTATACAACCACCAGTATTTTGTCTTCGACATGCAGCATGTAGGCGAAGTACTGCTATCTGAAATACTGGTACATTGCACTCAAACGCTCAATATATTAAATATTCATTTTTTTTGGTTGAAAACCAAAAAAAAAATGTAAAAAGTTTTCCTAAGGTCTTATGTTCTTAAAGTTTTTATTTATTTATAAGTATGTAAATACTAGTATATATAGTAGGGATAGTTAATAAAAAATCCCTACTTGTTTTATTTAAGTGCTTTTTTAATTATGAATCTCTCAAATATACCAAAACAAAAACAAATATTTACAGAGTGTCCCAATGATTGAGATTTAAGACTTCAGTAGATGAGGTGAAACAAACAATCAAAAACAGTGTGTCAATTGGTTTAAAATAATTGAGTAGCAAAATTTGTAAAAAACGAGATTAAGATGGGTCAAGTGTTGTCTATACGTCCGTTTTACCCTCAAACTCAGAAACTAAATTAGCCATGAGAAACTAAATGTCTTAACAAAATTAGGTTGTCTATTAAAAAAGGTTCGAATAACTGGAACGGCCCGTAATCCTGTATGGCTGAATCCCGCTTTCCCAAAATCCCGCTTTTAAAAAATTATGAAATGTCTGCAGTTTGGGAAAGCGGGATTTGGTATAGTAAGATTACAGGCTGCAATACAAATTTTTTTTCAAATTCCTTACATACATATTTATATTATGTTCGTCCGAGTGTTTTTAAGTTGAAACAGGCAACACAATTCTCTGTTGTTTGTTTTTAAATAAAACCGTGCATTTATTCCAATTTTATAAATTTTTACTTTTTTTTAACATTAACCAAAAAAACTTTTTCAGCACATCCTGTATAGACGTATTATGTACGTATATTAAACTGGTGATTCCAATATTAGTCATTTCAGATTAAATTCCACTAAAACCAATTTTGTTTGTTTTTTATGTACTTCTTATGCGTTTCAAAATTTAATACGAGTTTTTAATCAAAAAAAAACAAATAACAAAAATGCCGGTGAACTCCAGTAAATTATAAATATACATACATACATGTTTATCTAGAATGAGAAAAATTATTTTAGTTTTTACTACACTGAATTGAAAAAATATTATACCACTTATAATATTTTTTTATTAAATATAATTTAATTTAGTATTTCTTGAAATTATGAAAACTAAGTAGTAGTTATTTTCTTAATTTTAATATTAGTTGCTTTTTAAAATCTTTTTTCTGGTGCAAAACAGCATTTTGAATTTAGTTACAATTTAAAAATTTTTCACCCTTTAAGCCATTAGTATTATGCAGTGACATATTGATAAACAGAATTTGTATTAAATGTATAGTACCTTATAGTTTAATTGTTTAAGATTAGGAGATTTCTTAAGATTGTTTAAATAGGATATTTAGTTAGTATTAAAGTTTTTTCCTTTTACTCCACTAGGAAGTATATAGGGCTTCCATTTAAACCTAATCACATCTACTTATTTCGCGCATCTGCGCGCTTCTATGTCATGTTGAATCAAGAATTTGAATCAAGAATCTAGGGTTTCAACCAACCTGCTTGTGGGTTCCAACATACTGAAATTTTATTTATGGCACTTACGTCTTTTCTCAATGTGTGTCCGATCCACTTCCACCTTTTTATGGTTATTTGCTTTATAAGACGTTTATCGTTACCTAAGTCCCGAAGATCTTTGTAGCTTTGATTCTATTATTAAAGTTTTCAGTATATTAATTTAAAATGGTAAACGAACCACAGAAACTATAGAATATTAATATTTAAAAACAGAACCTCCTACAATCGATTATTAAGTTGATAAAATTACTTTGCAAATTAATTATAATTTAGAATCTTAGAACAAAGTCTTAGACAAAACCGTTGTGGAAATTAGTCATGCCCAAAATGATTAAGTTTTCGAATAAGAAGTACAAAATACGTTTTTGCATCAAATAAAAAAATATGCAACATTTTGAAAGATTTTTGCAACATTTTTAAACTAATTTGATTTCGATACAAAAATTTGGCATTTAAATTGTATGCTTTCCCAAAAAAATTATTTATGTAAAAAGTAATTTATTTTGTTAAGATGGTGTACTTATGTATAAAATATAAATTTATATATAAACATACAAAATTTACTCTAAACTTGATTTTAATTTATTTAAAAAAAAAAAACAAAAAATTTAAATAAAAAAATGTATAGACTGATTGTGTATTATACAAATTAGAGCTGAGTAAATCAGTTCGACTTCTGCATTTGCTACTGTATTATAGATAAAATTAAATTAAAATGTTTATTCATCATTGTGTTTTTATTGGAATATTTTTAAATATTTTAAATTCAGGTAAATTAATGAAAATTTTTAAAACTTGAAATGAATAAAAATCATATATATAGTGATTCACCGATTCACTGATTCACTGATTCTAAATTTTGAAAATTCAACTTATAACATAACAATTTTGTACTTTTCTATGCACAGTGATCACCGAAGAATGTAAAATTTACAAAACTAATGAAGTTGGAAAATGTGTAAATATTAACCTATGTAAAAAAGCTAAAGAAGATCTTCGTTCAAATGGTAAGAGACCAGATATATGCGGTTTTGATAAATTGATTCCACTTGTTTGTTGCCCAATGGATTCGACATCCGATGATGATGAAGAAAGAATAAGTGTTCGCAGTAAGTTTTTATCCTACAAAAAATAAAAAAAAAAAACAATCTTTTTAATAATAATTTACCTTTAATAGGATGTAAACAGCTTTATGATATCAATTTTCAAAAACAATTACAAACTAATATTGAGGAAGAGGAAAAAACATTTCATATAACTGTAGTTGGAGGAGAACTTACAGAAATCGGAGAGTTTCCTTTTATGGTAAATATAAATTCATTTTGAAATAATTTAATGTTTTTTACTTATAAGTATATTCAATTTTTAGGCAGCTATTGGCTGGCCAAATTTTGATAATAAAATTGAATTTAAATGTGGTGGATTTTTAGTTGAAAAAAATTATGTTGTGACAGCAGCACACTGTTCCAGTTTAGGAGGGTAATAATTCAATATTAAAAGTCAAAATAAAAACATTTTTATATTGTTAAATTTCTTTTTATTTCATAATCATATAGAGCTGCTCCTACAGTTGTTAGAATTGGAGGTAATCCTTTAAATCAATCAAATGCAATTGATATACCTATTGAGGAAATCTTCACACATCCAAATTATCGTAATGATCAAACATATTATGATATTGCAGTATTTAAATTAAAACAAAATTCAACTGAAGTACCTGCATGCTTATGGCAATTTGATGATATAGTTGCTTATAAGAATGGAACTGCAATTGGTTATGGTCATACACAGTTTGGTAAAAATTTAATTCAAAATTTTTTAAAATTTTTTTTGTAATTAAATTAAATATTTTTTGAAATATTGATATAGCCGGAAAAAGTTCAAATGATTTAATGAAAGTTAAACTTAATTTTTATAAAAATAATGAATGCGATCAGTATTTTAAGCCACAATCAGAATATCCTCAAGGTTTGTTAAATTCACAACTGTGTGCTGGAGATCCAGATGGTGCAATGGATACTTGTCAGGTATAAAATATTAGAATTTAAAAAAAATTTTCTAAATTTAATATTTTGTTCTGTTGCAGGGTGATTCAGGTGGTCCGATACTTATAAAAACTGAATTTAATTGGCCTTATGTTATGGGTGTAACTTCTTTTGGATCTGGTTGTGCTGGTCAAGCTCCTAGTATATATACAAGAATTAGTTCATATTTAGATTGGATCGAATCAATTGTTTGGGAATAAATTTTTAAAATGCTAAAATATTTTCAAGTCGACTGATGTTACATTATAAGAATATTTATACCTACATACCTATACATATAATTTGTTAAAGCATTAAAATATTTAATTTTCATTTTTTTTACATTAATTTAATAAAATAAAACATTTTTATCATAAATAAAATTATGGTTTTTAAATATATAAATTCGTTATTGATTAATATTGAGTTTGTCGTTCAGATAAATATTAATTTTAACAGAAAAATTCATCAAAGCATAGATGATATTTTTCTATTGCTATACTCTCTTCGATTTTATATGCCAAATATATGCCACCTATTCTTTAATTTCAATAATTAATTTACACCCATTCATTACTTTCATACTCAGTTTAAATACTACAAATTGTATATTTCCATGTTCCATCTAAATAATTTACGAGCATTAGCTGGCTAAAGCCAGCCCTTTACAAAAACTACTTTGGCCTAAATTACAAAACAAAGAAAACAAAAAACTTAAACGAGAAACTTGCCATAAAATTTCTAAAATAATTTTTCTGCATTATAAATTTTGTAAAATCAAGTTTGATATTTCATAAATCTATTTAAAAATAAAAAAAAAACAATCTCATAAAAAGTGAATACTGTATATCCCAAACATAAATTTTAATACCTACGTCATAATTTGAGTCTCACTCCAATATTACTGACGTCAATAAAAATTTGCATTAAATGCTTTTTGGAAAAATTCAATACGTAAAAAGCAATTAGTTAACAATAATTAGATGAAAAGTAAAAAAAGAATAAATAAATAAAAGAATAAATATTTCAAGCAGAAATATTTATTGTTATTCTAATTACCGTAGCAAAAATTTTTATTACATTAAGATACTTTGAAATGAGACATTTTTATTAAATTACTTTTTGACCTAGGGATTGCTGGTTTATCTAGAGTTTACTGAGCTAGAGGACCCATCAAGCAAAAGACACAAAACCAAAAATACTCCGAAATAAAATAGCAGGGATTTTGATAAAATATAGACGGGATTATGTCTAAGTAACCTTAAGACGGGATTATGTCAGAGTAACCTTAACACCAAATACTTGTTATCAACAAATAAAGAGGCCAGAATACATCGAGCAGGTCCAAACATCACTGTTGGTACATATAACTTTGAGGTAGTTAAGGAGTTTGTCTACCTAGGTACAAATGTAAACTCCGCAAATGATATCAATGTGGAGATCCGACGAAGAATAAACCTAGCAAACCGCTGCTACTTCGGTTTGTCAAAACAACTGGGTTCAAAACTCCTCACGCGCAATTCCAAAGTGCAACTGTACAAAACGCTCATACTTCCGGTGCTACTATATGGAGCAGAATGCTGGACATTGCCCAGAGCAAGTGAGCAAGCACTTGGAACTTTCGAGCGAAAGATTCTTCGTCGAGTGTTCGGTCCTTACTGCGACGATGGGACCTGGAGAAGAAGATACAATGCCGAGATCTATCAGCTGTACGGTGACGTAGACCTAGTTCAAAAAATTAAGATCAAAAGGCTGCAATGGCTAGGTCACATTGAGCGAATGGACAACAATGCTTCAGCTAAAAAGATACTCGAAGCCAGGCCAGAGGGAACACGTCGCAGAGGTCGCCAAAACCTTCGTTGGAGAGACGAGATTTCGACAGACATCAGAAGGCTCCAAACCTCCAACTGGAGAGAATCTGCTCGGGACCGAACGAGGAGGAGAGGAACGCTACGTCAGGCCCAGGACCTTCATGGTCTGTAGAGCCACCTAAGTAAGTAGTAACCTTAACACAGGGTTCAATGCAGAAAAATTAGATAGAACAACTACGCAATTTAATGCGGTGTATGTGGACAGGAATATAAAATTATTCTTCATTTTCTATTCCAATACGAAACAATAGAGTTTTTAAGGATGAGAGCCTTCTGAAGAAGATATTGGAAAGGATTCAATTCTCGCTTGTTTAACGAAGCTTCAAGCATTTGTACCGAATCAACGAGATACTGTAGAGATACAGGTGGCTCCAAAAGCGAGGGTGTCTCATCCAGTACCTAGAAGTTAAAGTGCTAGCCAACCGCACATTATAAGATCAACCATTTGAATCTTTTTAACGCTTAAAATTAAAAGATCCACCTTAAAATTAGCAAAACCCAATTAAAGTAGATTCTTAAAATGAAGTAAATTAGTTAAAAAGATTAAAAAAATACTTGAGAATCGTTAAACTGCCCAAGGAAATCAATTAAAATTACGATTATCAGTCTATCTAAGCTATTCAATTTATTTAAGTAACTTCATAATCATATATTAATTTTAAAATTACTAAGAAGTTTTTTTTTTTAAATTATTCAGTTAAAGAATTCATTCATTTTTTTTTTTATTAATAAAGCTTTTGGCAAAACGATTAATTAATTAATATGTATAAAAATAAAAAAGTTGTTAAAAAAAATAAACTGGAAAAAAAATAAAATAGAATAAGAAAAAAAAATTTAAAAATAAATATGGAAATTCCGTAATTTGTTAAGGTATTTGCCATACAATTAAAAATTTGTTTCTCAGTTTATTCATGAGCCAAATAGAAAGCACATCAACTAAAACTAAACTTTATAGATATTATAAAAATTAAGAATTAAAAATGAAGGATTTTTTAATTATTTCTTTAATTTTATTGTGTATTCTTGATAAGAACAATGGTTATTATTATAAAATTTCTGAATATAAATTAATATTCGAATCAATATATTTATCAAATTATTTTTTTTTTTTTTAACAGAAGTATTTGGAAAAATTATTTATCCAACAGAAGAATTTATAAAAATTGGTGATAAATGTGAAGACAATAGTTATACTGGAACAGTACAACGTTTTATTAATTGTGAATTTGCCGTAAATAATTTAAAAGATTCAAATATTTATCCAAAAATTTATTATTTTGATCGATTTGAACCAATAATTTGTTGTAATGGAAGTGTCCAAGAAAAAACAAGTATAATAAAATCTAATTTTGAATTTTCTAATGGTTTGGATGGCAGTACTTTTAAAATAGAAACTGATAAGCCGTTATCTACAGGAAGCGATTCAGGACCATTATTTTTCGAATTAGGTAATAATAATTGAAAAAAGATGATAAATAGAATAAATGATTTTAGGGACTAAAAAGTTTCCCTCTAACTGGAGAAAAGGTTTAGCAGATTTCGATAAAAATTAGAATTAAATATAATTAAATGTCATCAAAAGCTTTTTCTCTAAGTTTGTCTATTTACTTTTCTTGTTTAATGTTCATAGTGCAGGAACGAAAGAATCAAAGATTTTAGGTCCAAAAATTTTTTGAACAAATTTTTCAAAATAAAATAAAACTTTTTTATTTGTATATACTTTTTTTATTGGTACGTAATCCAGTGATAATATTTGATATGACAAATAATTCCTCTCACAATTCAGTTAACACACGTTGCAATAAAAAATGAACTTTTAAGATTATTTTGTGTTTTAGTGAGGAATTACTTATGCATACATAAACAATTCTTGTGATTAAAATAATATAATGTTTTCTTCTTTTTTGTTTTTTATAAATAAATATTTAATATACATTTATTTTGTAGAAGAAATAAGCTGTACAACTAATGACAAGCGCGGGGTTTTAAGCCAATTCAAGGAATGCCCATTAGCAATTGCAAATCTTAAAAATGAATCAATTCGTCCAAAAATTTATACTTTTAAAGGATTAGAACCAGTTGTATGTTGTATAAAACAAGAAACCAGCGTTGTTTAAATAAAAAAAAACATTTTTAATACTCAATTTTATATGGAAAAATAAAACTATTTTAAATAAAAAGTAATAAGACATTTACAATTTATTTGTTTCTAAAAAACATTATTTATTTTCAAATGAATTTTTTAATAGTTAAAACACAACTTTTAAGATTCTTAACTTTAAGCCATGTTTTTAACTTTAGTTTGGAATAAAAATTTTTGTAACTCAGTCAAAAATTTATTTTAAAAAAAGATGTGAATTCTACAATTGAATTGTTTAATTGTATAATTTTATTTTAAGATCGTTCTTATAAAGATATTTAGACTACATATTTGTGTTTTTTTATTTTTTTTCTAATTTAAAATAATTATGAATTTATTTTTTATGTTGGAACTAATAGATATCACAAATAAAAATTTAAATTTAAATTAAACTAAATAAAATTAATTAAACTATGGCCATTCTTTATGTTTATCTTTAAATGTGTAATCATCATGAACGGTATGAAATCTTAATCCATTTCCAACTGGTTTATGCGCAGAAGGAAATAAAACATGACGCAAAAATGTTCTGAAAATAAAATATTGATTACTTTTAAAAACTTAGGTTAAAAATTATTGACAAACCTTCCCCTAACTAGTCCTAAAAATAATTTCCAATTTTTTTTTTTACCAAAATGATACGGATTAACGTATGTTTTATTCAGTTTTGCTAATCTTTTTATTTCCGATGCATTAATATGCGATTCTATACTAGTTTCTCCATTTGATATTAATTTCGTGTGCCATATAGTTAACAAACCTAATGCAATAACTACAGCTACACATATGAATGCTATAAAAGTAAGTGCACGTTTTTCTGCTGAAGTTTTTGCTGCCTCAACTGGTAATGGTAAATAATGCTGTTTTGGTTCTATTCCCAAATCTTCGTAATTTAGAGCATCAGTCTAAAATATAAATTAAAGTATATTTATTTGTAATTATTCATTTAATTAGAGCTATTATTTAATGTACAATTGGTACAACATGTCCAGTTAAGTTAAATTTTACAGGATGTCCAACTAAAGGTTCAGTTTCTTCCCAACTTTCTCCTGCAGAAAGCCATAAAAACTCATACCCAATTTGAATACCAAAAATTATAATAAATAAACATCCAATTGTTGTATACGCCATATAAAGGAAGAAATATCGATGATTTGCAAATCCAACGCAATTATTCAACCAAGCTTTAATTAAGATAAAATGAGTCTACAATTATATTCTAATTAATTAGTTAAATTACGGCAGTGATGGTCCATGCTTAAAACGCATTTATTACATATGCTGCAATGATGAGTTCTAGGCGGCTTAGGTAAGATACATTTTTTGCAGATACTTACAGCTTCTATAACAAGTTCACCCTAAATTTAAAAAAAATTTTTTATAGAATTGTGCATATATTTAAAAATATCTTTCATTAATTAACCTCAGGTGGATTGCCTGGTGGTGTTATTACAGCCATTATATAATGAAATACTACATTTAATAGAAGCCAGTTTCCAACTAAAAGTAGTATTACACTCACTTCTGGCGATTTATTCCACCACCATGGTAAACCAATCCAATAACAAATATACACAACAGCTGCTGTCAGACAGGCTACACCACAAACAAAAAACTGAAATTAAAATTTTTTTATTTAGTTTTTACCTTTATCTTATGATAAATTTATGTTTCTTACCGGTCCTAATAAATGTGTATAGTTATCTACGAACCAAAAAACTGGTTCCATACAAACATCACTAGCATAACTTTGGTTCATATGATGATTATAAGTTAGAGATCTTAAACATAACTTGAATGTGTATATTTTGTTTAAAATGGAATAACTGAAAATATTAATATGTAAAAATTTATTTAGTTTTTGAATAACTTAGTGTACATTAAATTTTTTGGCTTCCAAAAAATTTTAACCATGTTTGCAAATTTTTGTTTAATTATGTATGCACTTAATAACTAATCATATTTATTTGGTATATTTAGCTTTTATTGTTGACTAGAATATTTGCACTATCCTTATCTTGAAATTTTTAAACCCAAAATGTTTTGTTTATAAATTTTTTATATTTGTAATTTGTAAACATAGCAAGTTTTCCAAATTGTTTTGATAGAAGATGTGAATTTAAATGGTATTTGTTTTGTTTTCAATTTATTTATAAATATATATAATCACCAGTGCTTCTCAATTTTTGCATTTATGAAAATTTAATCAAATCAAAACCCAGGGTTAAACTAATTTTGTTTTTATATATTTATTCATGTGTTAAATAAAGCAAGACTATAAGTTCTAATTTAATATTTATTCTTGTGTTCAAATTTAATATTTATTCTCTTGTCTTCCCTGAACGCGTCGTAACTGAAGCAAAATGGATAATAGATTCATTTTATTTATTAAAAACGTTGGTTTCGTGTTTTTGCGTTCGTGCAAAGTGACAAAGAAACTTTTTCACAATCGAATACTTTTTCAGAAACTGCCTTAATAGTTTTTTCATTTAAGGCCAAATTTAATTCTTATGTTCGAACTTCTGAGAGTCTGACAATTTTTCAACTAATATTTGATTGAAAGCAATGTGTAATTTAACAAATAAGAAAACCAAATTAAAATCAATTTCAAATTAATTACAAAATTGAAATTGGGTTTGGTTGTGTTACTGAAGTATAAACTATTGATATTAAAGAATTTAACAAAAATGTAAAATGAAATCTAAGAGTTCGTACACAAATGAAATATGGTAAATATATTTTTTTAAATACTCCTTAGACCTCAATTGAAAACAGAAGTGGAAATCCAAACTTAGGAATAACTGTTATACAATTAGAATCCACAATAAATTTAAGGTTAATGGGCACTTCTATTTTTTTTTATCAAGGTTTATCCGAAATGTCAACATAACTTTTGACTTTTGACATTTTTTTATATTTTTAATCCAAAATAAAACAAAAAAGTAAGAGAATTTGTAAGTGCGAAGTAGTTTCTTTTTTTTTTAAATACTAAAATTTTGCAATATTAAACACTACATAATATAAGAAAAAATTAAAAAATTTATGTGTTCACAAGTTAAAGTTTTTTTTTTTGACTTAATTGGACGTATTTTATAATTATTTTAAAAAAAAGTGACTGGATTTAATTATGGATGAGTCTGAAAACAATGAAGGTAATTAAAATTTTTTTTTCTTTTTAATTTTACAAATTTTTATTTTATTTTTATTTATTATAAAGTTGAAAATGATTTAGAAGTAAGTAATGATGAAGCTGATTCTCATGATGATGAAAATGAAACTAATTCTTCAAATAGAGATGCAGAGGAATCCGATGATTTGTGTAAGCAATTAAAAAAAAATATATATATATACATATATATAATATTAATGCATATATGAATACACATATATGGAGGAAATGCATTGTTTTAACAAGAAATGAGATCATGAATTTTTACTTTTTTTCTAGTAAGATTTCCCCGTAGATTATTAAGAATGGATTTAGATGAAGAAGAACCATTGACTGCACGTAGATTAGGAGAAAACTTTTTACAAGGAATTAGACGACCATTTCGTTTAACAAGACAATTTCGTATACGTCATCATTCACAACCAGTTAGTGAGGATGAAGATGAATTACCAGATCCAGAACCGGAATGTGCTGAAAATTTTGATACAGATTTACCAGCAGAACATTCATATCTAGGAAGTAATTTATCAAGAGTATCTGGTATCAATTATTTGGAAGCTGGAAAATTATATAAAATGTTATTATTTAATCACAAATCATTATTATTTCCTGGCGAAACAATGCCAATGATTATACCAAATTACATGTTTGATGAAACTTTAGATGAAGAAGGTGAAGGAATACAATTTGGTTTAATGTTTCCTTCAACCGGAACTGATAATCAATTGTATGGTGTAACCTGCCAAATATATGAAAAAGGCACAAATCAAATGGGAAATATTATTTTAAAATCAAGAGCCCATCATAGATTTGTCCTACAAAGGAAAGATAATCCAAAGTAATAAACACTTCATATATTAATAATAATACTAATTGCTTTTATCGTTTTAGTTTCGATGAGATTCCACCAGAATCGTAAGTTTATTTTGTAATCTTTTAAATTTTTTAATATTTATAAAGCAAAATATTAATAGAAAAGCATATGCATATATTCGCATATTACCAGAAATTTATTTGCCAGACCCTTTGAATTGTATTCAATTAGGAAGCTTAAATCGTTTTCGTGATATACCATCAATGCAAAATTCATTAAAAAAATTTCAAGCCTCAACAACTGGATTTCCTAGTTTTGTATATGAACCATATAATATGAGTACAATAATTGAAAAAGCAAAAGTATGCTTAGAATCTTTTAAAATGAATTCAATGCCAACTGATCCAGTTTTACTTTCATTTTGGCTTGGAAGAAATTTATTACATAGCAGTAAGGAACGTTATAAGTTATTTTTAACAAATTGTGTTAACACAAGACTTCAAATTATTGATAAATCATTGGATAATGTAAATATTTTTAAATTTTTATTAGAAAACAAACAAATTTTAGATAAATAAATTTATTAAACTTAATATAATTTTAGGAGAAATTTTTCTGTTGTACAAGATGTAAATCAAAAATTGCTAATTGTAGCTCTCTTTTTGCAATGTCAAAGCATGGAGTTCAAACAAATTATATAAATCCTGGTATTTACATTTATTTATTACTTAAAAAATTAACTATTTACTAAAAAAATTCTTTTAATTTTTTTTTTTTATATAAAGCTGGATGTATTCATGAAACAAATACTGTTTACAACTTAATTAAAGGTTCAACATACCCGACTGGTGCACCATCCGAGGAATTTAGTTGGTTTCCTGCGTACGTTTTTTTCTTTTTGCCTAGTCTTTTTTTTTAAATAAAAAGTCTAATGATTTTTTTTTAGTTACTCATGGCAAATTATACTATGTCGTCGATGTGATATGCATTTGGGATGGAAATTTGCTTCAACCAAACCAAATTTGATACCAAAAATGTTCTATGGTTTATCGGGAACAAGTTTAAAAGTTCTTTCAAAAAGTGAAGCAGATGATGTATACCAATTTCGCACTTAATTAAAGCATTATAATAATAAAATAAAAAGTTTTTTGTATCTTGTAGAAAAGATAAACAATTGATTGTATAATTATGTAAATACAGTTGTTTATTATTGAGATCTCCTTTTATATATATATTATGTGTCCAATAGATCACTGGACGATGCTGATAATTTCTGAAAGAAAAAAAATGGTTTTTAGGAAAGGTGTTGAAGTTCAATTAAGTACTCACCTCTTTGCAAAAGGGGCATTTTCCCATTGTCACATTAAGAAATGTTTTTCCTTCAACAGAATTTGCAAACCATCTTTTTAAACATGATATATGATAAATTAAATTACATTTTAAATTATCACAAGAACATATTGGTACATGATCATCTTCATCCAAATAACATAAACAAATTTTACAATTCATATCATCTTCATTTTCCATATTAATTGTTGTATCCCGACATGGAAATAACATTATATCAAAAATTTTTAATAAATTATTGTATACATCTAATTCTGAATCCCATTTAGACATATTTTCACTATAAATTTGACGATATTTTTCAACCTCCAATGTTGGACCATATAAGTTAACATTTATAGAATTTGGGCATAATGGATTTAATATAACTTTTATATAAACATTATCAATTAATTTAAACATTCTCCAATTGTATTTTAATGTTATAGTAACAGGTTCAACTACCCAACATAAATGATCCAACGTATTTATATATTTATAAAATAATTGAAAATTATCTAATAATTTTAAAAATTGTTTTAAATATCCTGATATTGTTGATGGTGATTGAAATAAACTTTTTTTCGATAATTCATCATTATTTTCAATATTAATATTCCAATCTTCAGAACAATTTGGTAAACTATGATCTTTTATATCTGCTATAAAATTATTAATATTTAATTCAAGATAATCTCCATCATATCCAATAAAATTATCAAATTTAATTAATGTTAATTCTTCATCCGCATACATTTTACAGATATTATTTAATTCATTTTGACATTCAAGCACTTGATTTAATATATTTAATATTGCTTTACCATAAGTAAATTTATTTTCAAAATCTGAATTTAAATTTTGAGTTTTTAGAATCTCAGGCAAAGAATTTAATAGAAATTCTTCAATATTCCAATTTGGATCTATAGTATTTTTCAGATCTGATATATTGATGGATATAGAATTATTTTTAACAAAACATTTGAAGTTTTTTATTAATGGAAAATTGGGTAATTTTAATTGAACATTAAATGGCAAATTCTAAAAGTAAAAAAAAAATTGCTAAATTTTATTTAGATTTTTGAATATGAAAATAGTTATTACTTACATCAATTATTAATGTACCTTCGAAAGATAATGTATCATGATTTGTTGAAAAGAATTGTGGAAATTTTATGTAAAAATCCGGAATAGTTTTAATCATTTTCAATTTGTTTAACAATAAATTGTGATATTATTATTACAACTACTTGTTTTTTATTTATTTATAATTTTTTAATTAAAATGAAGTAAAATTTCAAATTTACCACCAAAAACAAATTTTGCGTGAATTTTGACATTTTTCAAGTGTGGAAAGTGGAAAAATGGTACAAAATGACAATATGAAAATGTTCTAAAATCCACATATGTATTATTTTTTAGTACTGAGTTTGAACTTATTATAATTATTTTCAAAATCAGATGTTTGGCTAAGGTTTTTGTAAAAGATAATAAAACAGATTAAACTATATCAGACAAGACCAGATCAGACAATATTATGTATGAACTATACTAAATAAGTCCCATAATTTAAATTTAGTACTGTTCAGAAATTAAAATTATTGTATGAGTATGATATGCTCATGTTTTTTGATTTAAATATAGAAAATTTTTTGTACGGACCACTTTGTGATGTTCGCACAAATTTATTTTGTTCAGAAGTCTTTCATTTCGAGCTTGCTCTTTATTTAATTTTCTTTTGAATTTTGAAGTTACAAAATGATTTAAATTTTCATTTAAGAAAATCTATTGATTTTGGTGTTCTATAATAATTTTTTTATATTTAGAATTTGAACTATAAATAACTTAAATTTAGGGGAACTGAATTTGTTGATTAAATATGATTATAATTATTGGAAAAGGAGTTAAATAAAAACCAAAATTTTTATTTAAGTGTAATTTAAGAACTATAACAAAAACTTAAACTACTTTAATTCCTAGCTTAATTTAAAACTATAATCTAATGTCTAGCCTTATTTCCAAATATATTGTATGTATTTTATTATTTAATTGTTTTGGTTTTGGACTAAACATATTAAACTTCAAATATTTTTATTTCGATTTTCTTTTAGATTTTTATGTTTTTCATTTTCAGACCATAGCTACTCCAATGTAAGTGATTTGGATTAGCCGCATTATGAACATATCAATTCTAAATAATTTAGTGTATTCATAAATAGATTTGTTAGAATCAAAATGATTTTATAGTTTGTTTAAGCATTTTTCTTTTTTTTTTATGTTAAACCATTTAGGACAGCAGTTTATTAAAAAAGGCCTAAAGAATTTTTTGTAGTATAGAATTTTTATATTGCAACATGGAAATTTCGAACACGTAAATGCGTAAGGGTGCGTTTATATCGGGGCTGCGGCAAGTGATAAGATCGTCGATCAGAGCATAGCGTAGAAAACTATATAGTACATGATTTTAATACAGTGTTGTTTATATTGATTGGACCATTGCTTTGATCAACGATAAACGATGAGAGCATGAAAAACTTTATAAAATAAAGTAGATTTAACAAGTTGGTGAATTAAAAGTAATTTTTAATGAAGAGGTTTAAATAATTTAAATAACTAAATTTTTTTGTCAGACTTTCAAAATGAAATTAGAGGCAAAAAAATTCACCATAACCGAATCATTTTAGAAAAATTATATTTATATACCTATTATAGTTATTATTAGAATTGGAATTTATACAGTACTATCACATTAAATAAAATAAAATAAAATAAAATAAAAAAAAATATTTTTTTCAATATATACTTTTATTAAAGTAATACTAGCCCCCTAAAATGTAGAAAATAAAAAATTGAAGGTAGATCTTGAAAATTTGTTACTGTTTTAATATAAAAGTAAATTGCTGGTACCTATAAAAAACAGTTCTTTTAATGATTGAAAACTTTTGAGCTTAAAATATTGAAAATTTTCATTAACCAAAAATTGATGGTAAATCTTTTGCATTTAAAAGTGTTTTAATATAAAAGTAAATTGCTGAAATGAGAGACAGTTCTTCTTTCTGTTAATATTATTTTCCTTTTTTCATTAAAATGTAAACACATAAATGTCAATTAACTTCAGTTACAAAATTTAGCATAAAGTTTTTTAGCTGCAAAATTAATCTCCAATATTTGTTTTTAACAAGATTTTCTGAGAAATTTTGAAAGTGAAGAATTTCTTTAAAAAATATAAATTGCACAAAAAAATTTCTTTAAAATATAAGATTAAACAAAAAATACGAATTTGATTAATTTTAAAAATTTAAATTTAAAAAATAGAAATTAAGGATAGGAATAGAATTATTGCTTTGTTTTTGAAGGCAAATACAAATTTTTCATTGTGTCCATAATTAAAATAATTTAAATAAAATAAAAATTTACCAAAAGTCACTCAAAATCAAATGTCATTTAATGTTGCTGCAAATCGTTTAGTTTAACAATGTAGCGCTAGATGCTACACAGATGAAATCTAGTGTATCACTAGATGCAATTAAACGCTACAATTGTTTCGCATTTAGTATAATTAATTTATAATTAATTTTACATAAATTTACCAAATTAAGTTTTTTTAAATAATATGTAAATTTTGTAATTTTGTTTTAGAGATGATTTAAATTTTTAGGCAATGAATCAAGAGAACAAAATAGAAATTTCAAATTGAAATTTATTATTTTAAGTTTGTTGGACTTTAAGTACACCATACTTCTAATGAGAACTCAAATAGCTAATTATAAGCCAAGATTTAAAATGTTTTGGATTTAAATTATTTAAAGAACGAATTCAAATGTAAAAGTTTTTGAAAAATTTTTATTAAAACTTTTTTCAGTTAAATATATTGAAGAACTATATAGAATCAAGTTTATTATATTAAAATCAAAACCAATATATAGATAATAGCATAATAGTCAAAATTATTTAACATTATCTTATTGTTAATTTTTTTATGGTATTTGAAGACCATTAATTTAGAAATTTCTCGAATATAAGAATAAAAACTCTTGAAATTATTATTAAATTAACCAATTTAGAGATTCATGTTATTATTATGTAGATATTATAATTATATATATGTGTATATATATATATGTCCTTATAAATTGTCATTAAATTGAAAGAAAAAACTATTCACAAACATTTTTAAAACAATAAGAAGAAAAAAAAAACTTATCCAGATTTTTGATTATCCTTATTATTTTCCTCATTATCCTTATATTCTCTTAAAATTAAAAAGTTTTTTTTTGTTTCTTTTTTGTTTTTTTCTCCTTTTAACTTTTTTCGACTTCTTTGTGTCCTTATACATGGAAAGTATTAGAATCATTTAATTTAACCTAATCTCGACTTTCTGCTCAGATTCCATCCACCAATTTCATTTGTTTAGAAAGCTATTTACAAGCGCAACAACATTACAGTGGACTTTTAAAAGAATTGATCGAGAACTGGTAAAAAGAAAGTTTCCCGGAAGGGATTTGAAGATTAATAAAGCAGGAAATCGTGGATGTTTACACTAGAAGGCATGCACCTCAAGATGGTTATCAATTTCAGAATATTGGATATTTCGGACTTCTTTTAAACTTTCCTATTTAAAATGAAGAACAATACCTTAAAAATATTTTAGTGTGTGAGATACACTTTATACAATCCTTACTAAATCAATTTATAATAAATTACGCAGCCACCGTACAGCGCAAACCGTTCAGGGGTTCACTCCAATATTCTGGCTCAGGCAGGAAAAGAGATTATTATGATTTAAAATTTGTCATCACCGAGGGTTTGGTTAAGTAGTCACTACAAGGTGTCTTTTCAAGGTTTTCAGTTCTTAAGACAAAAAAACATTAAAAGGAAACTGATTTTAATCAAAGATTAATATTTTATTATGGATTAGCTTGCTAAATGAAACTGTTTATTTTTTTTTACTTCCACATCAAACGTCAAATCTATACGGAAAAGTTGATAGGAACTCTTCCAAAAAAAAACTAAAAAAAACTTTTATTTAACTATGTAATAGAGCAAATAAATTTCATTATTCACGTATTTAACATGAGGAATAAATTAGGAAAACCAAGAAAAGTGGAAAAACTTGTAATCAACGTTTTGCCAATTTCTAATTAACATTTTAACAGAATAAGAAATTGATACATTATGATTACTATATATTTAAACTTATGTGAGGTAACTCTGTGTAAAAGTAAAAGTTTATTTTTTTTAACATTAAGAATGTAAACAATCTTGAAATATAAAATTTGGTTAGATCTGATGGTCTGATGGTCTGTTTGATCATTTTATATAGTAAATCTCTTGGAATATTTGGCATATTTGGAAAATGAAGTGTTTAATATCTCTCCACGATCTTACGATTAAATCAATAAAAGTTTTAAGACACCGTTATTTTCTGTTCTGTTATTGATGTTCTCAGCTTCTTTACGGAATCAAGAGCAGCAAATAAATGTTTTCCAAAAAAACTATTTGAATTTGATATTGTGATTGTGGTGAACTGAAATTTTGATATACTTTTCAAAAGTCCCACTTCTGGAATATGTACAGGGTTATCTGCGATAACACTTAACAAAAAGCAGGAGGTAACACTATCAAAAAAATTCTGTGGAAGGTGGGTTCTATTTTTAGTGACAAAAGGAGTTATGTATAGCCTTCTAAAACATGTTAATTTGGATTTATATCTACAGAATTAGAACTACTTTAGTTATTGCAAAATTAAACAAGAAGGTTTATAGCTTTTGAAATTATATTTATAGCCCACTATCATTTAAACTTGTAGGCTTTGTTTAGTTGTAGAGTAAGCTTAACATAAAAGTAAAATTTATAAATTTTTTCCAGAAAAATAACGGTAAAACCTTCATCAAACAAAAATATACACTACTAAATTTAAACTAATTATCCTCTACATTTTAAACTTACAAACAGTCATGATGTTCGAAAATTGAAAAAGTTATAATAAAAAATAGACTTTAAATCAGGGCCCTATTTCATAAATATTTACAGGCAAATATTTGACAAAGTTGTCACAATAGTCTGACAATTTTCCTTTTAAAAACCTTTAATTACTCTGAATTTAGATTAAATTGTAGGTTTTACAATTTTTCGCCTCTAAATTGTGGGATTGTTAATTTTTATTAAATAGGGCACTGGTCTATGTAGTTTAAAACGGGACACCCTGTATATGTAATTATGAATATATTTTATAATTCTATGTTGTACAACTAAGTTAACTCCAATAGTAAAGAAATAAAAATGAAAATATTCAGACACTTAAATTCTGAACGGATAATTGAACTATTTCTATATTTAAATATGTTTATATATTAATATTGGATTGTGGTTGAAAATGAAAAGTTTTCAAAAAGTTTCACAAAAATCTTTGGGGTTTTTTGGTAAAGTTTGTTTTAAAAACTTTTGATGGTGATGACAAAAAATTAACATTTGATCGAAAATTGGGTTTTATTTTGTTAATTATCTATTTTGATTTATATTTTATAAGTTTATCAATAGTTGAAATATTTAAAATCAAACAAATTAACTATTAGTAAAAATTCAGTTTAAATTATGAAATGAGGTCATCATTTTTTAAATTATAGTATATAGTCTTTTAAGTGTGCCATACTCAAACACATTTTGAATTAAAGACTTGTTTTATTTTTACCTACAATCTATTTTATTTCAATTCCACTAATAAACTTATTATATTAGGGCCCTGCTGAAACTGACTTTACAGTCTCGAACTGCTTCTATTTATACTAAGATTTTATCAACTGTTAGTTTTACATTGGTCAGCAATAATTATGTAAACTCTAAATAATTACATTTATTCCTATGGAATTAGTTTTATCATTTCGAATACTTATATCTTAGTGTTGTTTTAGCCTTAACTTAATATACATAATAAATATTTTAGTTAGAATTGTTAAATATATTATGTTAATGATCTAGTAAATGCAATAAAACTGTAATTATTGATGATATTATTAATTATAGCGGAAATCATTTGACATTAATTAAAATGTTATTACTTCCGATTCCGATAATTCTTGGAAATGGTTCTAAAATATGCATCTGGAGGGTTATTCGAGTTCAATGCATTCAAGATTATATTATAGATTATCTACCACTTATGATAAATAACCACTTGCTTATCGCGACTTCTATTCGTATTTTAACTAAAACTAATAAATAAATAAGTCACAAGTTATTTATTAAATATTCTTAGCTTATTAATTATTGAAATTAGTTAAAATTAAATAGAAGTGAAAAACAATCTTATTTTAATTGATCTAAGATGATTGAAGTAAGACAGTATTGTCAGCTTGATGGCACAGCAGTTAGAGTTCTGACCTTTCATGCGAAAGGCCCGGGTTCGAATCCCAGTCAAAAATCTAAGACGTTTCTGCATGTTGTAAGGTCTAGTACTTTCTGATGTTTAAATGATGTATGTGAAATACATTAAGATCAATTCTAATAATACGAATATAATATGAACTCCTGTTCCAACATGTACCTATGGTATTGACAGGCTTATTATAGCCTAACAGTTGAACAGTTAGCGCTTAAAAAAAAGAAAAAAAAATATTATGCCTCATTTCAAGAAGAATATCTTTAATTCTAATTGATACAAATTATTATCTATTAGTGGTAATAATTTTATATTTGATTTATAAAATCATGTAAAAGTTTTTACTTTAGCTGAGATTCGAATCCGAGTCCTTTCCAAAAAGAGGTCGGCAACCTAATTACCATGCCACCAAATCGGTTTAAATATAACTGTTATTAAAGATAACGTTTAATATTTTTATCATTTAGTTTTATTAGTTAATTTATTATTTATTGTACCTAAATACTAATTTTATAATTTAATAGTGACTTTAATTATTTTATATATATAAATAAAATCAGTGATTCAATCAAAATACATAATTTATTTAAGAATATAAAAGTCTTTAAAAAAATAAACAAAAAAATTAAAATTTATGCAAATTTTATATTAAATACGAAAAATATGAGCATAGAATCCAGAATTCATTAAATTTGATGTTGACTTTAATTTATTTAAAAAAAAATAAAAATAAAGAAAATGATATTCCTTTTTTTTGTAAAATAAATATGTATTTATATATACTTATGTATATAAATGTAAACTTATTTATTTACATAAACATATACCTAAAAGTAGAGTTATGGACAAATATTTAAGAACATTATTTAACTTTTAATAAAAATTTTAACATTTTATTTATTTGATCAATTATGAGTAGTGCTAGTGGTTTAAACCAAGATTGGTATGAAGAGAGGCTATAAATACCTAATATTAGATAACGTTTGTATATATAACGTTTGTATAACATATACGTTTATTTGTGTATGTTATTACTTAATAACATACACAAATAAGCACCTGTTACATACACAAATAACATACACAAATACACCTGTGCATTAAATAGGCATTTAATGCTTAGGTGTATAAAAACATCTTGATTTGATACCTTACAACTTTTGAACGTAGATCCCCAAAAAAATATGTTTTTAAATGATTCATTTTGTTTTTAAAAAGATCTAACTCTTCCCAGAATTTCAAGTTTCTAACTTTCACCATTTGAAAGATATAAGCTGATCAAAAAATTTTACAAAAATTGAGTTTCGCATTATGGTAAATTTATGTATCGTATGGTAACCCTGTGTATTTATTTTACATTATTTATTTATTTTAAAGCTTATGAAAACAGTTTTGGTTTGGTATTTTGAAAATGAAAATGAGGTCTTATAGAACTTTTGTTATAACAATTTAAATATAAGTCTTTTTCGAACTTTGGGGACTGTAGCTTCACAACATGTGAATCTTCTGAAAATAGTTATTTTGTTATAATAGTTTAAATATAAGTCTTTTTCAAACTTTTTGGGGCCGTAGCTTCGCAACATGTGAATCTTTAGAAAATACTTCTTTAGTAAAATAAATTTTGAAATGAAATTTTTGAGACATTTATCTAAGGTTAAAATTTCATTTTTTTATTTCAAAACGTGTAAACGTTTTATAAGCACTAGGACAGACGGACACAATAAAACTGAAAAAAGAAATCTTTTAATAACAAATAAAATTAATAAAATAATATTAACATAAAATTATATAAACATATTTTTTTAAGATATTTTGCGGAGGGCGATAACTTACACTAGAATCATTAACTAACTTAATTGAACATGAACTTAACTTAAATCTAAGGATTGAAGATCACAATAATTATATATCGAATATTTGAATTTAAAATTAAATTACATGTATTGACAATTAATATTTGTAACTGTACTGTGTTTAAAAGTTGACGCTTTAAAAAATGACATTTCGTAAATGTCAAAGAAACTTTATTAGTACATTTATGTATTTTTATATAATCTTATTTGATGTAAGTTTGTTGATTTTCCAAATAAAAAATTGTAGAATAATGAATAACATTTTTGTACCGAGAGTTTACTGTTAAATCGAAAATAAGTATGTATACCTATACCGCCGTCCAAAAAAAGAAAGTCGTTTCTACATTTTCTTGGTTTTAGGTAATTCAACTTTTAGTGTTTTATATTCGCAATGTTGAATTATTTTTGAAAAACACATATGTTAAATAAAAAAAAAACATTTTTTTTGAACTTACTAGAGATAAGATAGTATTAGGCGTTCATAGTTAATTTAGACATACGACTTTTTTGCTAAGTAATACTAGATTTATTAAGTTATTAAAGCTTAGACATAGATGCGACTAAGAGGTAGATGCGACATATTAGTTTTTAGTTTTAAATGAATTTGCAACGAGATATGTGACATTTTTTCTTATTACAAAGTTGTTAGACATTTATCTGATGTCAAATATTCCATTATCCCGAAAATTCGATTTTGGCGCGTACGACTTTTTTCCTTAGTACGGCAGTATATAATATATATGAGAAGCATTTACATATGAATATGTATTATGAAATTAAAAACGTTGGCAAACATTTGTTGCAACTGTTTCTTAACAAATATGTAAATATATATAGTATGTATATTTATGTATATATATAAAAATAAATACAGTTAGTTTTTCTGAATAATGTTTATTTTTTTTTTATGTAGAACAGGAAACCGGATTGTTTTGCTACTGCTGTTGCATTTTTCTGTTGCATGATATTTTTTTTCTTTGTGCATCGTGCACAAGAATTAGAAAAAATAAAAATAACAAAATAAAAAAAAAAATGAAACATGAGAGGAAAGGATCAAAAACAAGCTTCTAACACTATTTTCTTTATTTTTTTTTTCTTATATGTTGTTTGTTTGTGTGTTTTGTTCGTTCGTGTACTTATGCTTTTTTTCTTGCATCTGCTGTTAAAATGTTACTTGAGCTTCTTGCTGTTGATCCTTTTAAATATATATATGTATATATATATGATTGTCTAGTACTTATATGAATTTATATTGATTTAGATAACAATGCACCCTTTATATATAAACAGCTTCCTTCTGCTTAAAGTTTAAGCAGATTTTCTTAAAAATTTTGAAAAAATGTTTCTAAATAGTTCAATCTGTTCGTCAGTTCAGTTGCTTACCAAATTTCGACAATTTTTTAGATTTTTTTTGGAATACATTTTTCTGTATGTCTCACTCGTTATGAAACTTCAACCTTTGAAAGTTCGGAAAAGCCTTTATTTATATTTTTAAAATTTCCAATATGATCTTCAATAAAACGGCAGCTTGTTTTACGAGTTTTTTAATAGATAAATTATATATATTTATTTAGTTTTGCCACTCTTTTAAATTCTGAATGTTTGCCGAATTTTTGACCGCTAATATTTTTCAAAACGCTTTGAGTTGAAAACTTGAAATATTAATTTTAGAAAATAGTTTTGTATCCTTTGTGGCTAAGGATCTATACGGAAATTTCGCTATTTTTCATCAATTGAAATATAAACTGAGGTCAAAAGGTGCTCATCCCCACACAGTCGAACATTTGTTATGCGCTTATAGTGGATTTGAAACCATATTCATCAAATGTGTCCCCCCAAGAGGTAAGGTGGTAAGGTAAACATTAATATGGGTCTTCTACTGAAAATTCCATTCCAAATTTTGCCGAATCTCCCATAATCCTGTATTCCTAAATTTCCTAAATCATATTTCCAAAAATTCTTTCACACCTCTGTCCTCGAAACCAAAATATACACTTGTATGACAGATTGAAATCCTTAAGTATGGTTCAAAAAAATTGTGATATTGGTGTTAAAGTTGCACACTATCTATGGGAATTCATTACAAAGGGCTTCTCTAAAGTAAAAGACAGAGTTACCCATAGTTTATTCGAAAATATTGTTTAATTTTGGGAAAATGTTTAATTAACAACCTTTGGTTTGTTTGAAGACTCATTTATTATTTCATTAATATATAATTTTATAACACATTATGTGAATAGATGTAGAAATAGATATGGTTCTCTCCCGACTAAAGTACAAATACTGAACTAAGTGATTTGGGGCATTAAAACAAACTAAAAATTGTATAGGAGTATGAGGTCTATTTTACACTGTTATCGCGAGATATGAGACTTTTAAAATTTTTTAGAAACAAAACCAAGACGTTCAAAAGTTATAGATTTGTTTATGAAGTCTCTAAAATATCTTAAAAGTCTTGTATCTGCGTAACGGTGTAGAAAAGGCCTCACCCTCCAAGATTTGTTATGAAAAGTCTCTAAAATATCCTTTAAGTCTCATATTTCAATAACGGTGTAGAAAAGACCACACCATCTAATACAATTTTTAGTTTGTTTTAATGCCCCCAATCACTGAGTTCAGTATTTGTACTTGGATTGGGGACACCCTGTATACATAATAATAATAATAATAATAATAATAATAATAATAATAATAATAATTGAATTTTGATTTTTATATTTTTATTCTTATTTTGGTTTCCAGAGGTTAAACTTCAATTCTATTGCATTTTCGTATAAAGTTTGAAAATTTTGTGGTGGTTGCCAAGTGTACAAAAAAAAACATGCACCATTTTTTTGGGTTTTTATATAGCATCATATTGAACTTAAAGAATTTATTTTATTTTTAGGGCATATACGTATTTTCGTATGTATACTGTTGTTTATAATATATAAAAATATATCTTTAGATATTTTTTATATTTATACAAAATTATAAATATTTGAACTTGATTTATAAGATATATAATAATGATACATAATACATAATATGATACATCAGTTTTTTTAAGACAAAAAATCTGAAACAATGTTTTGAAAATATTATGAAATTTTGGTACTATAATATTTAGTACTTTTGTATTTGTAAATATTATTAAATATATATTTTTCAATAAATAAAAATCATAAAAGATCAAATTGTGAGTATTATGAATTAAATAAGCAAATAAATAATTGTATGAATTTAAATTATAGACTATTAGAAATTTATTCTAAATTTTTGAATATAAATAAAGTTTTGCAATCTTTAATTAACTTTAGTAAAATAATTTAAATACTGAAAGTTAATCCCGGGGCAGTTAAGGGACAGAATCAAATCGAACGTCTAGTTTATTACTAAAAGAGGGTAAGATTTTAATTATTTCATACAGTATATTTAAAAGATGGTTTTGGGCTTCGTTCCAAATTTAATTGTGTAATTCAGGACGTATATTTTTTTTTGTTTTTGGGAGGAGCATGACATATATGCATTCTCTTCCAAAATTCCAATGACAAAAGAGAAACAGAAGGCTCTATGAAAGCTTCCACTTTACGGATCCATGATTCGATTTCAACCATTTTTAATCGCCGACTTTATTTTGGGAACATCATTGGGAACCTACAGTATAAATATTCTCACATTAAAATCAATTGAAATTGTTAATAATTTATGTTACATATTATTAAAGCTCCAGCGATAGAGTGGCTAAGAAGTACGGATGGAAATGCTTGATATAAAACAAAAGAATTTACCTGATATCTCCTGCTTTAAGGTGCGTTTATATTGGATCTGCGATAAGTGATAAGAGCGCCAATAAGAGCATAGCGTAGAAATTTTGCTTCTTGCACCCTAAGACGATGTACTTTTTAGATTTTATGTCAATTGATTACGGATGCTCAGTGTATTAAACATAATTAATTATAAAATATTTAATTAATTTATGTAATAAATCATTCCCTAAAGCAACAAATGAAAATATAAGTTTAAAATAATGTAATTATGACTAAAATGTTAAAATTACTATAAAATCATTTTATGTTAATATTATTGAAAGATTGACTAAATTTTAATTCGAATATCTTATTCTTATTACAAATGTATTTCTATAAAAATTCCAGAAACTTATCAAAATACAAAAATTAAATGCCTTTCAATACGTTTGATAAGTTTAATTTTGATTTACTCGTACTTATATTATTAAAATTTGCAATAATATTATTAATATAATAATTATATATACAAATCTTATAAATATACAAATAAATACATATTTTAATAAAGTTTACAAAAAAAAAAAGAGCAAACAGCAAAATTAAAAAATTCTAGCCAAACTAATTTTTATTCATGTAACCGTATATTCATTTCAAAATTCTTCGTTCAGAAACTATGATGATAAATTTATATTTTTGAATATATTACATCTTATTTGTTTCCTACAATTTTTGGTATTGTAGCCCGATTAGGATCCTCGGCCTCATCTTGAAAACTTTTAGATTTATCTTGGTTATTTTTCTTAAAGGAGTGAAAATCAGCAAGAGGTGTGAAGAAGACCTAATCATACTTGGTATTTGTAATGCGTTGATTCTCTTACAGCGCTTCGTCCTCGTAGATAAAATGTTGGGATAAAACTTGAATTACGTACACAGTATAATATCTGAGGAGTATGCTAGGTTGAGAGATGGGAACGGATAGGAAAGGGTAGGAAGATATAGAAAGGGGTAGGAAGGAATAGGAAGTGTTGTAGGATAGAATAGGAGTTGGTAGGAAGGAATAGGAACAAGTAGAAAGGAATAGGAAATAATATAAGTTAGCAGGAAGAGATAGGAACATGTAGGAAGGAAAAGGAAATAATGGGAGTTAGTATGAAGAGATAGGAAAGGATAGGAAGGTATAGGAAGATGTATAGGAAGTATTATAGGAAAGAATAGGAATTGCTAGGAAGGGATAGAAACATATACTAATGAACAGGAAATAATAGGAATTATTATGAAGTGATAGGAACAAGTAGGAACGAAAAGGAAATAATAGGTGTTAGTAGGAAGGGATAGGAAAGGGCAGGAATGAATAGGTGGAAATCGGAAGGAAGAATATTAAGGATAAAAGCTATATCCCCTAATGGGTAGGAAAGGATAGGAATGGATAGGAAAGAATAGGATGGGATGGGATGCGATGTTTTACTTTTCGTATGGATTAAATTAAAAATTAGGGATCATTTAATATTTCTTTGTACCGTTTGTACGGTAAATCTTAAAGTTTTTAATATTAGACCCAGTTTTGTAATAATCGAATTAATAATGATTATTTGTCGAATTCTTTTACATACGAAAAATCTGATCTCATTCAAACGCACTGATTGAATATCAATTCAGTTTTAATAAATCAATACTTTAGAAACTTCCACGTATTGTATAACATGCAATTCCGATAGCACTATGTTTTTTTTTTGTTTTGTTTTTTTTATAAAATATTTGTAATAAATTTAATATTATTATAATAAAAATATCATGTCAAAAGAGATTTTATTGCAATCTGATTTTTCTATTGAATAATATTTTATTACTTTTTTTAAATATACATATATACATATGACGTATATATATATATCTTTTTTTTTTATTTCTTTTTGATTTTATTGTCCCTTTCTTTCTTTGAATGCCGCCAATGCACATGTAGAATTGTAAATAGTAACTTTATGAATTCAAATAAAATATATTCATATACTTTTTTTTTTTTTTTTTTACTCCATAATGTCAATGCTAATAAATATTATAATATTTTAAAAATTAAAATGAAAAACCCAAGTTAGAGACAGGAAGTCGAATTGAATAAAAATGTATAATATAGAAAAAAAAAAAATTCTCTTCCTTCAAAATGGAATATGATTGGAATAGTAAAATTCCACCGATTTTTATGAAATATATATATAGATAAATTTTTTTTGTATAATATAAATTCTGAATAAAATATGCAAATATATATATATCAGAAAAAAAAGGGAAGAAACTAAGCAGTAGGTAATAAAGAATAAACGAATTTATCTATTCCATCTGGGAGCTAAAAAGTTTCCCTTATGAATAAACGATTTGTTTTTTTTTTTTTTTTTATTTCCATTCCATCATTTTTGATACAAGCAACAGACAAATTTAGTCCTTACCATATATATATATATATGTATATATATATATATATATATGTATATATATATATATATATTAATGTATATTTGTATGAGTGTTATGGGAATTTCGAAGAATAAGGTGTAGAAATAAATATTTAAGAAATTTGTTTTAATAGAGGAATCAAAATCAATACTTTTTATAATATATATGTATATATATATATACATGTATACACAGTGTACATATATATATATATTTATGTTTAAAACAAAAAAAATTTATTTCTATATTCAAAGATGATATTCCTAAACATTCTCCAACACTAATCAAGAAATTAAAAATTCGAATTCGTAAATCAATCGAATGAAAAATAAGCTAAGGATGCACTCCTTCTGCTTTTATCGTACATTTAATTGTGCAAGCAATTGAGTAACCAAAATTTGATTTTTGAAATTGAACTTTTAGGTTAGGTTCAGTGATTTATCCGGCTTATGGAAATTTATTTGTTATGCGCATGCCGCGATTATTTAACCATATTTCGTCCAATATTTTTCTTAAAGTTGGTAATTCGTATGTGTACGACTTAATTAAATTTAATAAGAATATTAACATCTTTCTCCTTAATATCTCTCCAAATTTCCCCCATCCCCTATAATCCAAAATTTCGAAATAATCTACTCAAAATCACAACGTTATTCCATATTCCCATCCCTGTAAACAAACTGTACATTGGTTCCAGAGGTTTGGTTTAAAAAGAGTGTGGCTTTGGTGCGTAGAAGTTGCACACTACCCAAAGAAACATCGCATAGTTTCAATGGGTGGCTTTCAACCGTTCTCCTTTTGACTTGATGACTGTAGTAGATTCAGTTTTTTTTGACTTAAAATAATAGTGTATCGAAATTAAGTATAAAGATTGATGAATTCTGAACGCGTTCGAAAAGTTAGTATATGATTAGGCTCCCAGGTTATCGGATCTCAATCAAACCCTTTAAAGAAATTAATATATTGGTCAAAATCAGTTTTATATATTAGTACCTATTAGATATTATTCCTTTTAGATCAAACCTATTTGATTTTATCAGAAGATTTTTAGAAGCTCCCGATGAGCTGATGCATAAATCACAGAAAGTTTTTCAAAATTTTTGTTCGAACTTTTGCCTTATGCAAATATTAATGTACAAAAGTCGCGTATTTACTCGATTTCAATACTTTTTTTGTACTTAGTATATGTGAAAGACTAAATATATATATATATATATACTTAAAAATAATATAATAACGTAAAAATGTAAATTAGACGGGCCTATAGAAAGTTTAAAGGAAAATAAAATTAAGAAAATTTATTCAAAATTATAGCGGTTCATTAGTTTAAATTGATTTTTCATATATATTTTATTGACATGCATATATATTTATTTATATATGTATTTTAATATATGTATATATAAATAACAATCAAATCAAGGTCTTAAATTAATATTCTCCAACAGATGGTTTATAAAGATATAATTTAAGAGTCTTTAATTGGCATTTGGTTTCTACTTAACTAATGTAACTTAATCTTAAATTTAATTAAACTTAACTTATAAGCTAAAAATACTCAATATACTCTTTTCACGTGAATTTGGTCCCTTTTCACATGAAATTTGTCTATTTTTCAAATGAGGTTGGACTTTTAATACAAATACTCAAAAAATTTTCAAATTAAATTGGTCTTATTTTAGCAAGTCCTGTTTCTTGGTATCCAACAGTCGAATCAACATATTGGAAAAAGTAAGTTAAAGTTTTTAAAGTTGAACCCATATACAGAAAGAAAACTCAGAAATTATGACTCTTAACTACGGCTGTAAAAAATTTAGGAGTCATTTTTTGGAATTAACCTTCTTCATTTTTCAGTTTCTACTACACAATTGAAGATTAAAATTTTCAAATTCTGTAATTTCAACTTCTTGGTTGAATCTTCTCTTATACTTGTCTCCATTAATGTTGTTAGAGTTATATTCTATTATTTAACATGTAGCCCATTTAATATGCATCTAATATGTGTATTTATTTCCAAATTTATTTAATTTTTGTATTCGGTTCAGCGCTTAGAAATAAAATTATATTTACAAATAAAATTTAGATTGCATACTTTTAGGCAAAATTAAATTATGTCCTTTTTCCATTTATTTCAATCTGAACTTTTAATAAATTAAAATAATATGGAATTTAAATGAGCAGGACCTTCATCTAAATTCAACAAAATTCAATTTTACAGAAAATAACAATATGGTGGATAATTTTTAATAAATCTTAGACCTTTTGTTCCATTCCTACGTAAAAATTGAAAAAGTTCAAAGTTAAAAACAAAATGTGGGTCATTGTTATAACTTTAATTTAGAAGATTTTTTTTTTTTAATAATAATTTTTAATATTTCATGGTTTATAACTATTATATAGATTTTTTACATTAAGTACAGAAATAAAATATTTTATTTTTTATCAAAGAGAATTCAGAAAAAATAAATATTGAAAACATTTTCAGGAATTATGGTTCGTTGAATTTCAATTTGTGTCCATTTTTATTTTTGTTTATTTTTACTTTGGTTTTTTTGGTGGAATTTATATTTTTTTTATTTTTGAAAATATTTTTTAATTTAACGGATATATAATAGTTAGAATATAATATAATTTAGTTTTAACCTAACCTATTAAATTATTAGGACTTGATTTATTTTAATTATTTATGATTATTTTTACCAGTTTTTGATGGCTAATTGATATTTTTTTAACCGATTAAGAGACATGAGATTTAAGTGACTCTTAAAAGTTTAATTAAATTATTTTGATTTTATGTTTAAATCAAATTATATATTATATTGATTAAAATATACGTGAAAGTGCTTTATAACTGGTATTAAAGGTTCATTACCGTCGGTGATTTGAATTTTAGAAAAATAAATATAAAATTAAAAATTTTAGGGATTTATAATATTCGAAATGATGCAGTTTTAGTGAAATTTATGCTGTAGGTTAATAATAACAAAATAAGGCAGCGATTTCAAATGGTCGGAATCGGGCCATTGGTTCGGGTTCTGGAAGCTTTTGTTTGAACTAAGACCAAAAAAGTATAATTTTGAAACTAATGTCTTTGAAATTTGGAATGAATTGGATTGGTAGTTCGGGTACCATTCACACAACTCCCAAAGCCTTACAACATATCTTCGAAATTAATAAAGATAGAAATTCTAAATTTAGTACATAAGAGAGTTCTGTCCTGTTTTATTTATATTACTGAAATTTGGGATAAATTGGAGTGGTAGTTCGGGTAGCACTCACACACCTCCCAAGACCTTACGTCATATCTTCAAAATTAATAAAGATAGAAAATCTAAAAATAGTGCATAAGAGAGTTCTGTCCTGTTTATATTGGAAATTTGAGAGGAATTAAAGTTGTGGCTAGAAAAGCTGCCACATGCCTCCTAGGACCTAACCACCATATGCTTGGAACTAATTAAGTTATATATAATATTTGCTGAAGATAGTCCTGCTCGGTATCGTAATTTTCCCGAATTCTGAAATTAGTAGAAGTAGAAGTTTTCAAAATTATATAAAAAAAACTCAAAAAAAGCAGAGAATGAGTGAAATGTAAAAGGTTATCATTTTCAGAAATAAAATTACACGAACAGAACCAAAGTGAACATTTATTTATTATAAATCACGGCCTGTTAAATATACCAGATAATGATTGATATAAATTTCTTTTGAAGTTAATTTATTTAATACATTAAAGTCGTCAAATTATAAAACCTTTAGCAATTAATTTTTTTTCAACTCTTTCATTTAAAAAAAAAATAACCCCAAAGTTTTTACTGTAAAAATTAAATAATAAAATTTCAAAAGTGCTCAAAAAAAAAATTTTCAAGTAAATAAATTTTAAATGAATATAAAAATAAATGTACCGAATAAATGAAAATTGATTTCATTTCTGTTTAAATATCTTAATTAACGCTCCTAAAGGAATCATTTATTTTAAAACTCTTGAGATAAAAAGAGAAAGAGTAAGAACAATAATTCAGATCAATTTACTGATACAAAAACCCAAACATTCATTCACAAATATGTCTCTATACTTTGGTATAATAAAATGTAATTGTTGTTGTTGGTTTTTTTTTTCAAAATATTTTCCATTTTTGTTCTATACTTCTTACATTTTTATATTACAATTTGATTACAATTGCATTTGAAGGGAAAAGTAGTAATGGAAGTTTTAAACAATGATAAATTTTATATCATTAAACTGCTTTTATCCTTTTTTGTGTAGAATATTGTTAGGGTATAGTGCCCAAAAATTGACAAGTTTTCGAATTTTTTGTTTTAAATATGTTCTTTTAACTTTCAAATATTCTTAAAATTGATTCTTATACATATTATTAAACGCTAAAGAATTTGTAGAATTTGAAACTAGAAAATTTGAAGATCTCCCTGTTTTCAAATCTTTATACACTTGCTTAGTTCGTCCTAATTTTGAATATGTAAGCCAGGTATGGAGTCCATTTTATAAAAAAACTCAAACTCACTTTTGAATTCTGATCTGATCCATACACTTGAGACCTCCTGAACATCACAAACGTTATAGCAAATTTCGTATATCCTGAATTACCCGCATAAACTGTATAATTACTTAAGTCCATAAAAAATTAAAAAGTTTTTATGCATTGCCAATAATTGACTATTTTACCTTATATATTGTTCTGATACAATTTTGTTTCCTAAAATAGGATTAAATTTCCAGATTTTCACAAAAGAATACATTTATTATATACAAGTAGTTAAGAAGGAGATAGAAAATAATAATATTTGTGAAAGTTAATATACTCAAAAAAAAAAAAAACAAAAATTATCATCGAATATTTTAAATAGGAGAAACAGGAAGTTAAAGTGCTAAAAAAAAATTTTAAAAGAATAAACATGAACACATAGATATAAAATATTGAAATGAGATAGTAGCTTTATTATTATTAAATGTGGTTAAATTTCCGGAAAATTTTATTATTTGTATATTTTTACTTATATAATATATATTTTATACAAATATAGTTATATTTTTATACATTAGTAACAATTTATACCACTCAAAAATATAAAATGAGCTATTGAGGAATTAAAATTTTTTAAAATGGTCTTGCAGACTAAGATTTGATTAATTTATAGAAAATCAATTTTGTATTTATTATCTTCAACTTTTTTTTTATTAGTATCCCAAGTTAAAAATATCATAATTTAATTTTCTGATTCAAAGACAACTCAAATTTTAACTCAATTTATATTTTAATTTATATATTAAATTAAACTTCATAATTCTTGTATTTTGCTCATTTCAGATTATTAATTAAAATTGGTTTTGCCGAATGTTCAAATAATAACTCAATTTATTACTCAATGCATGTTTTATTGAGTTAAGTTGCATGATTCATGTTTTTAGTTAATATTCAGAAAATGAATGAAAATTTGATTTGTAGAAATTAAAATTTTTTTTTTTAAATATTTGTAGTACAAGACTTTACTATTGTCTGATATTATAATAGTCCTTTGCATATTTGGCATTTGGACTTCTTATCAAACTGTTATAATATACACTATAATTTTTATTAGATATATGCAATTCCACCAGCGGTTGAACTCGAGACTTTTCGATTGAAAAGCCGCCACTTAAACCACTAACCAGATAGAAATTTAAAATTCTAACTTAATTTATCACTCAATTCATATATTGAGTTAAATCTAATGATTTATTTATTTTGTTTATCTTCAAATTATCAATGTCTTCGAATTAATCTCATAATTTAACTCAATTTATCACTCAATTAATTTGTTGAGTTTAACTTCATGATTCGCGTATTTAGTTAATCTTCAGATTAGCTCAAATTATAACTCAAATTATCACTCAATTCATATATTGAGTTTACGGTTCATTATTCGAGTACATACAAACTGCTTAACTTGGTTTTGCTTAACTTCTATGAGAATATTGGTATCACTCATAGCATGATTGGACTTGACATTTGAGTTGAACTAGTGTTTCAATTTTATATTGAAATCCACTCATTTACCATCATAAAAAATATTATTCGAGTAGAAAGTAATCATATTGAAGGCGTCCCAATTTTTTTTGCTTTGATTGATATATACTTAAATAAAACCTACAAATTTTTGAAAATTTTTTCCAAATGATTAATATTATAAAGGTCATAAAAAACGTTAAGATCAATATTAAAACACTTTTTAAAATAATTTTAATGGTAGGAAAAACATAAGAAAATTATGTTTAAAATATTTATTCTTGAATCGGATTGATTTGGTTTATTTGTTTTATATAATGGGGGCTACTTTTAACTTCTATTTTTCTATGAGTTTAAATATACTTGATAGAAGGTACATAATACAGAATATTACTCTTTTCTATTTTGCTTTTTTTCTATTATTTTGTGTAACAGAAGAGATTTATGATCATAGAAAAAGGTTTGAGCACCTTTTAGTTAAATGAAGATATTTTAATATAATTTGGGTAATAAATTTTATTCTGTTCGACAGATAAAAAGGAAAAAATGTATATAAAATATTTTTAATCTTATTGAATTATTTCGATTGTTAATATACATAAAGTATCTAATATCTTGAAATTTTTGAAACTTAAATTAAATGGAGGATGAGTGTCTAAAGTGTTATTGAAATATTGTAAGAGTCAAACAAAAAAAAACAAAAGAAAAATTTTAAATATTAAATATGATAGGAAAATTTAAATTGAAGCATTAGGTACTAGATACCTAACATTCTATTGATTAAGGAAATAATGGACTATAAAAGTTTTTCTAGATATAATGAAACAATATTTATTATTTACCATTTATATTAATTTTCAAATAGCATAAAAGATTTTAATTTTGATTACAAGAAATAGATTTTGGCAGACATAATAGACAATTGAGATATTTATTGAAAGTAATAAATTATATAAATACAATATGGATATTTTAAATATTTAAATATATTGTATTTAATAATGAAATAAAATATTTACAAAAGATTTTAATATTTGTGTTTTATTTGATTAATGTAAAAGTAAAATTATGTAATTAATTTACATCTAATAAATTTCAAAATTCTCTGAAAATGATTTTGTATTATAATAATATTTTATATTTAATGAAACTTTTCCTTATTTCACATCAGAAATTAAGAAAATACATTTTTAAAATAATTTTATCTAAATAATGAGAGGCTTTTAAATAAAATTACGCAATAATGAGGTAATTCTATGCTTTATAGTAAAAGAAATTGACTGATATCGGGGACTAAGTGAATTCCCTAATTTTGAGTCCAACTGCTGAATTCATGAATTTTAGAATCTAGCACGTATTTCAATATTATTTTAATTTTATTTGGATATTTATAATAAATTAATTTTTTTTAAATAAAGAAATAAATTCTAAAAGGTTTTACCTAAAAATAAGGCTTCATCCTGTGCATATCCAGCCGAATAAAAACAAGTGAGGGGAAAAAACCAAGGGTTTTTAAAAAGCACATTTTTAAAATTATATACGGTTTCTTACTGAGTATTTTATCATTTATTTTTATAAAAATATATATTATGATAATATTATAATTTTGTTATTTCATTAATAATTAATTATATGACTAATAGTGAAATACTTAGAATACAACCCCAATGCATTCAAGAAAACCTGTTAATAAGTGCAAAATATAATGTTGGAGCTTCAATGTTAACGTTTAATTTTGGAAAAACTTACACTGGTGAATAAGTTACTGTTTTATAAGAACATAAAAGTTTTAATTTTGAAGACCTAGTAGCCCTTCAATGGGGAAGGTTCCCAAATTTTTGCTTAGCAAACTTATGATGGATCTGCTCACCCCCCTCCTGTGTTCACCCTTCCATTTTTTTCCGGTTCTAGGAAATCAATTTGGAACTCCAACAAAATTTGGAATTTTACCTAGAATATTATAATCTAACCAAAAATGGTTAAGACTAAGAAACAATTTCTTCAATTTAAAGAGACCCTTTCAAATTTAAGAAAAACCTTTAACATATGTTGAAATATAATGCTGCAGCTGTAAACTTTGCATATTTGTAAAAAAAAATTTGAACAGGTGTTAAAGTTACAGGCGGTTGAAAATAGCAAAATTTCAATTTTCGAGCCCTTATAGCTCCTAAACAGGGGGCGTGACAAAAAAATTTTGTTAACCGACTCCTATTAATTTTGGAGGACCTAACTTCTCCCAAAATATCAAAAGCCTAGGTTGAACCGTTTAGAAGATATATGGGGCCAAAAATTTTGCAAAAGTTGAGTTTAGCTTAATGGTAAATTTTAGTACCGTATGGTAACCCTATACATTTTAGCCTTATATTTTTGTGAAGCTTATAAAACCAGATATCTTTTGCCGTTTTCAGATTGAAAATACATTTAACAAAACTCTTGTTATAATAATTTAAAAATAGGGCTTTTCCCAACTTTGGGGGGCTGTAGCTCCGTAACGGGTGGGGTTACAGAAAAAAATTCTTCTACGAAATTAATTTTTTTGTAATATCTACCCGTGGTTAAATTTTTTTTACTCTATTTCAAACGGTGTAAAAGTTTTTGTAAACATACGGACGGACGGACAAAGTCAAAATTAAGAAAAACCTTTCACACTAATTGAAACTTTCGTTTTTGAGCTTTCAATTTTGTATTAAATAAAAAAAAAATTTTGCCAGGTATTCAAGTTATAGGTGTTTAAAAGCTAAATTTTTAGCAAAATTTCAATTTTCGACCCTTTACAGCTCCTAAAGGGGGGGCGTGACAAAAAAATTTTGTTAACTGACTTTTACTTATTTCTAAGGATCTAACTTCTCCCAAAATTTCAAGTTTCTAGATTTAGCCGTTCCGAAGTTATGAGGGACCAAAAATTTTGTAAAACTTAGTTTTGAATAACGGTAAATTTTAGTACCGTATGGTAACCCTATACAATTGGCTTTTAAAAACTTGTAAAGCTTATAAAAGCAGCTGTCTGTTACCGTTTTTAGGTTGGAGATATACCTTATAGAACTCTAATTATAACTATTTAAATATGGGGCTTTTTTCAACTTTGTGGGGCTGTAGCTCCGTAACGGGGGGGGCTACAAAAAAAAGTTTTAACATTAAATAATTTTTATTGCAATACCTATCCATTCCTGATATTTTTTTGTCAATCGAAGGTAAAAAGGGACGGACGGACGGACGGACAGAGTGAAGGACGGACTATATAGGCACATTTTTACAAAATTTTTTTGAAAATGTGCTAAAAATCAAAATTATTAACCTCCAAGAATAACAAAAACCAAAGAAATCAGAACATCCAGAATAATAAAAACCGCAAATTCGAATTGAAATATTTCCCCTAGCTGGAATAAAATTCAAATACTGCTTCGATTTTACTCTGTTGACAGTGTAATATTTGGGAGTTATTTACTTTCTTTTTCGTTCTACACTGTATTGTAGATATTTTGTCTTTTATGAGAACACTATTTAATGATTTATTTTATTTTTTAGTAAAAGTGTTTTGAAAAGCTTAAATTGTAAGTTAAGTCAAAGTTCAGCTCAAACTCGAACTAACTTGTACTTTGAATGAAGTTAAAATTATGAGGCAAGTTAAGTCGACTTAAAGTTTGAGTTACATGGATCAAGTTAGTTCAAGTTTTTGCCAGTTTAAATTTTAATTTGAGTTTAACTTTGAGCGGCGACTCTCTTAATATTTCAATGTAACAATCAATCTAAACCTTAAATTCTTAATATATAATAATGCAAAATTTGAGCTGATATAAGTCGCGCGCAACGAAAGATTAACTCAAAATTTAAGTTAGCACAAATTTTGAGTATGCTCAGTACTTTAATTGACTCAAGTGTGAGTCAGCTCAACGTATAAGCTTTTATGTGTAGCTCAAATTATTGTTTATTTCGTGGAGTTCTATGTTTTGTATAATTCAATTTATGAATTGATTTAACGTAAGCGCTATACTATTTTCTTTATTTAGACTAAGGAAATCTAATGGTTGAGGAAATGACCCAATACTCCCGTCGCTTCTAGCCCCGTTTTGAAGTTTAAGTTGAATACATTGACTTAAATGAAACTTGACAAAAAAGAAAAGTAAAGCTAGAAGCGCCAGACGAAGCGAAGCTTAATTTTGTTACTTTTGTGCCCTGATTCCCTTTTTTTTAAATTTTTTTTTAATATTAAAAAACTTTATTTTAAAACTTATTCAATTTGATAGGTAAACAATTAAAGAGTTACATTTTCCTTTTGTTTAGAATGTGACGCTAGAAGCGAGGTGACTATTGGGTTATCACATTGAAAGTTTCCGATTGTGTTCTTACCAAATTTTAAGAAAACTGAACATTTTTGATTCGATTTTCAACAATCTTGATTTAAAAAAAAAACATATTGTTGCCATGTTCAAATAAATACATGTAATATTTTTTTCAATTGAATTCAATGTAAAAAAATATTTTAATAATAAAAGAATATAAGAAAAAAAGAACCTTTCCCTTAAAGGAGAGGTGTTCAATTTCATTATTTAAAAGTAAAAAAACTTTATCTGAAAATGGTTTACAGTATCTTACGATATTTTAAGAAAGATTACAACCCTTATTAGTTGGAAATATTTTCTTTTTATGATCTTTTAGATTATGGTCATGTTATTATTTTTTAGTTCTTTTAAATGATTTCGAAACCCTATATAATTCCATTAAAATTTTTCACAATAAATTTTATATTTTGTCAATTGTATTAAAATTTTTAATTCCTAATAAACTTTTCAATGGAATATAAAAGATAAATAAATATTTTTGGAAATATTTAATGAGATACTTTAGTTTTTTTGTTTTTTTTTATTATAAAACTATTATTTTAGTAAAAAAAATTGAACTTGGAATTTTAAATATCCGAATCTAGATGGTTTTTATTGCTTGTTATAAAATGATGAAAGAGTAATAAATATATTTTTTAAGTTTCAAATATTGGTTTGTTAAATGGTATTTTATGGAAAAATATATGTAAAATGATTTTGGTTAAGCTTTGATTTTATGCCAATTTTCGAAAATAACAGTAAAAATTTTGGCTTTAAAATTGGAAGGAAAGGTTTTATTTTACGATTTCTTAGATATTTTGAATTTAGATAGTTAATTTTAGATCCAATGCTTTTTGAGCTATTTTAAGAGCATTAAGCTTGAATCTTTCTTTTTTCAAAAAATAACATGCTTATCAAAAGCTTTTTAAGCTTCAGGAAGTTTGCAAAGAGTTCATAATCATTATTCGATGACTCCAGCTGATCCGCTCTTATTATATTTTAAACAATATAATTATATATATCAGAGATGGGACTAATGCATTATACTTGTAATGCTTTATGTCTACATTAGCATTAATTTAAAATGAATTAAAATAATGCATTGATTTTTTTAATTATGCATTAAAATAATTATTTTGAATTTTTTTTCCCACTAATTCATTAAAATAATGCATTACCAAAAATAATTCAAATAAATTGAATTACTTTTGAATTAAAAAAATAATTCAGAAATTATTCAAGTAATTCAATGAATTAATTTTATTAATTCAAAAGTAATTCAAATAATTCAAAAATAATTAATTTAATTTAATTTTAATGAGTTAGTGTAAAAAAATAATTCAAAACAATTATTCTAATGCATTATAAAGAAATGAATGCATTGTATGTAATTAATAATACCAAAAATAATGCATTATAATTATAATTCAAAATTCCCATCTCTGAATTATATAATATAAAGTTATAAATATTAATGTAAATTTAATTTTAAACATTAAAATTAAAATTAAAAGCCAAAATATATTTTAACCCAATAACGTATAAAATATATTTTACAATATTAGTTATAATTCGATAATTATAGTAGTGTAGTGTAAAATTAAATTAAGTAAAAAACTTTGTAATATAAAATCAAGTAAAAAATTTTGAAAATATAGAAAACTTAATAATACCATTTTTTACTTGAAAAAGTTAAATTACATTTTGGTGTAGTAAATTTTCTTTCAAAAAAAATTTTAAACAAGTAAAAAGTAAACAATCAAAGATCTGATAAACCAATTGTTACCAAATATACTTCTTACTCTACTATACCAAGAATGTAATATAAAATTTATTTAAAGAATCCATCATCACCCTTTTTATAGTTCTGAGAGAATTTAATATCAATTTAAGATTTATAGAAATTCATTTTTAACTTAACATTTATAATACAATTTCAACGGCCATAAAGAACTTTGACTTATTTTATACAAAAGAAAGTTTATAAATTTTGTAAAGTACAAAAAATATGAACTTTTAACTAATAGAATTTTGAACATAATTTGTATTTTAAGTTGAATTAACGTTTAGTGGTTTTTCTTGTTTTTTTAAAGATTTTGTAATTGTATGTTAGTTCTGGTTTTTTTAAAAGAAAGCTATATAATTTTTTCAACCTATTTTAATTCGACTTGGATTATAACTTCTACAACACCTCTTAATCTATTTTTTTGTGAGCCATAAGTTTTTTGATACCAAATTTCTAATAATGCCAGTATTTCTTTGACGGTTCTCCACCATGTGGCACGAGGTTATCTGACACAACGTTTTACTTGTCAGTACATTTTCAGAATTTGTCGAGCAATTGTTTTAGAAAGTTTTACCTATACTTAGTCAATTAATTGTATAAAATATTAGTACAGCCCTCAGCTGCTAAGGCCATTATGGGGTTGTCATTTATTCGGAATTGTTTATTTAATTATTTATTTATTTAAATATTATGTATTACACTGAATTACGCAATATTGGTAAAGCCCTCAGCTGCCAGGACCCTTGTGGATTTTAATTAATCTTACAATTATTAAATTTTTTTTAAATTTGTATCTAAAAACTGTTTTGATAGGTTTAATTAATCAATATATTTATTGAAATTTATTAACTTTTCTTATTTACAATTCTGAGACTCATTTTTTGATTTCTTAACTAATCTATATACTATTTAATTTAATTATTTAACAATTTTTTAATCTTTTAATTAATGTTTTTATATCTAGAATTTATTGTAACATATTATATTGACATTATGTTTATGTTACGTTTTTATGTTCTTTTTAGTTTTATTTTGAATATAACTTTTAAAAATTTGTTTATTCTCCTCTTTTTCAATTATTAAAATTGTATCCCAAATATTAAATTTTATTCCAAATATTAAATTGTATTTCAAATATTATTCGGAACTGTCTTTCCAATAAAATTTATAGGTCTAAATAAAAATTGCATTATTTTAGATACAATTATTATTAAGATAATTTGTTAAAAATAGATTTAACTTTTCAAATATCATTATAATCCTAATGTATTTCAATACTAAATTTTTTATTAAATTAAATAAAATTAAATATTGAATTTTAAAATTGAATTAAAAGCAATTTGTTAATGTTAATTTGACATGTAACAAAATTTTATTTGATTTAAATTTTGAAATAAACTTAAGTCATCATTGATTTCCAATATATTTCATTAAATATAAAATGGAAATTCCTTTAACATATTCGAAATTTTTTGGAATATAAACTGTGCTTTTTTCATCCGCCTCAATATCAAAGTTTGAAAAAAAAAAAACAATGTGGGTTACTTAAATAAAAAAAAAAATTAATTTAAAATGCTGCCTACTCTAGTTTGAAAAATTCTAATATAAAATGTCGAATATGAAGTGTCAAATGTGAAATGTCAAATGGGAAATCAGCATTTTATATTTGGTAATGGAAGGTTTTGTGCTTTAAAAAAGTAGAATTTTTATTTTATTTATATCAATATTATATTTAATTAACATTTAAATCTGCGCCTTCTTTTGCATTTACATGGAAATTTTTTTTAAACAGATCCCAGATTTTGACCCACATAAAATGTGTTATAAAGTAAAGCTTGATCCTGATCCGAATGAACAAAATTCAGCTATTATTAAAGTCATATCATAGACTACGCTGTACTGCACCAAAATATGATTTTCTTCACATCTCGTAGTTTTACTAACCCAAATTAATTCAACCATTGAAGTCCAATTAAATTTCTTTTGATCATTCAAGTTAAATTTTCCTTTAATTTTACATAATAAAATTTTAATTTTATAATGTTTCAATCTTCAATTTTATTTAAAAAATATAAATTTTATAGTTTAATATGAAACTAGCTAATACACGACGTGCGTCGCTGCGCATCTCAATTGTTTTTTAATTGAAGTTAATGGTGATTAAAAAAATTAGATTAATCGTTTTGCTAATATGGGTTAACAAATTCTAAGTCTATTAAGAAAAATATAGTCAAGCAGCAACACGTATATAACATTTAAAGTCAATTGGTTAAACCTTTTTAAGTTTAAAAAAAAAGTTTAAATACTATGCACCACTGCTCCTATATTTGGTGGATCGTTAAATTAAAATGGTGAGCTCATAAACACTCTCCGTACCCAAAAACATTTATACATAAATTTTCATGATTGGCTGAGCACTTTTAAAGTCTATACGCTACAAACAAACAAACATTCGCTTTTATATATATAGAAGTTTTACATCCTTGAAACGTTTGTATTTATTTAAGTAAATCTTTGCACTTGAATACAACAAGTAATGATTATAATAAAATTAAAGAAAAAAGAAACTATTCTTTTTAAACTTTGTCGAGTACATGTAAAGCTAAGAAAATTTTCTTGGATTTATTTTGTAAGTTTTTTTTTAACCAAAAATTGTTATTTTGTTCTGTTTAAAAAGATGAATATAACCGGGATCATCATAATTTTACAATTTTTTTTTTTATTTATTTTTTTTTTTATTATACTCGTATTACATGAAGTGTTGTTATGAAAAACATAACGTTCTTGTTTTTTTTTTTGTATATTTTTTTTTTATGCTTCAAGTCCGAAACAAGGACGAAAAGATCATCAGAAAGTTTCAAGGATGTGAACAAAAACCAAAGAATAACAAAGTTATGAAATTTTTGAAAAAAAAAATAAAAAGTTGAAAAATTAAAATAAAATAAAAAATTTTATGAAATTTTCTCGTAAAATTAAAAAAAAAAAGAAAATTGGAAAATTTGTTTACAGTAGGATAACAATAAGATGAGTTTTTCAAAAATAAGTTTATCCAAAAGAAGCCTAACTGAAGGGTTTAAAAATAAAAAAAAGATGTTATAGTAAATTGGAAAACAAAAAGTGAATTGTCTGGTAGATTTTGTTGATTTTGGTAGATGGGGAAAATATGATGCAATTGTTATCTTAAAATTTGAGTCGTCCATTAAAAAAAATATTTAAAAATTTCTTCCGGTTTCTTTTTATCTGGTCTTTATAATTTAGTACTTTTTGTATTTTGTGGGATTTATTAGGTCATTTCATCAGCTATGAAAATTTTTGATTGTGTTTTTCTTATGTTCTTGGTTTCTAATTTAGAAATTTTAAGTATAAATGTTGAATACGTAATATTAAATATAATTACGATATACAAAAGATATATAAAAGATATGGAAAATGTCAAATGAAATGACTATATAGTATACCTTGGTTTTAGCGTTAAAATGTAAGGAGGAGCAGGATATTATTTATTAGTATAATAGTCACTTAGAACACATGTAGATGGCAACACTAATGCTAATTATATTGCTTTAAATGTCACAGATGGCAGAACATACATTTAAGTCAGCCATATTGAATTGTTAGACAATAATTGTAAGTTAAGTTGTTGAAATTTTATATATAGCTCAATAGCTCCATAAGTCGGTGGAGACTCGGTTGTAGTTAAGCATATAAGATTATGAAAACACATATGCTAAATTTTGTGCACCATTGATTATCTTGCACAATATACGATATACTTCTACAATTCTTACGATATATATTTTTTTAATACATATTATCTGATCGGGGTTTAAACCCAATACCTTAGTGCCTTAACCGCTAAACCATTTGTCAGATTTCATTAAGATTACTTTTCTAATACTTATTCGATTTATTTTTTTCCATATATACCTTCTGGTACCATTTAAGCGAAAACTGCCGAACCAATTTTAATAAAATAACTGTCATAAGAAGGGTTTCCTTTCGCCTTCTGGACGAATGTCAATGACATTTATAAAAATCAGATAAAATAATTGGCGCTTAAAATATAATGATTTTGAATATAAATCTAAAACATTTGAAGTCATAGCTTATTTAATTTATACTTCCAAATTCAGGAATAAGTTCAGTTTTTGTCTTCTATGTCAATCAGAGTATACCTGAAACTCAAAAAAGATTTTTAATTCAAAGCCTATTAATAGAGATATTAGATCATAGTAGAGGTCTTCAACCGTAATTAAGCCAATAATATTACATTATCTACAATTTATTTATATGCTTATTATAGTTAATTTTTACACGTTTATTAAATGTAAAAAATCTGACAGATAACTCAGTGGTTAAGTGGCGGCCTTTCAATCGAAAAGGCCCGGGTTCAAATCCTGGTCGCATCATATCTAATAAAAAAAATATAGGTTATATTAAAATAATTTAATAAGAAGTCCAAATATCAAAATAGGCAAAGGATTAATATTATCAGGCAATATTTACTACTGTCTGGTACTACAAATAAATAAATAAATAAAAATTAAATGTAAAATTTGATATGCTTTCAGAATCCATGATGTAAAGTTTGGGTAAATTGATTTTCCCAAATCTAAAGCATTTTTATTAAGTAAAAGGCATAAATTTTATTTAAGGCTTTTAATTGATCAAACAATTTAATTCTCAGTTTTGTTAACATAATATTTAATTTTTCCATGAAAATCCAATTAATTCCTTTACATAGTATTTAATCTAGATAAATTAAATCAATTTGGATTGTTGAAAAATGTCGTCTGATTTTTCTTATTAAATGAATTTTGTTAATTTTCTTAAAGTAAGATTTCATATTAAAAGTAAATAGGTACATAACCTCATTTTTAAATATATTACGATATCTTAAGTTATCTTAGTAACTAAAAAGTATTTTTTTTACAACTTGCTAAATGTAAGATAAAATCCCTGATGTATTTTTCAAATCAAATTTAATAGAATGTTATAAATTATAGTTTATCTAGTTGATTTCAAATAAAAGTGGTTAATATTAACTATACTTAAAAACTTGTAGGAATGATTATATTCATACTGTTTTATTACTATTGAATAATGCTTAAATGAAGATGATTAGTACAGGGACGGGCTTTTTAGTAAAAAAACAATTAAAAGTGGAATTTGGAAATCTTGAAAGCGTATACTCGTATTAATATATATCTTTTGATTACTCTGCACTTACAACTACCATTTATTTTGGTTTTCATCATAAAATTTAAATTTTGTTACTGTGGGAATCTAAAAATATAAACTTGAATTAGAATTAATTTTTAAACCAAGACCTTCGTAAACAAAAGTTAATCGATTGCAATAGTTTTTAGCACATTTTCAAAAAAAATTTGGAAAAATGTGCCTATATAGTTTCACTCCGTCCGTCCGTCTGTCCGTATGTTTACAAAAACTTTTACATCGTTTGAAATAGAGTAAAGAAATTTTAACCATGGGTAGTTTTTGCAAAAAAAATAATTTCTTAGAAGAATTTTTTCCTGTAGCCCCACCCGTTACGGAGCTACAGTCCCCCAAAATTGGAAAAAGCCCTATATTCAAATTGTTATAACAAGAGTTCTATTAAGTGTATTTTCAATCTGAAAACGACAAAAGATAGCTGGTTTTATAAACTAAATAAATTTTTAAAACAAATGTTTAGGGTTGCCATACGGTACTAAAATTTACCATTATGCAAAACTTAATTTTTGCAAAATTTTTAGCTAGACATATCTTCTAAACGGGCCAAGCTAGGATCTTGAAATTTTGGGAGTAGTTAGATCCTCAGAAATAAGTAGAAGTCGGTTAACAAATATTTTATGTCGCGTCCCCTGTTTTGCAGCTATAAGGGCCCGAAAATTGAAATTTTGCTATTTTTAAACAACTGTAACTTGAATACCTGTTCGAATTTTTTTTTGTTAATATACAAAATTTGAAGGTCCAACATTATACTTTAACATATGTTAAAAGATTTTCTTAAATTTAAAAGCGGTTCTTTAAATTGAAGAAAGTGTCTCTCAGTTTTAACCATTTTTGCTTATATAGTAAAATTATAAGTAAAATTCCAAATTTCGGTATGATTTACATTTTAATTCCTTGAACCTAAAAAAGTTGGAGGAAGGGGAGTAGTGAGGATTAAATCCTTGATAAATTGGGCAAGCTATTAGGACTTAAAAATTAAAAAATTTACTGTTTCTATAAGTAAGTAGTCATTTAGTCACCAACGTATATATTTCTTAAATTAAACGTTAACATTGAAGCTTCAACATTATATTCTGATAAAATACTCAGTATGAAACACTATATTCTTTTGAAATGTGCTTTTTTAAATACCCTTGGTTTTTTTCATCATTTGTTAATTAATAAGCGACATTTATGTTCAACTTCAACCACTACCTAAAGTCGTTGAGGAATTAGGTGTATTTCAAGTCGACATGTGGTACTCAAATCTTCCACCTCGGAATCTTGTACAATAACAGCAGCCTAGTGAAGTTTAATTAAAATAATATTTCGAAAAACTCAAATTTGTAAATTGAATTTGTGGGTGCCCTTTGACTTATTAAAATATATTAAATACATACTCTGCCTTAAAATGAAATTTTATAAATATGTTTTACAGAAACTCCTCCACATATTTTGATATCAAATGATCTTAGAATCCGTTCTTATTTCTTCAGAATAATTTACATTCCAAAATCAAGCAAAAAATTGTTTTTATTATACTGTTATTTCGTTTAAAATGGTTTAAATTTTTAAAATTGTTATATGTCAAATATTCTTTTGCTTAAAAACAAGTAGACGTTCCTGTCCCTGATGTTAAATACGAATACATTTATAATTGAATCACTGATGAATCTAAAGAAAATTGATTTGAAATGGAGACGATTTTTAATTACAATTTTCACAAAAAAAAAAAAAACAAAAACAGACACTATTTAATATAAATTAGTCTAGATATTTTATATTTCAAGTTCTCTAAAGAGTTTAATACTTTTATTTTATAAACTTTTAAATTAAGATATTTTTTTACAAGATTTGAATAAAATTTCGACAATCAATCTTGAAAAAGTGCTTTGCGATTAATTTACTAATTAATTTGAGGAAAACTCGTTATGAATCGCGGAAAAGTGTAGCTTAATAATATAATATAAACTCAATATTATCTGGTTTTTAATGAATTCTCAATAATTGTTCAAATATTAATCAGTTATCAACTACTGTATATTGTTTGAAGAAACCAACCAAATTTTCTAGAAGTTTTTAGCGTAAAACTTGATAACCTATGACAAAATTTCTGAGGTCTATGACTTGATTACGAGAAAATATATTATGCTTTATTTATAGCAGATACACAAGCTTGTCATCCTAGACACACTGAATTTTCCACAATTAATTGACATAAAACTTAACGGCTTTTGCAATTGAAACATGAGTTAGTACTAGGCCTTATAACATGTAGAAAAGTTTTAGATTTTCACTTGATACAATTCTATTTTTGTTTATATTATAATATTTTGTATTTGAGCTATCTGGTATTCTATATCTGCGAGTTATATTATTAAATTAAATTATTTGTTTATATTTTGCATTTGTTTATATTGTTGTATTAATGTATTTTGTATTAAAGATATGTAATTATTAACTATTGATTAAACCATTAATTTGAACTCAATGCCGAATGGTAGTTAAGCCGAGTCGAAAACTAGAAAAGTGTTTTCCCTTTCACTTGGATTCGAACACGGGACTCATGAAAGTCGGCAATGCAACTACTGTGCCACCCAGACCCTGATTTATGTTTTAAAGAAAAATATAAATATAGCCTCAAATATATTGTTCGGATCGGTGAGCCGATTTAGCTTTTGTCATCAGTCTTTGTTTCCCCTGGTTGCACGTCTGCCCGTCTGTTTTTCTGCAAGGGATTCTGAAATTGCTAATCTATAGAAATTGAGACGTTTTGCTCATCTGCTAGTTCAACTGTATATCAATTCGTTTTCATTTTATAACAAACTCCAATTATTTTAACAAGGGTTCATACATAATTTTTCAATTTCCAAAGATAAACATAAAATTACAAATAAAATTTAAAATTAAATAAAATTTAGTGTCATAAACCTATACCACCATATTACAATTATTATTATTCAAATATTTAGATATATATTTTAAATCTAACCTTGAAATCAGATTTTATATAGAAAATCATCCAAGTCCCAAAAATCTGATATTTTAAAACAAGAGAAAACAAAACCCTAATGAGAATTTTATGTTTAAAATGAAAATGATTCATAAAACATTTGTAATTAATTACAAAAAAAAAAAATGAAAACCAAAAAATAATTTATTTTTAATGAAAATGTATATATTTGTAAAATGTATATGTATATTTTTTTCATCATGTTGTCTAAAACAAAGTTTTACAATAAACTTGGGGGAAAAATGTCTAAATATCAAATAAATTCGATGATGGCATTGTAAATTACCTTAAATTTTCTTCTAAATGTGCATATGGGTAGCAAAAACAATAACATTCAATGTAGACCTTCTCAATCCATGATTTTATCCAGTTTTCCTTGTAGCTATACCAGTAAAAACCTTTAGATTTCACCGGAATTGATGTTTTAAGAGGACGATTGAATATCTAACTAGGATGGGATTGGAAGTGTACTTAAAATGTTTTAATAAAGTACTTTGACTATAAGGAACTTTCGATTCTAGTAGAGCAATTAGTTTTTAGAAAGAACTTAGTAGAAAATTAGAAAGTCTTGAAACCGCATACCCAAACTCCTGGAAAGGATTTCTTTATAGAAAATTATTATAAGCTCGAATAAGCTGAATTTATAATGTGAGAGGAAGATTTCTTTTGAACAGTTTTAAAAAGTTGCCAACTATTAAATGAATCACATTTACCGTAGGCGAAACAATAGAAATTACAATGCAGTTATAAATAGTAAAATGGATACTTTTAATTGTATGGGTTTTAACTAGTTTTAAGTTTAGCCATCGCGTTGAGGTAACACTGGGATCATTTATAAAACGAATAGCTCTGTTTTGCACTTTGATTTGGGTTGCACCAGCCCAAATACGTGCATTATACTCCATTTTTGATCTAATATATGTTTTATAGATGTTGAGGAGATCAAATGGAGAAAAGTGAGTTTTACAGCGATGCAAAAATACATAAAGCTAGCTATATCATTTTTAAAATCCTAAATTTAGAATATGGGAGTTGATCTTCAATAATTGGCTCAGCTTTCTAATTTAAATCAAACTTTACCGAGGAAGGGCATAAAATTTTAATTCTTGCGTTTTGCTCAACAATTTCCTCTTTTATCTTAAAAATTGTATTTCATACTAAAAACCCATAACTGGACAGTCGAAAGATAACATATTTATATATACATCATAATACCTTAAGCCTATGATGTAAAAAGTTAATTTAAACCTTGAAATTACTTTTTTTTTATTTAATTTTTAATAAATAAAAATGCCTAACCATCCAATGATTACAAAAAAAAGGATTGTGTCCTTTTTTTTTTACAAAAAAAAATGTCTCAATATTTATTTTTCTTTTTGTTTTTCATTATTTAGGTGATCTTTTTTTTTATTATTAATCTAGTGGCATGGTCATTCGAACCTAATAACAAACCAATGTTCAAATATAACAAGAGGACCGAAAAACAAAATTTTACAACTCCCACAGAATACAAAACAAAATCATCATCCCATCTCAAATTTTTAACCTTGATTTTTCAATGTTCAAATTATTATATACATATACACATATATATATATATATATAAACATATACATAAAATATTTTATATATAAATTTAAATTAAGAAAATGTATATAGAGGAGTAGAGACCAACGTACTAGGTTCATTTGATTTCTGGTTGAAGAATAATAAACTCAGGTAGAATGAAATAAATGCAAAAGAAGCAAAACAAAACGAAAAAAATGGAAAGGAAAATGGGAAATGGAAAATATATTAAAATATTGATTTTTTTTTTGTTTTACTCTCTCGTTACCTTCCTATAACTCAGGGTTCACAAAATTTAATATTCTTTGTTTTTTATTTCTGTTTTAAAATTAAAATTAGAAAGCAGGTTATTTTATGTGGTACCTTGTTTTATTCTAGTTTAAGCACAAATAAAGAGATTTAACCAATATTCAAATATAAAAAAAACAAAAACAAAACAAACAGTACAATAACGGTTGAAAGTCCCTTTAATCAAGGATCAATTTTTCAATCAACTTTTTTTTTTGTTTATTATTTCTTTTTCCTACAGTTTTGTTCTTTTGTTTATAATTCAGATTTACGTATAAATTTTAAAATTAAAATGTGCAACTATAGGATATCCAATATTGTAAAGATGGGTATGAGGAAGCTTGAATATTTTGATATTTTTTTGAGGTTTAAGGGATAAAGAGGTTTAAGGGGGTTGATATTTTTTTGAAGTCACGTAGAATCTATCTAGGGGATTAATTTAGATTGTGTTGAACTTTAACAAACTTAAGTCACCCCCTTTTTAAAACTAAATTTGGGATGGATTTAAATATAAATGTATCGTGGATAAAATGGTTCTTACCGTTTAGGATCGAAAATAAATTAGATTAGGAATTGGGAATTGGGAATTATGTATTAAGTTGGATATAGGGAAATATTTTGAGGAACATCATGAGGATGATGTACTTTTTAAAAAACGTTGTATATAAATCATCTATTAGATTTATTTTTAAATGCAAAATATTCAATAATTGTATTTCTAAAATATAATGACGAAACTTAGAACTTTTCATGTAATTCATTTAAAATAAAAATAAATTTTACATAAATGCAACAAGTACCTTTTAAAAGAATTTATGTACCGTACGCATTTTCTTAATTATATTTTACGTTTATTTTGTAGCGATAAGTGTTGCCGTTGTTAAAATACAGTGATTTTAATTTCCAAATTTAAAAAAACAAATATTTCCGTATCTTTGTTTAAAAAACTAATATCTCAAAATGTTGCCAAAGATCCGTAAAAAAACATTTTTACATCATTGGAAAGGAATCTATATCATATTTAATCCGTACTTAGGTACACATTTAGATTTTATCTTTTAGTATACTTTGGAGAAACAAGCATTTTGAAGCATCTGAAAGAATGAGCGCTGATGTTAATGGATCTTATATATGAAGTTCATAATATTCTAGTGCTTATCTTAGAAACCGATTTTCAGAGTTAATGAGTTAGAGTTAGTTTTGTAAATCATAATATCAAAGTTATCACTAACTTATTTGAATTTTTTAAGAAGACGTTTCCAAGGAACGGAGCAGTGTCATAATGATCTTTTTTTGTATAAATTACGAAGGCTGTTGCATTTGGAAAAATACTATTTTGATTCTTTTTCAGGTTCCATATCTTTCAGGTAATAAATCTGAACAAGTGAATATAATTATTAAGTTAAATAATTTTAAAATGACTTTAGAAATTTTAAAAGTTTGATGAAGCTATCACAAAATAATTAGATATACAATTTAAACGAAGTCTAGAGTGTTTAACAACAAACGTTATGAGAACAATGGCGAATGGTAGGTGAGTCGAATCGAAAATCAGATTAAAGTTTTTTTTTTAATCACTGGGATTCGAACGTGGGCCCCGCATGAAAGGTTGGTACTCTAAACACTGTCCCATCCAGACCAGAAGGTTGGCATTAAAAAGAATTACAAACGTTGTCACAATCATTTTATACCCAAATTATGAATGTAGGAAAATTAAGAAATATAAAAAATATTAATCGAAAATTTTCAAGACCTTATAAAAGAAGTATTTAGAAAAATTTTTAAGATTCTTTTTAAGCTTTTTATTTTGCTACTTTATTATTAGGTATAATATTATATTAGCGATTAGAATTTTATATTAGGGTTTTCAAAATAAACTTATGAATTTTTATTTAATTTAATATAATTATGTAAATAATAAATGCTAAAGTGTAAACGTGATAATATTTGCAAAAAAAAAAAAAAATTTTTTTAAATATGCGAATTTTTAATAAACAGGAAATAAAAATATTTTGGAATTTATAAAATATTAAAAAGGTATATTAAATTTTTAATTTAAAATTATGTTGAAAAATTTTACTGTAAATCTTAAGAAATGGAAAACGCGTGCAAAAACGAATAGAAAAAATGGAAATGGTAAAAAAGTAAGAAATGGAAGTTTGGGGTTAAGTTCATAACAAGTTTATTTAGATCTTTTTAAAATTAAGACAAATTATAAAAACACAAGCTTTAAGATAAATAGCCCAGTAACTGGTAAAGTATACCTCAGAGGTTATATTGCATGATGTTGATGAGCAGTTCACATTGATATTTCTGGATTATCAAATTTTTCACTCAATAAATTGATTAATTCACAAGATATTTGGCTAGTTGCACTTATCTGGTTGAATCCATATGTTGCATAAGTTAAAAACATCTAAAGATTCCTCAGATCTAACCGTTTCCCACATAAAATGCCTTCAAATTAATTTCGTAAACTTTTTAAAGAAAGAACAGCAGAAGCCTTGCTCTTGTACAACAAAAAGGATTCGTTGAAGTGTCAGTAGGTAGTGTCAGTAGGTAGCTTAAATTATTGGCTTTCATAACTTTACTTTCCAAACCTTTTATTTTATTTTCCTTAATCGAAGAGTTACAAGGCCTTAAATCAGAAAAGTATTGACATTTTCCACTATTTTTATTAAAACAAGTGATGAAAAAAAACCAAGGGTTTTTAAAAAAGCACATTTTCAAATTTATATTGTATTACATACTGAGTTTAACTTTGGAAGTAATTACTTGGAAATAGTTACTGCTTACTTATAAAATTTACTGCTAACAGTAAAGTTTTTAGTTGAAAGTTGTTATAGCCCTTCAATGGGGAAGGTTGCCAAGTTTCTCAGGGATCTAACTTCATCTAACTCCTCCCTCCCCCCTCCGTCCCCCTCCATTTTTTTAGGTTCTAGGAATTAAATTGTGAATTCCACAAAAATTTGGAATTTTACTTAGAATTATACAATCTAAGAAAAAATGGGTAAAACTGAGAGACACTTTCTTCAATTTAAGGAACCGCTTTTAAATTTAAGAAAAACCTTTAACATATGTTAAAATATAATGTTGGGCCTTTAAATTTTGTATATTAATAAAAAAAAAATTGGACAGGTATTCAAGTTACAGGTGCTTGAAAATAGCAAAATTTAAATTTTTGAGTCCTTATAGATCCTAAACAGGGGGCTTGACAAAAAAATTTTATTAACCGGCTCCAACTAATATTTAAGGATCTAACTTCTCCCAAAATTTCAGGATCCTATCTTAAACCGTTTAGGAGATATATGGGACCAAAAATTTTGCAAAAATTGAGTTTTATATAATGGTAAATTTTAGTACCGTATGGCAACCCTATACATTTAAGCGACATAGTTTTGTAAAGCCTATAAAAGCAGCTCTCTTTTACCGTTATTTTATTGAAAATAAACTTAACAGAACTCTTGTTATATCAATTTAAATATAGGGCTTTTTTGGAATTTGCATTGGCTGTAGCTTTGTCACCCTTCAAAATTAAGAAACACCTTTAACACATGTTGAAATATAATTATAGAGCTTTGAATTTTGTATATCACTAAAAAAAAATTTGGACAGGTATTCAAGTTACAGGTGTTTAAAAATAGCAAAATTTCAATTTTCGAGCCCTTATAGCTCCTAAATAAAGGGCTTGACAAAAAAATTTTGTTAACCGACTCCTACTAGTTTCTTAGTATCTAACTTCTCCCAAAATTTCAAGACCCTAGCTTGAACCGTTCAGAAGATATGTGTGGTCAAAAATTTTGCAAAAATTGAGTTTTGTGTAATGTTAAATTTTAGAACCGTATGGCAACCCTAAATATTTGCCTTTTAAATATTTAAGTTTATGAAACCAGCTATCGTTTGCTGTTTTCAGATTGAAAATATATCTAACAGAACTTTTGTTATAACTATTTAAATATAGGGCTTTTTCCAACTTTGGGGGACTGTAGCCCCGTAACAGGTGGGGCTACAGAAAAAAATTGTTCCACGAAATTTTTTTTTTTTCGAAAACTACCCATGGTTAAAATTTCTTTACTCTATTTCAAACGATGTAAAAGTTTTTGTAAACATACGGACAGACGGACGGACGGACGGACAGAGTGAAACTATATAGGCACATTTTTACAAAATTTTTTGAAAATGTGCTAAAAAGTAATTTTTGCATAAAAACCCGTTATTAATGTATCAATTTTATTTAATTTTTAAAATCACATATTACTCAGCTTCAGTTTAAGGCCATGTATTTTTGTCATATCTTCTAAAATTTTCGAGATTATTTTACTTTTATAATTCTTATTATAAAATTATTAAGTATAAATATATACTTTACCTTATCGGCTGGGTGTCACAGTGGTTAGAGTGCCGACCTTTTATGCAAGAGGCCTCGGGTTCGAAACCCAGTGAAAGCGAAGAAACTTTTATCTGGTTTTTCGTCTCGACTCAGCTACTATTCGCCATTCGGTTCAAATTAATGGCATAATCAATAATTAATAATTATATATCTTTAATAAAAAATACATAAATATAACAAAATTAACAAATACAAAATGTAAACAAATAATTCAATTAAATTATATAACTTACTGATATAGAATATCATATAACTCAAATACAAAATTATTACAATATAAACAAAATAGAACTCTATTTATTAAAAATCTAAGACATTTCTACATGTTATAAGGCGTAGTACTATTTCATGATCAGTTCTAATATAAATATCGATATTCTAACCACTGTGCCATCTGCAGCCTCATAAGAGTATTTTGTATTAAATAAAGGTCGAACAGTGATTTTAATAAAAACTTATTAATATTTTTTAATAATTTTCATATATTTTATTAAATTTTTTTAAATTAAAACTTATTCTAAGTATCGATAGAAGTGTTAAAACGAGTATTATAACCTAATATTAAAATTATATTTGATGATTGTAAAATAATGAAAGATTATGAATATAATTAAATTTGTTTTATGTATAATAAATAAAAAACTAAAATCAAAGCCATAAAACTTTTATTTTATCATAATTCTAAAAATAATTTAAGTATCTAATAAATAATAATTCAAATAACTTAATATTAATTGAAACGTAGGATAATAATTAATTTCTTTGTTTTTAATTAATAAATTACACATATATATATATATGTATAGGAATAAAATGTTATTTATCTACTTAAGTATTCTTGAAATGGCTTATTTTAAATTATTTGGGATTTTCTGGGATAAATATAATAGACAAAATTTTTAGTGTGAAAACTATTTGAAGAAATAATAAAATAATCTTGTATAAATATTCCTTAAAAGTTCTTTTTATTCATTTATATATTGAGGACATTTATATGTACGTGTGCGTATTTTGACTTTAGATAATATTTTACAGTGCATTTCAAAATTGTTTAGGCAATTATAGTTTTAAATTGAAATTAAATGAAGTCTTAACATCAATAGTAAAACTAAATGGAGGAAAGGAATTCTGAATAAAACAACACAAAACCAGATATCAATATGGAAAAGTAAAAGATGTCGTCTTTGTTTTCAATCTCTAAATCCTACTTTTAATTTGGAATGTGGCCTGCTATTATGATATAAATTATATTTTTATTAGATATAATCTGACCAGGGTTTAAACTCTAGAACCTTTGTTTGAAAAGCCGATTAACAGTACTGCGCACTCAGTTCTGCGCCAGGATCCTTTGACCACTTATGTTTAATTCGAGCCTTACGTTGCAGTATTGAGAACGATTTTCAACAATATGTCGTATAGTGATAGTTCTTCCAGGATCGCAAGAACTAATTGGTGGATAACCACTATGGCTTTCAGCTTTAAATTGATCATTACAATTTAGTATTTGTAAATTTTATTGAAATCAGACATCCATGCTAAAATGATAAACTAAAATTAATTTAGGATGTGAAAACTTTTGAAATTCACTGTAATTTATAAACAAGTATGAACTTCCTCAACATCAAGGACATTGGTTAAAATCTTTTTCTATTAAAACAGGAGACATATATAAGTTACGACACTTGAGTTGCACAAAAAGAAGTTTAAATAATTAAATTTAGTATATTGTAAATTGAAATATTAAATAATTACTTGTACCCGGCCAGTATGAGCATAAGGATTCTTATACTAGGATCCAGGCAATTTCTATAAAAATTTAAAAAAATGAGTTTGTAACGACTTTTAATTCTGCGACCTGATGATAACTTCAGTTGAATATGACACCTTCACTTAGCACTTTTGAACTCAATATGACACGCTAACTTAGTACTTCGTTTTAGTTCATACGCAACTCCTTAGGTCCTTTAATTTTATTTAAAAGTTTTTAAGCTTTTCAGTTTTCTAAGTTTCAACTTCGTACGGTATTAATTTCCTTTTCTAGCCCATTTTAAATTTCAAATGATAACTATATTTAGGCCAATTCCAATGAATCAGAGTTGTATGTACATGGGGATAATAAGTATTTATTACAAATATTTATTATTAGATATAAATCCCATAATTTTTCATTGAAAATGTCAGTCGTCATCATCGTATCATTGTAAGGGTTTGGGAATAATGTATTTTTTCCTTTTTTTTTATTCAGTTCTTCTTTTACTGTTATCCTTGAAATATCTCATACATAATAATAAAAAATTTCATTCCATCAGTTTTGCTTAATATTATTTTTTCTTGTTTCTGTTTTATACCTCCGGTCATTTTTTATTTGATGTACTTTTGGCGAATTCAACAACTTCACTACTACAAAAACAAAAAAAAAAATATGTTAAGGCATTTTTTTTTTCCAATGCTTAAAATGATGCTGACAATGAAGAAATATTATTTTTTAAGAAAAGGAAAAATAAACTTCAAAACATGTAAATATATATATGTATGTATGTCACATAACCTTTAGTAAAAAAACAAGCACCTACTATAGTAGAAAACTAATACTACATGAGGAAGAGTGTAGTAGAGTAGACCGTGTCAACTCTGAGATACCCGTATGACCGTAATATAAACATTATAACTTTCGGTAATTACTTTTGGCAAAGTTTCAAACATACAGCTCTATTAGGTGTAGTGTAATGCTCAAATAAAAGAAAGAGTTGTATGGCAGCTACTCGAACCCTCTGCAGTAGATCAACCAAATTTTTCAGTAACTTTGGTCATTACACAAAACAATTTTTGGAAAGCTCAGACGCCCAGCTTCAATAGGCATTGAGTATGCTCATATAAAAAAAGAAGTTGTATGGCAGGTATTTGAACTGGTGGACCTAAATGGCTTGATTTTAAGAGCGATGACAGCTATTGCATAAAAACGAATTTGTGAGAACTTGAAAATCATAGTTCCTTTAATTTTTGAGTTATCATGATGACGGACGGACATACATAGCTAAATCGATTTATTTTTCGATACCGATCCAATCCGTACACTTGAGTCTATATTCCCCCTTCTTTCTCTGCGTCACAAACGTAATGGCAAATTTGGAATACCATTTTGACCTATAGTCATGGGGATATAAAAAAACAAAAATGTTAGTAGATATTTTCTAAGATATCAGATACTGGTGGATATACCATAAAATGAAGAATGAATCATTTATGTAAAAGATCGGGTGAATAAATGAAATACATAAAAAGGTCACATCATAAAATAGCAAGAAAATTTCGTATTTGTCAAATCCAATTAATATATTCTACATTTATAAAAAAATGTAAGATTTTATATTATAGATTGAAATAAAATAGGTCTGACATATCATTTGAATTTTTTTTACCTTGCATATATAAAGTTACACTTGAAATATGAAGAATCGGTTCACATGAAAAATTTAAATGATTTTTGTATTTAAAAAAAAAAACTTTTGTTGAATTGAGAGTGTATACGTAAGGAAACAAGTGTAAAGGGTTAGGTAACAGAAATAATGTTTGTATTAAATGTTGAAAGTTTTTATATACTATTAATTTTATATGAACGTGGGGTATGCAAGTATTGCAAATGAAGTGTTTTTTAAAAGTTTAAGAACCCCTGTTAACTTTTCATTATCTCGTAATATGATGTTGAAAGTTTCAAAAACTATTGTATGGTATTTAAATTTGGAAAATCTTTTGACAAAGATCAGGAAATATCAATGGAAAAGCTTGTTTTGTTTCTTTTTAGATTATAATTTTGCTTTCATATATTCTTCTTTTTAAATGTCATTTGAAATAAATAAAAATTGACAATTGTGAAATGTCAGAAGCTGAAATTTAAAAATGTATTTACTGTAGCAACTACATTTCAATGGGAATTTAGTGCAATACTGCAAATTGATTTTCTTTTATAAAACTAGATCAGCAGTCTAGTTTTATAAAGTTTTGTTCAAATGTATGAAATTGAGTTGTTCCAGAATTATCTGGGTCCAACTAATTAAAGCTTTGCATCATACTTTATATTTTTGAAAGAAAGATTTTCGTAAAATTTTCTATAAGTTATAAAAATCAATCAAACATTGTCAATCAAAGTTTGTCTAAGCAATGTAATACTACTAGCCTACTGATAAGTTCAGATTACAGGACAAAATATTCTTATAAGTATATCTATATATATATGTTTATATATTATAAAAAACTTTACACCATAACTAATGTTATATTGATATGGTGATAAAAAACTTTAATTTTGATAACAATATAAATTCAATTTGAAAAAAGTTTAAAACTAAATTTAAAATTTAAATTTTAGCACAAAATTTGTATTAAAAATGTCTACAATGTCTATTAAAAATTTAAATATGAGAATATTATATTTTAAATTAATCCAAACAAAAATTTAAAACATTTAAATTTAAATAAATTCTCTTCATAAATTTAATGTGATCACCTTTTTCATTATAATGAAATTAAAAAAAATAAAATAAAAATTCTAAAATAATACGGAACATTTATATATCAGCTTTCGTTTCCGAAAAAATATGCAATATGTTCTTTAATTTAATATTTATAAAATTTTTAATTTGTATTCTATCTTAAATCACAGTCAGAAATAGTCTTAATTCAAGCAAATTTAATATATGCTTTCTAATTTTTGTCATTGTAAATGAAATTTTAAAGTAAAGTAATTGTTTGTAATTTGTTGACTTCGGGTATTTAATTCGTGTAACACAAAAGAAATTTAGTTTGGAAAGAAAATATATATTTTTGAAATATTTTGATTAATTTTAATTAATTGTAGTATATTTAAAAGCTTTGAATTAATTTCCAGGTAATAATTTATTGTTGATACGACTTGGTTTCCTTTTAATTGCGAGAATGAAGGTTAGGGAACAGTGGTGAAACTGCCGACCTTTAATGCGAAAAGCCCGGTTTCAAATCCGAATAAAAGTGTAAAAAATTTTAATAGTCTCAGGTACCATTCGTCATTGAGTTCAAATTAATGGCTTAATAATTAAACAAAATATAAAGAAATTCTTCAATTGAAAAATATAACTCACAGATATACAATATCATATAACTCAAATACAAAATTATTACAATATAAACAAAAATAGAATTGTATTTAAATAAAATCTAAGACGTTTTTACATGTTATAAGTTCTAGTAATATCTCATGTTTAAACTGTATGTAGAATTCATTAAGAGTAATTCTAATACCACTTTATTCCAACATGTATCTATTAGTCCAACAGCTGAACAGTTAGTGGTTAAAAAAAAATGAAACTGTGAAATTTCAGTCTCGTTTAATTATGGTTTGTAAATTTGATATACGCACTTCGCAGCCCTTTTTTAGTTTTAAAGTATGACATTTTACTACAGCAGTTGTTGACTTGAAACATGTGTTTGATTAAATAATGCTTAGCAAAGGGTCTAATCCATATATATCATTTTTTATGCGTACTTGTCAAAAAATACCTGACTGTCTTAATAAACACATAATATTCTTTTTTATTTGACATAAATTTATAAAATAAAATGACACAATTTTTATTTGACATTAATATTAGGGGACAATAAAAATAAATTTGTCATGCATGACATGTTTATATAATAGCGTTGACGTATAGCTCTATTTAAAATAAAACATTATTAAACACATTTATTAACAAATAACATTTAAAACACGTACATTCAAATTACCTAACCGCTTAAGTCAAAAACTGCAGTTCGTTTAGAATGTTTATGACTTGACGAATGATGATAACCGAAAATGGTTACAATTATTATAGTTAGTGAATATGAAAAATCGTACAACAGCATCATATGACTATTATAGTAAGGGGTAGTAACGCCCAACATCTTCAAAATCTCATATTTACTAAATAACACTTTTATGTCGCTTACGCGTAAATTTATTACACATGCATTACATAATCATACACATAAGTGTTATAGCATTACTCTTATGTTTGGATAAAAGCAGATTTTTCTAGTATTTTTTTTTTTTTATTTAATCAAAACATATAAAAGTGATAAATTTTGTTTCTATTGTTGTTTGTTGTTGTTGTTGTAGCTGTTGTACAACAATATTATACCTATTTATAAAAAAATAAATTCTTTTATATATGAAGTCCTTTTTGGAACTTTGAAAAAACAAAAAACACAAAACAAAACATATATTTAAGGGTAGCTTAAAAATAATATTTTTCTATTTATTATCATTATATTTTTGTATTTTTTTTGTTTTTTTTTTTGTTGTTGTTTTGGTTTGTTTACTTGTTGTCTTGCATAACTAAAGAATGACGACATGAGGGTCGTTGGCTGTATACCTACCATTGTTTATCAACAAAAAAATAAAAAAAAAAACAAAAATGTTAAGAAATCAAAAGGATGGACATTTAAGTTTTGAGAATTGTATTTAAGCATCAAGGAAGTCCTCTGTATGTACAAAATACTAACACATAAGTAGTCAAACACAGAAAAAATTAGAAGTTTAAAAAATAATAATATGTAATTGATTAGTATATTTTGCAAACGTTTATAATGTTGTTTAGTATTCAGTAGTAGATAATAATGTAAAATTCCCGGTGCAAGGTTAGAACTCCCATGTCCCTAAAAGGACTTATGACTAACTTGTAAAGGGACTTATGTCCCACGTAAATATTTTAAAATGGGTCATAAGCCGCTAAAGGAGTTATGGCTCACTGCTAGGAGTCATAAGTCCCTTGGGGACTCATAAAATCCTTAAGGGACTCATGACCCTGATAGTTCTGACCCTGTACCAAAATTCGATCATGTAAACCAAGATCAATCAGTTCAGTATCGCTATAACTTCTTGTTAATATAGAAATTATGGTCCTTAATAACTTTTTCTTATGGCCTACTGTTTGTCATGGCTATCAGTTCCAAGTCACGGCATTGAATGAATAACTGATTGGAAGTCAAAATATAGTCACTTGACAGACTTTAGCTTCATTTAGAACAAGAAAAAGTGTAGTAGAACACGAATAAAAAATTTCGAAAATTTATTGTTTTCAAAATTTCATTTTAGCTTCGGAAGAAGTTCTTCATTTTGATTGATCTGGAAATATTTACATTGGATTCGTCAATAATTAAAATAGTCTGTTGGATTAGTAATCAAAAAATAAAATATAATTTTTAAACCGGATTGCCCTGCCAACTATAGTGTAGAGAATTAAATGCAGATCAATGATTTGATCAAAATTCTTGTGGAGCTTTGTTCCAATACAGTTTAATTTCGGGTTCCAACCTCTTATCAACCAAAATTTACATTTGAATGTATTTTGTTTTTTACCATGATCTTATAGTAAGATTAATAATGCTCTTTATATTTCTTTGAACCCTATATGAAAGAAGTTTTTGTATTTTTTTTAAACAGAGCCCTTAAAAATTAAGACATTTTAAAAAATAGTACACACAACAAACATATCCCATACTTATTTCCGTTCTAGTAAAATTGAATGTAATTTCATTTAAAAAGTAGGATTTAAATACACATACATGTACATTATTCATTTTATTCATATTTATTTTGGTTCTACATATATATATATATATATATTTCAAAAAATTTTTGAATATGTCATAAATTTGGGTAGAAAAAAGACATTTAGTGTATGTTCTATGTATTTGGTATCCTATCTCATATTTTCTATATAATTCAATGAAATTTTTTTGTAAATGAGTATAAAAATATTTGACAAAAAAAATGACAAATCCCTTGTTTTAATACAACTGTGTGTTTGCGTTTTTTTTTTGTGTATTTGTTTGTTTATATTTTTTTTGCGGTCAACCTTTGTATGAAAAATTTACATTTGTATTGTTTTCTCTTTCTGATTTTTTTATTTGTAAATTATTTTAGGTTTTTTTTTATTTAAATCCAGGTCAAATTTCCTTAAATGATTTTTTTTTTAGGTTCAGGTTTTGTTTTTTCTCATTTAATTTTAAGAAAAAATACCATATAATCACAAATCAGACATAAATAATGAAAAGGATTCGTAAGAGTGAAAGAATGGAAGAATCATTAGAAGATATTGAGAAATTTGGTAAAGGGCCTAAAAGTATGCTTTGTTTTTTTTTTATTGAAAATTTTTTTCTAAATTAGAACAGAAAAGCTTAAGAAATACATTTTATGTTCTTTATTTTAAATTTAATAAAAGTACAAAATTTGTATACACATATATATATATATATTTTTAAGAGCACAATTATATATATGTATATATGTTATGTGTATCCTATATATTACATAGCATATAATTAAGGGTTTTTATTATACTTTCAAATTAAAACCAAATAAATAAAAAGGAATAAATTTAAAATGAAAATAGAAAAAAAAAAATGGATGATGTCCGTTATATTGTGGATTCATCCTAGTATAAATATGTCAAATAGACCTATTTCAATTTCATCTGGTTTTATGGTTATTGTGGCTTTTTTTTTATGACAAGTAACGTGGATATCCTGTCATAACAAATTAACATTGTTAAAAAAATTTGGTTATACTAAAAAAAATAAAGTAAAATATAAATTGAATAGTTTTTGTTTTAATTTACCCTGGGACAGTTTAGGTTCAAAAAAAAAAAGGGTAATTTATTTCATAATTTTTTTTCTTATATTATTATATAAGTTATTGGTATTTATTTTAATTTTGAATTAATATTGAAAATTTATTTTAAAGATTTCTTTAACTTTAACTTTGATTGTAATTTTAATTTATTTGTTAATAATGCAATATTTGAAAACTATTAATTCTGAGACAATTATCGATTTTGATACTTTATTTTTCCTGTTACTCCGCGTGGGAGTATAGAACATCCACTTTGCCTCTTCCAGTGGACTCGATCGGTCGCCAACAACTTGATCTCTTCCCACGTTTGCACGTTTTGGACTAGTTCAGACGTGGCTGTTCGACGCCAGATGTTGTTGGGTTATCCTCGTTTTCTACTACCTTGGGGATTTCATTCTAGAGCCATTCTTGCTATGTTTGTTGATGGTTTTCTCAGAGTGTGGCCCATCTACCACCATTTTCTGTTCTTGATTTGCCTCATTACCCGTACTTTGCCTGTTAGTTGCCATAAGTCCCTATTTCTGATGGTGTTGGGTCAGAATTTTCTACATAGGGCTTTTTGGCATTTATTCGCGAATACTTGAAGCTTTAGTCTGATGTTGTTTGTAGTCAGCCAAGTTTCATTACCAGAGAGAAGTGTTGACATTATGCTTTGAATATTTTAAGCTTAGTTTTTTTTTGTTATTTGGACGCTCTTTCATATTACTATTAGATTATCGATACTATTATTAGATTATATATCAATCATTTATTTAATTAGATTATATATTATATATTACATATTTATTTAACTTTCTGATATTATATAAAAAATTTAAGTAAAGTGGGAATTACTCTTGGCCGCTAGAGCCATTTTAGGAATATACAATAATTTTTTTTTTAACTTTGCAGGAATTGAACCTGCACTTCCTTAATTTATAACCCAGACACTTAACCATTACGGCACCGAAACCCCGGTTGTAATTTGTATTGCAGAAAACGCACAATTTTAAAAAAGGTGAATTGCATACTTTTAGGATATATGAAAATATTAAAATTATATTATATAATTTTAGTGGTATAAAAGAAGTGATAAAGTTTTTAATTAAAATATTAATATAAATTAAAATAAATTTATTTTTAGTTTATATTTATATATTTATATTTAGAAGATAAATCAATTGTATAAAATAGAATTCATAATAATAAACAGATTAATCTTCTATTATTTACTAAAATCAAATATCATCAAAAGTTAAATTTTAATAAAATAAACCAGGGTCCTCTATTGTGTAAATAAAACAATTATCATTACTTTCTAAAACTCTTAAAATTAAATAAAACAATTTATTCTTAATTGAGTAATATGCAATAATTCAATTTTGAAATTCTTTTTAAATTAACTAGGTTTCCTAAATTCCGGCAGGTATTTGATAAGTTATGTTCAATTAATAAATAAATTAAGTACATAATAATTCAAATTAATAGTTTTGATATCAAAAGAATTAACATTTTATCTTAATAATAGAATTTTCAAATTTAATTTTTAAGGACACAAATAAAAAATAATAGCTCTAAAATGAGTCCCTTAACTCAATTATGAATGGTTTTTGGAATTTTTAAATTTAAAATTGAATTAAATTTCAATTGTTTCGTATGTATTATTATTATTTTAAATTTAATTTCTTACAAATATATTTCATACAAACATATTTCCTTAAATATCTTTATGTTCTTAACTATAATTTCTTTAAAAACTATTGTACTTCCTTTTTTTTGTGCTAGTTATTATTTAAATAGTTCTTCTTTTGAAAGTAATATGAAACATTTGGTTCAAGATTTTTTACAATTAAATTTTTAAAAATATGCATTCATATTTTATTTCTAATATGTGTATAATTGTACTATTGCAGAATTTTATTGAACAGTATTGGACAAAAGATGTCTTACAATTAAATATATAGCTTTCTAATTTTTTGGAAATTCTAAAACCAACTTGACTTGATACTTGAGTTTTAAGAAAAATTATTACTTATATGATTTTTAAATAGGAAACATCAAAGAATTTTGAGATCAAAATGTGTAAAAAATCTTCAAGGTCTGCAATTTCATTTGTGGGGAAAGAGGGATTAAAATGATTGTCACAATCTAAGACGATATTCGGAGTCATCATTAGCTGTTGAAATTTTGTTTATTCCTATGAAATCGTAAGGACTCTGTCCTTCTCTATGTTTTGTGCTTTGAATAATTCTTTCGATTTACTGAGTCGGTGAATCAGTATTCTAATTGAATTTATGTTCATATTCATAGACACTAAAAATTAATCCACCGCATAATTGTGAAAAATATATCAGACCACTCTCACTATTTAACCACTTTCTAGAGATTTAACTGCCATTTTCACTGTCTATCGTGATATTTACAAATTAATATTATAACCAGAATATAATAAATGAAGAATCTTTCCCCCTGACTAGTACCTAAAAATTATACTGGTCTATTATAAAAATTGAACAGTTAGAACTTAAAAAATAAAAGTTATTTATTCATTTAATATTTTCTTCCTGATGCAAATGTTTATTGAACTTTAAAATTATTAGTAGTCGGATTCAGACTTTTTATATTTATTATCCCCATTCTTTGGAATTTTTCTTATTATTTTATGAAACTCGCGCACTTACTATGTATAATAATTTCGAATCAATATAAAGCAAACTTTTTTAAATCGTTTTACCTAGAATTATTCTATCAATTTTTTAAAAAATTTATCAACTTTCACTTCAAATTTTTCATAATTATTAATAATACGCGGAAATATTAATTCACTTGATATTATTTGCAAGAAACCCACCATCTTCAACTCCATCGGCAAAGAGAACCACGTATAGGACACTTAATGACAGGGACCTTCACGCATACCAAATATAAACTCAATCGGTCAAACCGTTTCTAATTTAGAATAAAGTAAAAAAATATCTGGAAAAAGTTGTTGTACCGATTTCCTTTTGCCCAAAGAAGAACTTCACAAAATTCAACATAATTTCCAACCAACATTTTTTTTTTACCAACCGTCGGACCGACATGGGTTGACAAATTCCAAATTTGTTAATAGTGTTAACTCAGTTCTCAAGGAGCATCACATATAGAAAATTTGAAGTCAATCGGTCAAACCGTTTTAATTTTAGAACAAAAAAGTTTAAATACTTGCATCACAGCCCCAAATTGACGGTCTGTTAGGGAAAGTCCAGGATTTTTTTTCCAAATTTTCATCATAATTGACCGAGCAGTTTAGTAGTCTATTCATTACATACAAACAACGAACAAGCAAACCAACAAACAAAATAAACAAACTTTAATTTTTACACATATAGATATATAGATATATATATATTTATATATACTAGTATCGCCCTGTGCTCGAAATTCGAACTATTTTTGCTTTTAAGTTAACATATAAAATTCGTTTTGTGTAAATTATATTAGACTATACATAATAAAAATTATGCCAACAGTGTTGTCAACAATTCTTGCGCTTGAAATTTGCTTAAAAAAAATTTATAATTTTTCTTAATTGTTAAACGTTGTTAAGTACCGATTTTTGAGTTTTATTTCTATAGCTTAAGCCGCTTTAAAGAAAGGATAAATTGGTACAGTTAAATTAAATTAAAATTCTAAATACATATAAATATTATTCTAATAAATACATATTTCTAAACATATACATATATTTATTGAAGTCAAGAACCCAAAATTCGAGTTAATGCTGTCCTTCATATAGCAAACTGTACTTTTTTCTAAACATTTTAGTACGATATGAACTATGTTGTACGTATTCTGTATCCTAATTAAAAAACTCTATGAATACATAATATGTACAACAAAATATAACATATCATAATTCATAAGTTTAGGAATTAGTATTATATTATATTGAAGCTGCCAGAAGTACAAATAATAGTCAAGTTGACCGAAGTCTTTTTTTAAATTTCAATCTTAAGATTTATAGCAAAAAAAAAAGTTTTTCAATAAATCAAAGAATAAATTTTTCCTACCTTTTTTCATTTTTAAATTTAATAGCTACATAGGTAAATTTTTACTACAAATGTATGCCTATTTAAAGTTCTGAAAACATGCGAAAAATGATTCTGAATTACTTAGTTTACTTTATACCTTTTTGTCTAGTTTATTTATTTTAAATTTTCTAAGTTTTTTATTGACAAAAATATATTTCTATACATGGTCATGAGCCATGACTCATAAGTTTCTTAAAACAAATAAATATTATTGCTTTTATTCCTTTAAGAGGAGTAAACTCTTTTCTACTCTCAACTATTGCCAGCTACTTCAGCCCTTGTAAAAGAGTATATGACAGAGTAGATAAATAATTTCCGGCAGATGGCTTTAATTAAAATTCTCTTGAATAGGTTATGTTAAATCATATTTTTTATTTGATAACCAATAAGCACTTACCCCCTTACATATTAAAAAATATTCTTTATATTTATATCAGCAATAAACCTTAATTTTTTCACTTTATTAATATTTAAATACTATTAAATATAATTAACTTCTCAAATGACAGGTGGTTTTAAAATGTCAAATATATATATGATGATAATCTGACAATTATGTACTCCTGAAAAAAAAATTAGCGTTCCATTTACGAACTACGCCTATCTAATCTTCATGTACACTTTTTGATATATAAAATTCGTTCGTTTTGTCAAAGTAAAACTAAAAATAGTTTTTTTAATTATAAAAAAACATTATTCGATGTTGAAAGTGTGAAATAAACTTTTCAATTATTAGAATGAAATCTAAAACATACGACGTACAATTTTTATACGACAGTACGTCAATACGTCTGTCTACATATCCATTATCGGTAAATCGATACGCGCGTACAATATTTAATTTATCAAAAATATTTATTTGAATGTTTTAATTTAGTACCTACAAAAAATATTTTTAATTTCATATTATAGGTATTTTGAATATAAGATATTTTTTAATAAAAATTATTGTAAAAAAAAAATAATTTTTTAAAACATAATATTAGAAATATAAGAAAAACCAATAATAATATTTTTATACATTTTGTCAATATTTGTAAATTTTAAAAGTCCGAGATACAGTACATTGCGTTACGCGTATTTTCGCTGCTCTAATGTAAATTTATGAACCTATTTATTTCTCAATTTTTTGACAGAAATTATACGCTGCGCGCTTTTATTTAGGGACCTAAGGAACAAATAACTTTTTTTGAGAAAGATAATTTTTTTAGTTTTGCAAACATATTGTACTGTAGGTATTTTTAATTTATTTGAATATTTGTATGTTTTAAACTAAATTATTTAAAAAAAAATGTTATTGTAAATGTTATTCTTATTGCAGCAACATAAGAAAAAACAATTACAATATGTATTTTTATACACTTTGTCAATTTTTAAATTTTAAAATTTAAAACGTCGTGTATGCTTTCATGTAAATTTTTTTACGTAACTAATTATTTCAAAATTTTTTGACAGAAACTGAATGCCGTACATGCTGATTTTGGCTGATCCATAAGAAACAAATCATTTTTCTTAAGAAATATTATTTTTTTTTTTTAAATTTCTGCATATTTCAGAATTCGGTTTTTAATTTTACAAAAAACTTAACAAAAAGCAACCACAATTTACGATTTACAAAAAACTTTTTTTTTAGTACCTACTGTATTACAATAAATTGCAAACAAAAACAAAATACAGTACTTTTCGGTTATAACGACCATTATGGGACTGAAAATATTCGTCGTAATAAACGAATGTCGTTTTAAAAGAATGCTGTGAATTTTGAAAAATTAGTAATTTATCAAAAATATTTATTTGAATGTTTTAATTTAGTACCTACAAAAAATATTTTTAATTTCATATTATAGGTATTTTGAATATAAGATATTTTTTAATAAAAATTATTGTAAAAAAAAAATAATTTTTTAAAACATAATATTAGAAATATAAGAAAAACCAATAATAATATTTTTATACATTTTGTCAATATTTGTAAATTTTAAAAGTCCGAGATACAGTACATTGCGTTACGCGTATTTTCGCTGCTCTAATGTAAATTTATGAACCTATTTATTTCTCAATTTTTTGACAGAAATTATACGCTGCGCGCTTTTATTTAGGGACCTAAGGAACAAATAACTTTTTTTGAGAAAGATAATTTTTTTAGTTTTGCAAACATATTGTACTGTAGGTATTTTTAATTTATTTGAATATTTGTATGTTTTAAACTAAATTATTTAAAAAAAAATGTTATTGTAAATGTTATTCTTATTGCAGCAACATAAGAAAAAACAATTACAATATGTATTTTTATACACTTTGTCAATTTTTAAATTTTAAAATTTAAAACGTCGTGTATGCTTTCATGTAAATTTTTTTACGTAACTAATTATTTCAAAATTTTTTGACAGAAACTGAATGCCGTACATGCTGATTTTGGCTGATCCATAAGAAACAAATCATTTTTCTTAAGAAATATTATTTTTTTTTTTTAAATTTCTGCATATTTCAGAATTCGGTTTTTAATTTTACAAAAAACTTAACAAAAAGCAACCACAATTTACGATTTACAAAAAACTTTTTTTTTAGTACCTACTGTATTACAATAAATTGCAAACAAAAACAAAATACAGTACTTTTCGGTTATAACGACCATTATGGGACTGAAAATATTCGTCGTAATAAACGAATGTCGTTTTAAAAGAATGCTGTGAATTTTGAAAAATTAGTATAAGACTTGAACATTGTAGAATGTGCTGATTCTAGAATGGACACTTCGAACTCATTTGCTAACATTTTATTTAATGTGTCAGCCTCAAGCCTATGTATAGTGCTTTTTCTTCTATTGATATTTTTTTTGTATTTGTGATGCGTTATTATAATTGTTTTTATATTCAAAACTAAATAAAAAACACTTAATTAATCGCCAAGCAACATTATTAGATATAATAAGTTTAAATAAAAGAAATATCAATGTAATAAAAAACTTACATTTTTAGGTAAAATTTAATTCTTTATCAAAAAGTGTTACGTTTATTATAATTAAAATTGAACCGAGTTCGTTATAAATGAAAACTACTGTATAAACCAAATGTATTGCTTTCATTTCGAACAGCTCTCATGTAAATTCATGTACCTATTTATTTGTAAATTTTTTGACAGACATTATACGTCAACTTTTATTTCAGTTGAAGATTATTTTGTAGTTTTTTTTTGTGAACATATTATAGGTATTTTCAATTATTTGGAATGTATGTTTTTTTAAAAAAAAATATTATTTTAAAATATTTTATTTTGAAAACTTAATCGTAGCAACATCAGAAAAAACAATTACAATATTTTTATACGCTTTGTCAAATTTTAAAATTTTAAATTCCGAAGTACAGTACATAACATACCTACTTATTTCAAAATTTTTTGACAGAAACTGCACGCCGTATGCATTTATTTTAGTTGATTCCTAAAGAACACATAATTTTTCCTAAGAAATGTATTTTTTTTGTTTCTGTAAACAAAAAAAAATACAGTAAAGCTCGCTTATAACGACCATGAAGAGACAGAAAATATTCGTCGTAATAAAAAAATGTCGTTTTAAAATAATGCTGTGAATTTTGAAAAATTAGTATAAGATTTGAACATTGTAGAATGTGCTAATTATAGAATGGACACTTTAAACTCATTTGCTAGATTTTTATTTGATGTGTCAGCCTCACCTCTATGTTTATAGATGTATATATGCTTTTTCTTGTAATGAAATTTTTTTTGTATTTTTGATGCGTTATTATGATTTTTTATTATATTCAAAAATATATATAAAAATACTAAAATAATCACCAAGCAACATTATTAGATATACTTAATAAGTTTAAATAAAAGAAATATAAATGTAATAAACAACTTACATTTTTAGGTAAAATTTAATTCATTGGCAAAAAGTGTTACCTTTATTATACCCGTATGACTATATAGTCAAAGGGTATAATAAATTTGCCATTACGTTTGTAACGCAGAGAAGGAGGGGGGGTAGATATAGACTCAAGTGTATGGATCGGATCAGAATCGAAAAAAAAATCGATTTAGCTATGTATGTCCGTCCGTCCGTCCGTCTGTCCGTCCGTCCGTCCGCACGATAACTCAAAAACTAAAGGAGCTAGAATCTTGAAATTTTCGCAAATTCGTTTTTTTGCAATAGCCGTCATCGCTATTTAAATCCAGCCATTTTGGTCCATGGGTTCGGGTGGCTGCCATACAACTTCTTTTTATACCCGTATGACTATATAGTCAAAGGGTATAATAAATTTGCCATTACGTTTGTGACGCAGAGAAGGAGGGGGGGGTAGATATAGACTCAAGTGTATGGATCGGATCAGAATCGAAAAAAAAATCGATTTAGCTATGTATGTCCGTCCGTCTGTCCGTCCGTCCGTCCGCACGATAACTCAAAAACTAAAGGAGCTAGGATCTTGAAATTTTCGCAAATTCGTTTTTTTGCAATAGCCGTCATCACTATTTAAATCCAGCCATTTTGGTCCATGGGTTCGGGTGGCTGCCATACAACTTCTTTTTTTATATGAGTATTTCTCTGTACCTATTACTGCTACGTGTCTGAAATTTTGGCAAAAGTAGTTTAGTTTTATGGCCAAAGTTTCTGCAAAATTTGGTTGGTCTGTTGCAAAGTGTTCGAGTAGCTGCCATACAACTTCTTATTTTATATGAGCAATACTCTATACCTATTAAAGCTGGGTGTCTGAAATTTTGCCAAAAATAGTTTAGTTTAATGGCCAAAGTTACTGCAAAATTTGGTTAGTCTACTGGAAAGGGTTCGAGTAGCTGCCATACAACTCCTTCTTTTATATGAGCATTATATTTCACCTAATAAAGCTGGTATGTTTGAAATTTTGCCAAAAGTAATTAATGTTTGTAATAATAATGATATAATGTTTATATAACGGTCATACGGGTATCCCAGAGTTGACACAGTCTACTCTACTACACTCTTTCTCGTTTTATATGAATATTTCTCTGTACCTATTACAACTACGTGTCTGAAATTTTGGCAAAAGTAGTTTAGTTTTATGGCCAAAGTTTTTGCAAAATTTGGTTGGTCTACTGCAAAGGGTTCGAGTAGCTGCCATACAACTTTCTGTTTTATATGAGTATTACTCTATACCTATTAAAGCTGGGTGTCTGAAATTTTGCCAAAAATAGTTTAGTGTAATGGCCAAAGTTACTGCAAAATTTGGTTGGTCTACTGCAAAGGGTTCGAGTAGCTGCCATACAACTTTTTGTTTTATATGAGTATTACTCTATACCTATTAAAGCTGGGTGTCTGAAATTTTGCCAAAAATAGTTTAGTGTACTGGCCAAAACTACTGTCAAATTTGGTTGGCCTACTGCAGAGGGTTCGAGTAGCTGCCATACAACTCCTTCTTTTATATGAGCATTACACTACACCTAATAAAGCTGGTATGTTTGAAATTTTGCCAAAAGTAACTAATGTTTATAATAATAATGATATAATGTTTATATAACGGTCATACGGGTATCCCAGAGTTGACACAGTCTACTCTACTACGCTCTTCCTCGTTATAATTAAAATTGAACCGAGTTCGTTATAAATGAAAACTACTGTATAAACCAAATGTATTGCTTTCATTTCGAACTCATTTTTTTCGTTCACTTTTTAATATAAAGAAAAAACAAAAACCAAAAAAAAATTTTAAAAAAATTTAAATCTCCTTTTTCATTGAACATTTGAATTAAACAAAAAAAAGAAAGATATACATAAGTCGGCGCCTATAATCTTTTGATTTAGATTTAGCTGCGGGTTAAAACCGAAAATGAATTACTTTTACACAGAAAGTCGGCGCATAATATTAGAGTCATAAGCCTCAACTTTTAAAAGTGTGACCGTTAAATTCAAATTTACGTTAAATTAAAGACGGATTTTCACCTGAAAAAACGCAATATTCTAAAAAAAAATATCATTGTCCTATGAAAACAAAAAAAACCTTTATTTTGGTTTTTGTTTCATTAAAATTGGTCAAATAGTTTGCTCTAAAAAAGGATGTTTATATTTGTATGGGAAAAAATAAGCCGATTAAATATTATGATTTGACTGAACTTTGGAATAGATCACCCCCACATACCGAAATCAAATTTTTAGGAGCTAAACTAAAATAAAATTCATGAAGTTTCTTGAGGGTTGTAATTGGTGCATATGGCATTAAGGGGTTAAAAATGTTATTTGCAAAAAAGCGGTACATGTTCATATAACTGTAAAAATCTCCAAAATTTTAACATATATATCTAACTCCTATTAGTGCCAAAAGATAGGTCTGATAAACGCTTTCAAAATAGTATATACAATATTGGTACAGGTTGTCCCATTTAAGTAACAAACTTTTAGTAAACAAACTTTTGTTTTATTTTACTTTAGTATTCAGTTTAGCTCCTGAAAATTTGGTTTCGGTCTGTGGGGGTCACCTATTCCAAAGTTCAGCCATATTTATACCCGTATGACTATATAGTCAAAGGGTATAATAAATTTGCCATTACGTTTGTGACGCAGAGAAGGAGGGGGGGTAGATATAGACTCAAGGGTATGGATCGGATCAGAATCGAAAAAAAAATCGATTTAGCTATGTATGTCCGTCCGTCCGTCCGTCTGTCCGTCTGTCCGTCCGTCCGTCCGCACGATAACTCAAAAACTAAAAGAGCTAGGATCTTGAAATTTTCGCAAATTCGCTTTTTTGCAATAGCCGCTATTTAAATCCAGCCATTTTGGTCCATGGGTTCGGGTGGCTGCCATACAACTTCTTTTTTTATATGAGTATTTCTCTGTACCTATTACAGCTACGTGTCTGAAATTTTGGCAAAAGTAGTTTAGTTTTATGGCCAAAGTTTCTGCAAAATTTGATTGGTCTGTTGCAGTGAGTTCGAGTAGCTGCCATACAACTCCTTCTTTTATATGAGCATTACTCTATACCTATTAAAGCTGGGTGTCTGAAATTTTGCCAAAAATAGTTTAGTGTAATGGCCAAAGTTACTGCAAAATTTGGTTGGTCTACTGCAAAGGGTTCGAGTAGCTGCCATACAACTTCTTATTTTATATGAGCATTACTTTATACCTATTAAAGCTGGGTGGCCAAAGTTACTGCAAAATTTGGTTGGTCTACTGCAAAGGGTTCGAGTAGCTGCCATACAACTCCTTCTTTTATATGAGCATTATATTTCACCTAATAAAGCTGGTATGTTTGAAATTTTGCCAAAAGTAATTGATGTTTGTAATAATAATGATATAATGTTTATATAACGGTCATACGGGTATCCCAGAGTTGACACAGTCTACTCTACTACACTCTTCCTCGTTTTATATTTAATTTGTATTGAATTTAATTTTATTGTATTAAAATTTTTGTACTATAATGTTTAATTGAAACACCTTTAAACCAAATTTTATTTTAAACATTACCATAGTAATCTATGCAATACAATGCATATTTTAAATACCTATTACCTACTACCTACCTAGTTCCTACAACCATTGTGCAACATATTTTCATATTAGATTATATATATGTATACATACATTCATAATAAAATTTCAATAGACTAAACTACAACCAAAAAAATTTGATAATATATAAAATAAAACCAAGTTTACAAAGTATGATACTTGTGTTTTTATTGTTGTTGTTTTTGTTTTTTATTTAAATTTAATCTATATAGGAAAATGCACATCATAACGTGTATTTAATCTTGTTCTATATATATAGTAACTTCCTAATGTATTATAATGTTATCATTTTTATAAATATAAATATATTTTTAATATAGAAAATGAATATATGGGATATCCTTATAAAAAATATCCTGTTTTTTCTATATCCTTTTTTTATTTTGATTTATTTTTTTTGTTTTTTTATTTTTAAGACAAAATTTTACTAAAAAAATTAAAATAATAATAAAATATTAGAATAATAATTGTTAGAAGGGTATTATCAAGGATTTATCCGACATTATGCTTATGTTTTTTTTTTTAAAAAATATTATAAAAGAATAAAAATAAAAAATAAAAAACAAAACATATTAAATTTTAAAGAAAAACATTAAAAAGAAGTTTTTTTAATACAGGGTGTTCAAAAAATTAAATTAGTTAAATACTAGTTCTAAACTTGAAGTGAGGGTCTTTATGAGGAGAGGCAAAAGTCTCATTGAACTTTTCGAATAATATTTTTAAGTACTTAAAAATATAATGAAGACTGTTTTTAAGGAACTCTTTAGGTTAAGAAATCAGAGTTGTTAGAGAAGAAATCTCTAATTTCTTGATCAACTCTAAAATCCAAAGTATTATTTAAAACAACAAGGTGTTTCAAATATAATTAGGCGGGCTCTTTTCGAGAATATGTAGTTCTAATATGCAAGTCTGTGACATTTTTGACAAATTTTATATAACATTCAAACCTCTTTCTTTAAAACTGAGACAAAAACTCCGTGGAACTACTGACTCATTGAATTGAGTCAAAAGACCTAATTGAACTAACAACACAGCACCTAATGATGATAAAGAATTTGGTTACTTAAAAGATTAAGATTAGTTTGAAAAAATTAATCCTTTTTTTGAGAGATTCTGGGCCATTGTCTTAAAACATTAAATATTAACATTGGCCCAGAAAAAAGAATAGCATTTAAAATAACGGTATTTTTTTAATTTTGAATTTCAAGATGGTTGGAAAAGTAGAAATTTCAATAAACTAAAACCATTGGGTACTTTCTTCCCTTTGATAATAAAAACTAAAGTCAAATTTTTTTTTTGTAAAAAAACTTAATACTTAGACATCCTGTATTTTTATATGAAGAATATTATATGAATATCACTATTATTTATCTATTATTATTTTAACTTTTTTTGTATTTTATGTTTACATTGGTTTGTTTACGAATTTGTTGAACTGTTATACCTTGGATATAATAACAACATTGGCATGTTGTGTACATAAACAGGTTGTTTGCTATTATCCTGAAAATAAAAAATAAAAACAAAATACCAAAAAAATTAAATAAGAAGTTGGAATGTATGTTGCTAACTTTTGATAGTGCCGATTATACAATATTTAAATAATGCAATTTTCTTTATCTTGTAAAGTTTTCATTCAAATTTTCATTTTTTTTTGGTTTTTCATTGTTTTGTAGCGGAAGTAATTTTTAAAAAAGTTTGTTGTATATATTTAAATTTTAAAGAATATTGTTTTCCTTTAACTGTTGTTGTTTTTTTTTTTTTTTTTTTATATTTAATAATTTAATTGAAAATTAATGACATGGATAATTTCTTTAAAGGTTATTTTGAATTTTTTAATATGGTAATAGAATTTGGTTTCAAGGGCTGTTTTTTTTTTTTTGTTTTAAAATGTAAAAGTTTTTTTTAATAATATTATTAAAGTACATTTAAAATGGGGATTTTTTTTATAGGATTATTAATTGTAATGTAATTTTCAAAAAAAAGAGCATTAAACTTTGAATTACTTTGTTGGTTAAGTAGTAATTTGTTTTTTTAAATTAATCAAAGTTTAAATTTAAAGTTAATTTTATTAAGAGTTTTAATTAGATCCATAATAAAGTTTAAAAATTTTTTTAATTATTTATTAAAATTTATGATTTCAAATTTTAATACTTGAATTTCTATTAAATAGGATCCTTTTTCACATAATACAATTTTTGTTGAAGGAATTTTGTATTCGGAAAAATGGAAGCGTTCCATAATCTCGTTTTTAGAAAATTTCGTTTTAGAAAATCTCGCTTTTTAAAAAAATCTCTTTTTAAATTGAAAAATCAGGTTTTTAAGGAATTTTGAGTTGGATACAAAACCAGAATTATCAGCTTTTTCCAGAGTATAAAAAAAGGGATTTACTAAACCGAGATTTCAGGCCAAACCCCGGAAAAATGGTATTCTGTAATACGAAGTTTGAAAATTAATCATCTTTAATAAAAGTTAAACTTTCGAATTCGAAAATGGTATCAAGGTTACTTTTGAAATTTTTATACCATATACTCCTAAAACAGGTAAAGGGATATATTAACTTTTAAATGGTGTTTGTAACCACTGAATGGGGCAAGCAAGATATAAAAAATTGTACATATTTTGGATCAGCGTCATCTCCTGAGTCGATTTAGTAATATTCATCCTTCCGTCTGCATGTCCGTACGCCGGATAACTAAAAAAAAAATGATGTCTTATCTTAATGAAATTTATACTCTAGGTTACTAATTACGAAAGTAAGGCGAAAATAGCAAATTGTTGAAATTGAACCAGCCATTCGAATTCTGAAGGCTTTCGATTGTCTTAAGGCCAAATGTTTCCATCGAACTAAGATCAAATGAGCATAATTGCGAAATCAATAAAGACAGAAACTTCAAATTTGGTTCATAGGTGTTTCTTCTTATTTGTTTTCTGTCCCCAAAATTTCGGATAATTGGAATGGTAGTTTGAGTACCTATCATATGCCTCCCAAGACCTAATAAACATATTTTCGAAAATGATATAAATAGTAACTTGAAATTTGGTATTAGAGTGTTCTTAGGGTTTCTTTATGATCCTGAATTTTGAGATGAGTTTAAGTATAACTTCGTTTAACTGTCAATTTGTGAAGGTTAGGGTATTAATAAAGTCCGTTGCATGTTATTTTATTACTTTTTTTAGTTTATTTTTCTCTGGCAATAAAAGAAATTGACAAACTGCGATCGAATTCGAAACGGGGGAACAAAGAATTTTTCAATCGAACTTCAAATGCGGGAAACTTTCGAATCCAGAATTTTATAAAATGTAGAGATAATTTTATGAGTGTTTTTAATTTTGTTAATAATAATTGTATTTTTAAATGTTTTCGAATTTTCGACTATTCTGAATTAAGACTACAAAGGTATTTTACATCCCTTTTGGAATTTAAAAGTAATTTCGGAACTATCATCAAACTTCTAATAGTTTTATATAAAGTGAGATAACTTTCAGAACAAATCACCAGGGACACCCTTTGTTTTATTATAAAGCGTGTACAATAAATAATTTAAAAGGGCCTGGATTTTTGAACAACATTTGAAGAAATCGAATTCTGAAATGGGATATTTTGAAAAAATTCCATTTCAAAAAAAGAATATTATATTAAAGGATACTTCATATGAAACACGTTATTATTACACGTTACAAGTGATAATCTCTTAATATTATATTAATTAATTAAAAATAATTTAAAAAATTTAAAAATAAAATAAAAATAAATTAAAAAACACTTAAAATTAAATTTAATGTGAAATTAAACTTTTATAATAAAAACTATTCATTCATTTGATCAAAATCTCATTAAATTAATTATTTTAATTAAAAAAAATAAAATCAATTAAATATAAAATAAAATAAAATAAAATGATGAAAATGAAAAAAAAAACAATAAAATAAATAACAAATTTACAAATTAATCTAGTAATTATGTTTTCAATTTAAATACAATATAAAAACTAATAAAATGATAATATAAGAAATCCTTTCATTACAAAATATAAAAAACCAACCCCAAAATTATTTGATGGCGCAATACTTTTGTTATTTAATAATTGTAAATATACACGCAATATTAAATATATACTTTGTACAAATAAAATAGGAATCTAATTTTCGTCCTTTTGATTTGTTTTTTTTTTTTTTTTGTGTTTTTATTCTGTTTTTAATTGCTTTAATTCTAGCCATTCTTTATATTTTCAAATTCTGAGACAGACCCAGAGACAGTTTTTAGTTAATGATAATGATGACCCAATTTTTTGTTTTTTTTTGTTATGGAAAATGGAAAATTTTTAAAAGATTATTTTCTCATTCTTTTATAGTTAAATTGTTTTTCTCTTGACCGTCTGATTAAAAAGCAAAGAATTGGAAGACAAAAAAATAATTTAAAGAAAATGATCAATTAATTGGATCATTACCTAATTGTTAGTTTTATTTTAAGTCTTTTAAGGTCTTTTCTTCGGATAGATTGTTTTAAATAATCAAGTTAATTTAGATAATCAAATTAAAATGAGTTAAAGTATTCATTGTTTTGTTTTAAATTGTAAAGATAGTCTGTATTTAAAAAGAAATATAAGATGTAAGTTTGGGAATTTCCATCCATTCCCAAGAAAAGAGTTTTTGAAGGAAATTAAATAATGATTTTTAATCTAAATATTGAATTAGATCTTTAGGGTCTTAAATTCTAGTATGCTTAAAAATAAGAGAAATATAATATACGGATTAGGGTTGAGACCTGGGTTTAGTAAATCTTGGTTTTTACAAAATCACGTTTCAAAAAATCGCGTTTAGAAAATCTCGTTTTTATAAAATCGGTTTTTTAAAAAATTTCGTTTCACAATATCTCTGTTTTTAACATATAGTGTTAGAAAATCCCTTTATTATATTCTTGAAAAGTCTGATATTTCTGATCCTGTATCCAACTCTAAAATACTTAAAAACGAAATGAGATTTTCTAATGCGAGATTTTGAAAAACGCGAAATTTTCTAAAGCGAGATTTAAAAAAAAGATTTACTAATATACAATAATATGATTAGGAATGATCATAAGTTAATTGTCTAGTGGTAAGAATGACGAATAATAGTGTCTAATATCAAATGATAGCTTTTGTTGGTATAACAGTTTATAGTTAGAGTCAGATCATTTTGTACTTCTAACATACGTAGTTGTTAACTTTGCAGTTGTTCTAATCTACGATAATATAATAAATTAAGTTTACTCATGGATTTTAGCATGATATTCTGAAACCTAGGGCGCGTAAACGTTTCTATACCACAATTCCTAATACTTTTATTAATTTATAAATAATATTATTCATCTAATTAATATAATAGATTTTTTTTTATATATTCCGTTATGACATATTTGTTATGACACATCTTTTTATTAATTTTCTCGCCTGCGCGAAATTTAAAAGCAAATCTCTGTTACAATCGAGTCTTAAATAGCATTTTATATTTAATTGTTAATGCGTCAGAGATTGTGAATATTACAATACATCAGAATTTATATAAAATTTTATTCTACCTAACACGATCACGCCTTTTTCATCAATCTACTATCATTTATTAGCATAATCATAGCATCTGCTACCATCTATTAGCATAAAACGATACTTAAGCGACAAATAATTTATTGTTTGATTAATATTGCAATGAATTAACTATTTTAAATATTACTTTTCAATATTATCATAACAAGTGTATTGATAGAAGGTAAATGTCTTCAACACTATATAATTTAAATAATTGCAGCTTATACCGTTATTCATTTAAATGAGACTTGTAGACGCAGAACTACCTCTTTTAACAATATCGAGCCCTTAAGATCATTTAGTTAATTGTTTGTCATCTATAGAATTTATTAAAATTTTTGATTTAAGATGATTTTTTCAACAATTTATTAGTTTCTTTTAGCATAAGACGTTTCTTCCATTTGACAACAAGTAATTTGTTGTTTGACTAAGATTGAATGAATATACAATTTTCAACTACTGATTGTTTTATTTAAAACATGTGTATTGTTAGAGAAGATTAATGTCTTCAATACTATATAATTTATATAATTGCAGGATATACCGTTATTCATTTAAATTCAATTAGAACTGCAATTGTAATTGGAAGAAGCAAAAAAGGTTAAAGAAATTGGGTTAATTATTATTTTTGGAAAATTAATATAACAATTTAATTTCAATATAAGTATTAAATATAAAATTAAATTTGTATCTAAGTTATAAGTAAAATATCTAATATCTATTAGATATTAAATTGATTTTCTAAAGTACTTAAAATTATATTTCAGTTTAAGAACCTTTCTTAAATGTATACTAATAATTAGGTTATTGAGTTTATTCTGGGGGGTTGTTAAAAAAAATATTATTCAATATATCTAATCAGTTTTCATCCACACGTTCTGATAATTAAATTTTACTTTTTTTTTTGAAAAACAATTAAATGAACGCAAGAATTTTTAATTACAATTTTGTCCATCACACACAAAACATTGAATATTCTTGAATGCTCTTTGGTGAAATAAGTGGATGAAATTACTGTGATGGTGTAATAAAGAGTTTCGTTTTTTTTTATATTTTGGGTAGGGGGGGATATTAAATATGTCTTTCAGTGTTCGCCTTCTTCATTTTTGTTTCAATTAATTTGGTGATAATAGCTTCAAAGTAATAAAATTTTATGGGATTTTTCCATTAAAAGTTGATTAAATGAGTTTTTCCTTTGTTTGTTTTTTAGTTTTCTTTATTTTTGCAATTAAATTAGAAGTTCAAGTTTTTAAGGTGGAATTTGTTTTTTTTAACAATCTTTTATGATTTGTAATATTGGGTAACCGTTAAATTGTGTAGTTACTTTTCATTTCAAAAATGAAAATTTTCTTAAAGAAAAACTGAAAACTAATTAGAAAATAAATAAAAAAAAAGAAAATTTTATTTATATTATTTTCTATTAAGATAAAATGAAAGTTTATCTTAAAAGCTAGTAAAAATTAATTAATTTGTTTTTTTTTTTGATTAAATTAAAATTAATTAGATAAAAATAAAATTAAAAAATTATTTTAAACTTTGTTAAAATTGTATGTTGCTGCAAAATAATTTTTTTTTATGAGAAGAAAGTTTGTTGTTGTAAAAGAAAATTAAAAATTTAAATTTGACCTTTTGATAGGTATGAAAAATTTATATTGAAAGTTTTATTTTTTTCAAATCTTAAAATTGGGATGGAGTAAAAGTTTATTTGATAAGTTATTGAGAGGAAAATGGAGAGTAATAATTTATGACAATGATATTAAGGCAATTATTTGTTAATTAAGAATGTTGTAAAATTTTCAGTTTTTTTTTGTGGAATTTTGCGATTTTTGAGGAGTGATTAGACCTTATGGTTTTGGAAATTGTTAAAAAATATATTTTGTGTGTAAATTTTATTTGTAATAAGCAGTAATATTTGATAACTTGACTTTAAAAATAATCCGAATTTATTTATGTTAATTAAGACAATTTTAACCTTGGATTATAGGGCTATATAATGTGCAGGTCCGTAAATAACATAGAATCGACTTTATTATCATCAAAAACAATGGAAATAAATGGTGAAAAACTGAAGTCGACTGTGTTTTATTATCAAAAAAATTTAAATCGAATCCAAAAAAATGAATAAACAAAAATCGCCCAGTTTTCGATACTTAATTCACAATCTTGCGTTAAAGGGTTGATCCCGATTATAAAACAATCTCAAATTCTTATTCGCAAGATAGCATTCAAAATATGTCATTAGGAGCTTGACTAATTTTAATATTATTAAAATTATTATTAAAAACTTTAATTTTGTAAGCAACGATCCTTCTACTGTACATTTTTAAAATAACAAAATATTTAACTTAATAGAGCAACCGTCCTCAATATCAATTAAATCCTGATTTTGAATTTAATCATTATAAAAAAAAACAAACTGCTGCTGCTGCTGCTGATTAGCGTGCCCTATGTTATGTTAAATATTATTTATACACGTAACAACCAAAAAAAAAAACATTATTAAAATGTTAATTTAAATGTTCAGGCATAACAAAATTCTTTTCCTTCTAATCTAATATATAATAAAAGGCTTGTAACTACTGCTAATTCAAGTGCGTCAAAATTAATACTTAGCTAGGAGAGCATAAGTAACCAAGCGGCAAAGCGGAAATGGAAAATATTTGTATACACATGTTTGTATGAAAATGTTTGTATGCTCTGAAAAAAGTTTTCGAAATTCTGATTTGTAAGTGTTGGGTACAAAATCAGGGCATTCCCCTTTTTCAGTTTATATCTGTCTGTTTTTGCGCTGTTGTAAATTTGCAAGAATCTTAAAGTTGAAATCAACACTAGGATAGGATCCCTTCTTTTCAGAATATTTATATAAAATTTGTATAATTAGCAGATATATCAGAGTTAGATTTACAATCAGTTGCCCCTTTTGCGTTTAATTTCTTTTCTGAACTTTTTTTTTGAAATAGAATTTCCCAATACGGTCGGTGGTGTTGTGGTTAGGACGTTGGCCTTTCAATCGAAGGGTTTCGAGTTTAAACCCTGTTCAAATGCCAAATAGGCAAAGGACTACTATAATATCAGGCAATATTTACTATAGTGTGATAGTACTAATAAATAAATAAATTTATAGACTTGTTTGACTTTAGGACAGCCAGTTCAACTTAATTTCCACTATTTTTGGTAATAGTGTAGCTTTGACTTCAATTCATTTGACTTTATTTAATCTCCCTATTTGATCCATCAGTTTATCACTACAGTAATATTTTGATTAATGATTGTTTAACATATTCACAGTCACAGAACTCATTATGGACGCAATGAACTATTTACATGAATTATATTTGAAGTCAAGTTTTACTCTCTCCATATTTGTTTTATAAATTATGCCAAATTTATACTTACAATTAGACTATACTGTTGCCGGAGGTTATTGAGTTGATTACTTTTAAGATAAATATTATATAATTAATATAATGAAAATTTTCACTAACCAAAAATTAATAGTAAATCTTTTGCATTTAAAAGTGTTTTAATATAAAAGTTAATTGCTGAGAGACAGTTTTTCTTTCTGTTAACTTTAATCCATCAATTTACTGAAAAAATTTTTGTTATCTTCTAAAGAGGATCCAACTCAGATCTTTTTACATCCGAAGCTACTTTGTTAACCTCTACACCATACATTTCTTCTAAATTTGTGGTCAGATTTCTAATATTAAGAATTCACTAAGTGGCTGACTGAAAACTAAGCTTATAGACACAGGCAAGTAATATAAAAGTATATAAAATGACCAAAAACCGTTTCTCTAATTTTTTTATAAAAACTCAAACCCAAACTCAAATTCAAACATTTCATAAATATTTTAAAATGGTAATTTTAATTTTTAAAATTTGTTGGAATACTTTATCATCAAATTGGTGTTATATTTTAAAATAATGATTGTAAAATTTAAACACCTATATTATTTTAATTTGTAATCGTTTTGATCATCTCAGTCCAATAATGTAATTGATTATCTTGTCCTTTTATATTTATTATCATGTATTAATGGTCAAATAAAATATATATATATATATATATATATATATATTACTTTTTTTATATTAGGTAACTTATAAAAAAAAAAATCTTAAGATATTATACCTATTCGTTGCAATATATTTCACTTGAGATATAAATTGATTTAATAAATATAAGAATCAATGAATTCGGGATGATGATGAAGAAAATGTTCTTTTTATAAAATATATAAAACACCATCAGCTTCATCATCATAAAAAAATTTTAGATTTTAACATTAAAAATTTAATCGGCAATAAGTTTAGTACAAAAAAAAATTTGCTTCTACTGGATTTTTACAATTTATAACCAATTCGGTTTGCCCATAGTATATCTTAAACGCTTCTAATAATATATATTTATAGGAACATACATCTATTAATGTATATGTGTTTAATGTCAGATATACTGCATCAAAAATAGAATAATATTGTGGTTTGTTCCCAAAAGTTATCTTATAGATTTTTTTTCCAGGCGCTTCTTCGGATTGACCATACCTGTAAGAAAAAGTAATTGAATATTTTTTATATATTTTTCTATATGTTATAAATTTATAAGATATTTTATTTTTATTGATTTTATTTATATGACTTTAAAGAAGTATTTTAGAAGGTGCACGATTAATATATAATACAATTGAGATACTTTGGACTCCTTTAAAAAGGAGTCTTTAATGTATGTCATGATTTTATTACTGAAAAACTTTATTTTACTGATCTTAAAGCTGTCGTTTCGCTCTCTATGCGTAGCTTTCTGTCAAACTGAGTTAAATGTATTGAATTATATGAAAGTGTCTTTAATAGACGCAGCCCTGATGCAGCCATTACGCAGTTATTAATTACGCAGTTGTTTAACCTTTAACTTTTTCTCTTTCTCTACGTTTTCAAATGTCAAATAATTGAACTTTGGGAAATAATTTTTTATTGAAAAATAAAAAACAAATATTGTCAGAGTAAAAGATTAGTAAAATTATTATTTTGTTTTCTTAGGTTTAAATAATATTCAAACCATTATTCAAAATAGTTGATTGTATAAACTTTAGACTATTGAATATTTTTTAATTCATGAAATTTGTAAACAAAAAAATGTCAAAAAACGCTGTCATGTACATTTCATTGTGGACGCTCCTTTGTTGACTATGTATTGAGAGCGAAACGAAAGCGTCATTGCAGATAGGCTATAATAGTAATAACTTAGCACAATAACTCCTAATTAGTGTACAAAATTTAAACATATGTACTGGAACCTGTATACCTATTATGGAGTCTTTTGCCATACAAAGATTAAAAAAATTTTGTAATTTTTTTTTGTTTTCTATTTTAAATGAAGGCATTTTAACTTTAAATGAATAGAATTTTTTACTTTAAATGAAAAATTTGTTGGCCAGCTAAATTTGTTATTAGTTGGGTTTTTAGATTATGCGTACTAGGTTTTTAAAACCAAAAAGGAGTTGCCATGTAAAGTTACTAAATCTGAGATTCTGTATCAATTGGCGATATTTTAAGCTTCCTGGGAAGGCCAGAAAGGGTTTTTTTTAGATTGAAAGCTCACCAAAATCAAGATTCTCCAATTCAAAAAGGGATTCATATAAAATTGAATTCTTCTTAAAAAAATAAAAAGTGTTTTAAAATTTTTCTCAAATGTCTTTTATCGCAAATCTCTAGCTTGTCCTGCACATACAGAAGGGCAATAACTTTATGAACAATGGACAATGACATCAAGTCGTAATTGTAGAAACAAACTTGTTTTGGGTAAAAAATTCATATTTTATTTCTTTAAATTTCTAAATTTAAAAATTTGGAAACTGGAAATGGAATACCCTTGCCTTTAAATAACATAAAAAAGGGCTAAAGAAATTTTATTTTAAGTAAGCGTACACAACACAAAATATAAAATAAATTTTAATTACATCCATAAAATTTAAAAAAATTCAATTCAGAAGTGGGGCAAATATTTACTTTCTTTTACTTTTATATTTATTATTACAATATTTTTATATTTAACTAACTTTCAATAAATATGAATTTTAAAATTCTTTATACCATTGGTACTTTAACAAACAATTTTAAAATATATTGAGTCAGCATTTAAAATAATTTAAGACAGCAATTTTTAAAAAATTAATCACATTTTCAAAGATACAAGATTTATTAAAAAAAATCAGTTTTGTTTAAAATATACAAACAAATAATAAATAACTTTGTATCAGCTATTCTACAAGTCAAGTGATACAACAAACTGATCAATATTGTACTGATTGATATTGATTACAATCAATTGAAAATATGGTTTCAAAAATTGTATTTCAATATTTTAAGTAGTCTTCATCCAAATTTATATGAATGGGGGCAATTGATTTTCTAAGCACTTAAAAGAATTACAGAATTATATAGATTGAGTTTTTTTTTAAATTTTTTTTTAAACTTCTAGGTTATGTATACTTCTAAATAAGTAAGTAAAAATAAATTTGTACTTAATCAGTATTAATGTAAGTACTTTTCAATATTTATTAAATAAAGTTGAATTTAAACATCTAATAACTTTTTATTTGTAAAATATTTTAAAATATTTAAGAAAAGTATTTAAATTATTTTAAAATAAGTACCAATACACGATACAATTTGTATTTTGTAGTAGTTATAAAGTTCAGTAATCATTGGTTCTTCTTATAAAGAATATAGGTACTATAGGTGTTCACACTACGCAAAAAACCTACTAAATAGCTTAGTTTTTAAAATCAAGCGTTCAGACTATCGTTATGTATGAACCTAGTATTGTTTGACGTTTCAATAACAGCAATATTTTTTGGAGTAAATAAACAAAATTGACTATAAATAAAATAAATTAAAAATGAACAAGGAAAATTTTTTTTTTTAATTATAATATCGATGACATTATTTATTAAATAATAAATAAAATTTTGGCAAAACTTCCGGAAAGGGGTTGTGAGCTATCAAGATGACGTCATCACATAACGGTACTAAATATCTCAAAGTTTCCGAATATATATACCATTAGTGGCGATGGCGCCATCTAGTGGTCGAAAAATGCATTACAAAATGTTCCTAAGATTTTGTAGCATTTTTATTAAAATGTTATATTTTTCCTGTAAGACAATAAACTGGAACCAACATCTTACAATATTGTAGGGCATGATGTTGTCTTTCATAAACATCTTGTTTCATCTGGATTGGTGCTACCATTTTTGAGATATTGCAATTTAAAGTGAAAATTTAAAAAAAAAAAAAAAAAATATCAAACTTTCAAAAAAACTACTATAACTGTGAAATTTTCAAAAACACCCTGTTATATTATTATACCATTAGAAAGGTCTCTTAAATCTCTTTCCAACGATATATAATAAGTATGGCATATGTTGACAAATAGCCCCACCAGAGAACATAAATGCAAAAATGACACAACAATTTTATCAAAAAATACATTTTCATACTTTATTTCTCATAAATTTATTTTGGCTTTATGTTTTCCAGTTCAAATATTTATTTTAAAATGTAAGAATGTACTTTATAGGTTGATACAACATTGAGTTAGGTTTTAGTAATTTATTTGGAGGGATTTTGGAGGTGTCAACCTCATAGTTTTAAAATTTTTTTTATTTGAATATGTATGAAAAAATATAATTAGAAAGGACCTTAGAGTTAGCTACAAAATCAGAATTATTCGCTTTTTCCAGAATATTTAAAACATATATACACACAAGAACCTGAATCAGGAGGGATTTTAGAGTTGAATTCTAAATCAGGATTACCGCTTTTTCCAGAATATTTATATGTATGTTTGTATATACAATGTTAGAAGAGATTTTTAAGTTTGATTCTTAATCAGGAGATCCGCTTTTTCCAGAATATTTATAATATATGTGTATATGTATATCCAATATTAGAAGAGATTTTAGAGTTGGATTCTAAATCAGGATTGCCGCTTTTTCCATAATATTTAAAAATATATATGAATATGCCAGATTCTGACTTAGAAAAGATTTTAGAGTTGGATTCAACTATTAGAGCTGGACTTATATATTCTTTATTTATTTATTTGTTTCATTATTTTTAATTATTTGATGCATCTTAATAACTCACATATTATTATATATAAATAAACAAATAAACGTAATTAGGTATATATTTTAATTATATACTCATTAATGCCTACATATTTATGTGCATAATGTAAATTTATATTTTAGTAGATTTTTTTTTCAGACACTACGTATTACGACATTCCGCTAAGTTTTGAATACAAATTCCATTTATTATAAAGGTTATCAAGTTATCTTTAGCTAAAATAATAAAATAAAAATATAATCCCTATCTGTTATCACAAATTTTAAACTAACTATAAAATCCCTTCTGATTGAGGAACTAACATGCATATATATTATAACAATATAAATATTCTGGAAAAAGCGGTAATCTTCATTAAGAATCCGCCTCTAAAATCTCTTCTAATATTTGATATACATATACATAAATAAATATTCTGGAAAAAGCGGCAATCCTGAATTTAAATGCAACTCTAAAATCCTCCTAATTCAGATTCTTATAATCTGATAAAGCGCATAATTCTGATTTTGTAGCCTAAGGGCCTTTCTAATTATATTTTTATACCCGTGCATACATATATGACATCGGGTATATTAGATTTGCTCCTCCGTTTGTAACGCATCGATCTAGATCTAGACGAGCTAGATATAGTGTCAAGGGTACGTATCGGCTCAGAATCGAAAAATTAGTCGATCTAGCTATGTGTGTCTGTCCGCCCGTCCGTCCGTGTGTCAGCACGATAACTCAAAAACTAAAAGGGCTAGAGTCTTGAAATTCACACAAAGTCATTTTTAGACAATTTCTAGGTTCCCTATTGTTTTTGGTTAAAATCGGACCAAGGCTTCGAGGAGCTGCCATACAACTTTTTTGCACCAATATGAATTTCTTCAAAACTATTTATACTACGGGGATGAAAATTACACACGGTTAGTTTTATAATGACTCCGGCACTTATATGAAGTTTCAAAATGTTAGGGCCCCATTTTCGGGGGTCTGCCATACAACTTCCTTGGACCAATATGAATTTCTTCAAAACTAATTATACTACGCGGATGAAAATTACACACGGTTAGTTTTATAATGACTCCGGCACTTATATGAAGTTTCAAAATGTTAGGGCCCCATTTACGGGGGGCTGCCATACAACTTCTTTGCACCAATATGAATTTCTTCAAAACTAATTATACTACGAGGCTGAAAATTACATACGGTTAGTTATATAATGAATCGAGCACTTATATGAAGTTTCAAAATGTTAGGGCCCCATTTTCGGGGGGCTGCCATACAAAGTTTTCGATTCAATAACTGTGAATCTAATAAAGCTACAAGGTTAAAATTAAAATTGGGCAGGTAAATTAATAGGGCAAGTTACTTGGCAAAGTTGGACACCACTTGGACCATCGGACTTTTAGGGTGGGCCAATTTTTTTTTTTGTTTTTTTTTTTTTTTTTATTTTTTTTTTTTTTTTTTTTTAAGCTTAAGTTATGGGACAATGAATGAAAATTTTTTTTTTTTTTTTTGTGATTTTTTTTTTTTTAATTTTTTTTTTTTTTTTGTTAATTTTTTTTTTTTTTTTGTTAATTTTTTTTTTTTTTTTTTTAAGCTAAAGTTATGGGACAATGAATGAAAATTTTGTTTTTTGTTTTGTGATTTTTTTTTTTTTTTGTTAATTTTTTTTTTTTTTTTTACGTCAAAATTATAAAATAATGAGTTAAATGTATAAGGGAAGTAAATTACGGTTTATTTTATACACCATAGTGGGTATGCACGGGTATCTAAAAGTTGACAAGGGCAACTATAATCTTCCTCGTTACATACATATTTAAATAAAACCAATTTTAAAACTTTGAGGTTGTCACCTCCAAAATCCCTCAAAACAAATTGCCAGAACCAAACTCAATATTGTATCTAAACCTAAAATGCATTCTAACATTTTTAAATTTGCCAAAAGGCAAAATAAATTTATGACAAATAAAGTATGAAAATGTATTTTTTATAATAATATGCATAATGTAAATTTATATTTTAGTAGATTTTTTTTTCAGACACTACGTATTACGACATTCCGCTAAGTTTTGAATACAAATTCCATTTATTATAAAGGTTATCAAGTTATCTTTAGCTAAAATAATGAAATAAAAATATAATCCCTATCTGTTATCACAAATTTTAAACTAACTATAAAATCCCTTCTGATTGAGGAACTAACATACATATATATTATAACAATATAAATATTCTGGAAAAAGCGGTAATCTTCATTAAGAATCCGCCTCTAAAATCTCTTCTAATATTTGATATACATATACATAAATAAATATTCTGGAAAAAGCGGCAATCCTGAATTTAAATGCAACTCTAAAATCCTCCTAATTCAGATTCTTATAATCTGATAAAGCGCATAATTCTGATTTTGTAGCCTAAGGGCCTTTCTAATTATATTTTTATACCCGTGCATACATATATGACATCGGGTATATTAGATTTGCTCCTCCGTTTGTAACGCATCGATCTAGATCTAGACGAGCTAGATATAGTGTCAAGGGTACGTATCGGCTCAGAATCGAAAAATTAGTCGATCTAGCTATGTGTGTCTGTCCGCCCGTCCGTCCGTGTGTCAGCACGATAACTCAAAAACTAAAAGGGCTAGAGTCTTGAAATTCACACAAAGTCATTTTTAGACAATTTCTAGGTTCCCTATTGTTTTTGGTTAAAATCGGACCAAGGCTTCGAGGAGCTGCCATACAACTTTTTTGCACCAATATGAATTTCTTCAAAACTATTTATACTACGGGGATGAAAATTACACACGGTTAGTTTTATAATGACTCCGGCACTTATATGAAGTTTCAAAATGTTAGGGCCCCATTTTCGGGGGTCTGCCATACAACTTCCTTGGACCAATATGAATTTCTTCAAAACTAATTATACTACGCGGATGAAAATTACACACGGTTAGTTTTATAATGACTCCGGCACTTATATGAAGTTTCAAAATGTTAGGGCCCCATTTACGGGGGGCTGCCATACAACTTCTTTGCACCAATATGAATTTCTTCAAAACTAATTATACTACGAGGCTGAAAATTACATACGGTTAGTTATATAATGAATCGAGCACTTATATGAAGTTTCAAAATGTTAGGGCCCCATTTTCGGGGGGCTGCCATACAAAGTTTTCGATTCAATAACTGTGAATCTAATAAAGCTACAAGGTTAAAATTAAAATTGGGCAGGTAAATTAATAGGGCAAGTTACTTGGCAAAGTTGGACATCACTTGGACCATCGGACTTTTAGGGTGGGCCAATTTTTTTTTTTGTTTTTTTTTTTTTTTTTATTTTTTTTTTTTTTTTTTTTTTTAAGCTTAAGTTATGGGACAATGAATGAAAATTTTTTTTTTTTGTTAATTTTTTTTTTTTTTTTTGTTAATTTTTTTTTTTTTTTTGTTAATTTTTTTTTTTTTTTTTTTAAGCTTAAGTTATGGGACAATGAATGAAAATTTTGTTTTTTGTTTTGTGATTTTTTTTTTTTTTTGTTAATTTTTTTTTTTTTTTTTTACGTCAAAATTATAAAATAATGAGTTAAATGTATAAGGGAAGTAAATTACGGTTTATTTTATACACCATAGTGGGTATGCACGGGTATCTAAAAGTTGACAAGGGCAACTATAATCTTCCTCGTTACATACATATTTAAATAAAACCAATTTTAAAACTTTGAGGTTGTCACCTCCAAAATCCCTCAAAACAAATTGCCAGAACCAAACTCAATATTGTATCTAAACCTAAAATGCATTCTAACATTTTTAAATTTGCCAAAAAGGCAAAATAAATTTATGACAAATAAAGTATGAAAATGTATTTTTTAATAAAATTGTTGTGTCATTTTTGCATTTATGTTCTCTGGTGGGGCTATTTGTCAACATATGCCATACTTATTATATACCGTTGGAAAGAGTTTTAAGAGACCTTTCTAATGGTATAATAATAATACAGGGTGTTTTTGAAAATTTCACAGTTATAGTAGTTTTTTTGAAAGTTTGTTTTTTTTTTTTTTTTTTTTAAATTTTTACTTTAAATTGCAATATTTTAAAAACGGTAGCACCGATTCAGATGAAACCAGATTTATATGAAAGGCAATATCATGCTCTACAATATTATATGATGTTGGTTCTAGTTTATGGTCTTATAGGAAAAATATAGCATTTTAATTAAAATGCTACAAAATCTTAGGAAATTTTTGTAATGCATTTTTCGTCCACTAGATGGCGCCATCGCCACTAATGGTATATATATTCGGAAACTTTGAGATATTTAGTACCGTTATGTGATGACGTCATCTTGATAGCTCACAACCCCTTTCCGGAAGTTTCACCAAAATTTTTATTTTAAAATTCAAAAAAAAAAAAATAAAACTGTTTGTTTATTTTTAAAAATAAACAACAATAACATTTTACAACAAAATCATGTAGGGATGTAAAACAATTCAAACAATAATCGAATATATCAAAAAATTTTATTCAAAAACCTAGTTATAACCGTTAAACTTAACTAGGACTTTCAAAATTCTAGTTCATTTTGACAGCAATTTTAAATATAAAAAACACCTTGTTATAAACCACACATGAACCTGGTTTCTTCTAAGAACCTGGTTCTAGTTCATAGTGTGAACATGGTATAAGTAATTTAAAATAAAATTTTGTAAAATTTAAATAAGGTTTTTAAATTTTTTATTTTTATGAATATTATATTATTATCATAATTTGGATAATATAATTTTAATTTAGAATCAAAACTAAATTTCAATTTAATTTATTGCTTCCTACTTTAAAAATATTTGTTTTATTTGAATTTTAAAAAATTTTATTAATATTTTTGTAGTTCTATAAACTTAAGAATAAAATATAATAGAAATTTGTGTAGGTAATTTATTAAATAATATGAATGAGTTATATATTAATTTAAATTAAAATGTTATTTCAAAATTATATTTATTTTATTCAAATAATTTTTATGTAATTATAATGTAATATACCTATGTTACATATATAACTACTATTAAATAATAAAATAATTAAAAATATTTTTGATTTTTTAACTTGAATATAATTTTACTTACGCTTTACATTAAGTGCAATGAGTTTTAAAGAAAACACAAGTCATTTTTAATTTAGAGATTTTTTAATTACTAGAAAAACAAAATATGTCTTCTGATAATATCAGATCTTCAGATTGAATATTTATTTTTATTATTCATTATTTACTATACTAATATAAAATTCATGGGTTGAAATTTTAGTCGAAAAATTTATTAAAATTTATGACAAAAATTTTGAAATTTTCATAATAAAGGACGAAGAGAGCAGTAATGTAAACTGTATCAACTATGGGATACCTGTATGACCAGAATATAGACATTGAATGATATCGAATTACTTTTGCAAAATTTTAATTGCACAACAGATGGGTTATGAGCTATCAAGATGACGTCATCACATAACGGTACTTTATATCTCAAAGTTTTCGAATGTATAAATTATTAGTGAGGATTGCTGCCATCTAGTGGTCGAAGAATACATTGTAAAAATTTTCAAACTTTTTGTAGTGTTTTATTTAAAACATCATATTTTTAGCCTAAGCAATATACAGGAACCGAAAATTTTACATTTATAAGGGCTTAATACTTTCTTTAATACACACCTTATTTCATCTGAGTGGTTGCTAACGATTTTGAAATATTGCAGTTTCAAACGGAAATTTAAAAAAAAAAAAAAATTCAAACGTTCAAAAAAACTACTATAAGTGTGAAATTTTCAAAAACACTCTGTATTCATTTTTATAATGAAAATTTTAAAAAATTAAATAATCATTAAAATATTATAAGAAATATTCAGCTTTTGAAATTATATTAACACAATTAATATATATAAGTAATAGCTTAATCAAAACAGTGGTAACAGGGTTTAAAAGAAATATCAAGTCCCTTTGTTTCCAAGAAGGGTTGGTAAAACAAATTAAAGTAAAATCTTTATCTAAATTTATAATTTGAAATAATTGTTGAAATCAGTTCAATCGATTGTTCCAGTCTAAATGAATATAATGTACATTATTTAACTAAATTATGATCTCAACTTATTTCAAGGCTGTTTCATTAAGAAATTTGTCTTATTATTTATCATTCAAATTTAAAATGCTAATTGAAAGCTCGAAACCATTTTGTTTTTCATGTGCAATTTAAGTTTTCAATAATAAAGTAAAAATATATCCTAAAAGTATGCAAATTTTGTGTGAATTAAAAGAAAATTGAACTTGTCATTTCTGCTGTGTTTTTTTACAATGGTGATTAATTAAGTTTTTAATTTTTCTTTTGAAAATTTTAAAACTATTGCCACAGCATTTTATGGATCCAAAAACTGTACAAAATATTAAGTCAAAAGCTTGATAAGTTTAAACAAGAAAATTGAAATAGAAGGAAAAATTGTTGTGCCAAAACAGATTAAGGAATTGAAAATATAGAATAGTTGTGGTGTAGTGGCTATGTGGTGTAAATATTTATAGCGGTAAAAATAAATCCATTTTATTTTTATTAAACATTATAATCAGAACAGATGATTTACATGTGCAGTACCAGTCAAGTACAAATACCAGTCAAGTACCAGTAAAATACCAGTAATTTTACTGGAAAAATACTCAGTAAAATTGAAAAACTATAAAATTTAAATATTTTACTATAAAATACCAATTTAAAACTGTAACTGGTGAATACGGGTGGTTCCTGATAAAAACCGGTGAATACTGGTGGTTACTGATCAATACTTGTGAATACCCGTGATTACTGATTTATACAGGTAAGTGTTGGTTGATACCAAGTAATGGTTGATACTGGAAAAATACTGGTGAGTACAGTTAGCATTTGCCAGTATCGGTACTGTTTCTTAATCGTTTGCTTATTTAAGTACCAAAATACTTGAAATTACTTGTGTATCTATATATGTTATGATAATAATTTATATTTTTCAATACTTAAAAAGCCTGAAAAATAACAACACATCGCTTCGAAAGTATTCGTTTTTAATTTTAGGCAGGATATAATCGTTACTTTATAGTTTTATTGTAAAACTTTATAAAGTTTTGAAAAATTTCAAATTTTTTCAATATTATTTACATAACAATATTTTACAAAAACAAATTTTATTTTCTAAGTTTTTTTTTATATTGCTCTTGAATTGAAATGCGCCATTAAGAAATTTAATTCCAAAAATTTTCAAGGAGAAAATTATAAAACATGATCATATTTTGGAGGAAACTAAAAAAAAAAAGTTTTAAAAGTAAAGTTTGGCATTATTATTTTCTCTCTCTTTCTTTCGTTTTTTTTTGCACTTTTAATGTCGCATATCGTTTAAATTTAATGGTAATATTTTTTGAGATAGTGGGATTTTTCTCTTAGTCTTTTAATATTTACAGAAACGTATAACGAATCTTTTTTTTTTTAACTTTTGTATAAATTTGCAAAACAAATTGCAATTTTAATGTTGCCAAAAACACCTGGTGCACTATACTTGCACCATAACGGTTAGCCAAACTTTTAAACGTTATTATGTATAACCTATAGTTTATTTGTTGGTAGTTTTTTTTTTTTTTGTTTTTTTGGATGTAATAATATTTGCTGCACTTTAGGTTACAAAATAGATAAAGTTTGGCAAAAGGAAAGGGTATAGTCTTAGTTTTTAGATATTAAAAAAATTTTTTTGTGCCGCTTTTCTTGTCAATAGTCATTTTTTTTGTGTTCGTTTTTTAGTTGAAAACATTGAAAATGAAAAATTTTCATATTATGTTGAACTTTTTAAATTAAAAAAAAATATATATTGAAAATTCGCGCAGTTTTAATATAAAGTTGTATAAGGAAATTTTTGAGCTGATTATAAAATAGGGATTTGATTTTATTCATTATGTATTTAAAAATATTCATAGTCTAAAGTTAAGGGTGCTTGGTTGGCTCAAATTGACTTGGTTGGTTGATGTGGCAAAGTTTGGCGTTAGAACCAATTTTTGAATTTTAGTGTAGATTCATTTCGGAGTCGATGAAGCCTTACTATTTTTGTAGGTTATGTAATTTCTGGATTGTTCGAATCGTCGAATTTATAGCAGTTTGTAGTTAACTCTTCTGCCCCTACAACTGGTCATTGACAAGTGTAATTTATAATGATTAATTTATCTTTTTCTATTATGAACAAATTATCTCTATTAATATTTTCTGGGATTTATTGGATTTTTTTGGATATGACCGGTCTACTATAATGAAATAGTATAGGAACATGATTTCGATTTTGAATATATTCATATTTTTCAAAGAAGATGAAATTCGCAGGAGGTATAGAGCCCGGGAAGAAAGTCTTTTTAAATGTACTTCTCAATATAAATTGTGGTATAATATATTTGACATTTTCTGTCATAATTTTATCATAAAATTTTCAATTCTCATGATTTTTGCTTCCATGTGCAAATACTTATTGGAATGAAAATGCTCGTATTCGGACTCAGCCTTTCTATGTTTATTAATACAAATTCTTATGCAATTTCTATCGAATTTACGTATTCATACAGGTAAATCATAGACAAGATTTGGCCCATTAATGGCTATGGTAGCATATTATTTTAACTTTATTGCTAATATTTTTCAACATTTCAAACATATTTTTGAACATTTTAACAGCAATGGATATAAATAATTCATAATATTTTGTTTGTCATTTTATATTTTTTAATTTATTCATTTTAATGTTCTTCGTTCTTCTTGGATATGTAAAGAACTGTACCATTTTACATTTTTGTTTAATAATAAATTATGTTAAAGAAATTTTCAAAAATCTTCTTTATAATGAGTTTACAATTTATTTTGACATATATCTCTATATGTAAATTAATATTTTTATTTCTAGATAATTCTATTATTTTTAATTTTAATTAAAATGTTTTTATAAAAGCAATTAGGAATTTGTATTATTTATTTTTAATTATTTTTTTTCCAATTGTTAATAACATTTCTAAGTAATAAATATTTAAAAGGTGAATAAGAATGAATATAATATAGAAAATAAAGTATTTAATTAATGAAATGAAATTAGTACAATATATAGAATATTCTTAGAATTGAGTTTCATTAAACACAGTGCGTAAAATTTTAATCGAGTGAAAACTTGTGTAACATTTGAAAACGTGGTTGACATCTGATTACAATTGGATAGTGTCTGCGTATTAAAGTTTGCGAATTTATTAAAGCTGGAAAACATTTTTTAAAAGAAATTGATTTGAAATAGGAGCCTTAGTAGCGCAGTCGATTAACACTTTATTAACTAAGCGTGTACGAATTGGAGTCTGCCACAGAGCGCGGGTTTTTAATTGAAATATAAATTACTAAAAATAGTTGTGCCCAAATATATAAAAAATATAAAATACATGTATAAGTTAATCTATGTCTAAGGATAGTAATATGATACCTCTATTAGAAACAATAGCAATAACAATATGTTATCATACTGATAATAAGCAATATAAATAGTTTTGTTTAGTGTCATTTGTCATTTCAAACTAGCTGTCATTAAAGTATGGTGCCAAAACCAAATATGCTGTCAAGTAACTGTCAAGTGGTAGCTGTAGTAAAAAAATATTATAAATTTTAAAATATTTATTTTAAATTATTTATAAAATTGATTTTAGAACTCAAGACCCACTACAATTGAAACAAAGAAAAATTAATCACTTTTCTAAATACGTAATTGTAAAATTTTCTAGTAAACCACTTAATTTTATTTATAAAAACTTGATTGAACGTCATTTCTGCTCAAAGTAATGTACAGTGGAATTAGTTTTGAATCAAAATGTACAGAAAACTGTTATCTTTTCAAAGCGCACAGTAAGCTCTATATTCGAAGACTACAAAATAAAAAAAATTTGTTTTTAGGAAAAGCTATTAGATAAGTTTGATTAATTTTAATTAATTAATGATATTAATAGAATTAAACAATGACAAAATTTTCTTGCAAACGCTTCTTGTTCTGACCTTATTGGAGGTATAGAATAAGATGCACTTAGCTTTTATATACAGGATCGCTGCTAAAATTTTTAATTAATCAATTCTAAGTATATTTTGTACCCAATAGTTATTTCCTACTTGAAAATTCTAACGTATTCCATAATTCATGGTTGTACTGTACCTTATTTTGAATATTTTCAAAATATAATTATAGTGGAAAATCAAATTATAAAATGACATTTCGTTAATTGAATTTTTAATTACCTTAGTTGCTTGCATACCAGTGATAGAGGAATTATCAAATATTTTTGAAAAAAAAATTAAATCTTGAAAAATTAACAGTTTGTATAATATGTACATATATAAAATATATGTATTTAATAATATTATATAAAAGATATATATTAATTTTGTGTAAATATTTGTTAAAATGCAAAGTTTTTGAGTACAAAAGATACATAACTATGTATATATATATATAAATATATAAATATATATGTATATAGGTATAATCTTTGAAAATTTTATTCATAAATTATTAAATAACTACGAATTTAAATTCTACACCATTTTAATGATAAAATAAATTAGGCGGAAAATTAAAATCAAATAATATATTTGATATGAGGAGAGAAATATTTGTGTGTGTGTGTGTTTGAATACTTAAAATCTACTTAAAGTTCTCGAAATATTTTTAATAGTAAGTGAAAACCACTTTTATCTTTTAAGTATTAATTGAACTTCAATTTAAAAGGAATGTAATTAAATGATTTAAAAAAAAACTCCTAAATTTTGTGTAATTTAATGAAACCATTGTTCATTTTTTTTAAAGTCTGTTGTAAATAAAAGTACCAGCAGCCGTCCGTCTGAATAACTTAAATATTAAAAGAGCTATTTTTTCCTATACACATAAATAAGTTTTAATCACTTGATTCTATTTTTCCGTTCCCTATTAATTTGCTGAAAATCTGAGCACGGCTTAGAGTAGGTGGAGAGTTGAAAATTAGAACTCAGCCAAGGGCGAGTAATTGAATCATATTTTTGGATAGCTGCCACAGAAAGTTCTCAATTGCTGTGGAAAAGGGTATTTAAATTAATTTGGAAAATATGTGGAGTAAACGTTCAAGTAACGGGAAAATTTTTATTTTCATGTGTTTTATTTTGTTTATTTTTTTGTGTTTTTTTTTTAGTAATTAATAATACACGAAAGATTGGAGTAAATGGAAATATAAAATGCATTTTCTAAAAAGTTTTGTATTTTCATTATTTAAACAATATGTTGGGATGCTGGCGGCTGTAGAGAATTAATTAGCGAAACTCTTCTTCGTTGACAGGAGATACTTTAAAACATTTTTCTGTATATGATATAGAATAATGAAAACAAGTTTGTAGAGACTGTGAGACTGTGTCAACTCTGGGAAGATGTCTGAGAAATTCTTAAATAAAAAAAGAAGTTGTATGACAGGTACTCAGACCCGTGAACCAAAGTAGCTGGATTTTACTAGCGATGACGGTTATTGCATTAAAACGAATTTCTGAAAATTTCAAAATCCTAGTTGCTTTAATTTTTAAGTTATCGTGATGATGGACGGACATACATAGCTAAATCGATTTACTTTTCAATTCTGATTCGATGTATACCTTTGAGTCTACATCTATCCCTCCTACTCTAGGGCACAAACGTAAAGGCAAATTTAGTATACCCTTTTGACCTATAGTCTAAAAAGTCATCCGTCAAGTCAATTGAGTATAAAAAGTCATCCCCCAACTCAATTTAAAACTATTTTTCAATCGCAAACTGAACTCTAGTATAATTTCGCATATGCGCTCTCTGTCTAATTCATTTTAAAATTCTTATAAGATATCCTCATTTTAATAATAAATAAAGTTTACTTTAAATAAAGTAACTATATATTAAATAACTATAAAATAATTTTTTTTAAAATTTCCAAATACCCATAAAATATTGTTCGGGGATTTTTTCTCAACCTGAAACCTTGGTAATAAATTTATATTTAAAAAAAAAAATAGAAATGGCCCCTAGTGTTGAAATGTCAAATATATTTTATTTTTTATAGTTTGAGGTGTGCATCATTTATTACACTTATATGTACCTAGTCCTTTATAAATATATATATATATAAATTGTATATAATATTTTAAATATTATCTATTTTGTTATGCAAATTTAATGAAATAAAGTGCATTCTTCAGTTATTCAGTTATGCTTCACTTATACAGCGCTTTGTTGGAATATAAAGTAAAAATAAAGATAACTACCAAACAGTTTCAATGTTTCAGTTTTCTTTCATTCCATATAGTTGGGCGGGCTATACTTGAACAGTTTTTTTTTTATCTTTTACGTGAAACATAAATTAATATTAATTATATTATATACATATATTATATTAGTAGAGTTGTAGTGATATATATATATTTACAAAAAAAAGAAAAAAAAAATCAAAATAAAATTAAAACAAAGAGGAGAAATAATCATTTGGGTAAATAAAAAAAAAATGGAGGAAAGACTAAAAAAAGTAAAAAAAAAATTTGAAAAACATTTTCTAAATGACACTCAAGGGAAAATTATATAAAATTTTTTTTTTCTCTTTTCCTCTTTACACAAAATTGATAGTAATTTTTTTTTTAGTTTTTTTTTTTGTATAAACAGCATTGGAATAAACCAAAATTCAATTAATGGTAAGTGAAAATTTTAATTTTTTTATTTTTAGGTTATGTTTATTACTGTTTGGTTTTTTTTTGTACTAAAAAATTTTTTGATAGGGCACAGATGTTAAATGTGTAGGTTGAATATTTGTTACAAAATAAATTATACCCAAGTCGTAATAAATATTAACTATAAGATAATAGAAAAATAGTTAAAGTTATATTTTTTTATGAAAATATATAATTATCTTGTAATTTATTGCTATTTCAGTATTTATGATGTCCTTCAAAATGTCCGATGTACACTTGGTTTTATATAATGACTTTTTTTTATTGATCTGTTTGATTTTGCTAATATTTAATTATAAAATTTGATTAATTAGAAGTTTTTTGTCCTTGAATTTCTTTAAGATTAAACGTAAAGACTATACTTTTATAATGGAATTGTTTAAATTCATGGATAATAAATTACATTTAAAGTAAAAAGTAAGACGTTGCAATGCATTATGTCAAAGAATTAAAAATTTTAAAAATGAAACGCTGGTTTTCAATTCTATCATTGTTAAGTCAATACAGGGAAATTTTTAAAATTTAACTGCTAAGGATCTTAAATTCTTCTATAAAAAGCGTTTTTATGTATGGCAGTGAAACATACTAGTTAGAAACTACAGGTATTTGTTAACAGATTTCTATGCATAAAATTTAGAATGTTTTAACTTGTTAGAATAACTTAAAAAAATTGCAGCAAAAGAACCTATACTGATGCAACAATGAAAAAATATAAAGCTGAATAAGCCATATACTGAAATAAAATCACAACAACACAAGCCCCATGGCGTTGATATAGAACTTCCAAGAAAGTGGAAGATGCGGGCATCCAAATAATTCCTGATGACGCACAGTGGTAATTGAACCTACCCAATGCCATCTAATATGGGTGAAGTAAAAACTGGAATCCATAAATAACATGATGATGAAAAATAGAAACTCAATGCTCCCATGCGGAGTTTTTTTTTTTTTTAAGCGGTAAATGTTCAACTGTTAGGCAAATAAGCCTGTCTATACCATAGGTACATATTGGAACAGGTAGGCCAAATTATAATATTCGTGTTATTAGAATTGATCTTAATGAATTCCACATACAATTTTAACTTCAGTATTAGGTCTTATAACACATAGAAACGTCATAGATTTTCAATACAATTCTATTTTTGTTTATGTTGTAATATTTTGTATTTGAGTTTTATGGTTTTCTATATCTGTGAGTTATATTATTCAATTAAATTATTTGTTTATATTTCGCATTTATTTATATTGTAATATTGATGTGTTTTTTATTAAATATGTATAATTATAAATTATTGATTAAGCTATTAATTTGAGCCAAATGGTGAATGGTAGCTGAGTCAAGTCGAAAACCAGAAAAGTTTTTTCCCTTTCACTCAGATTCGAACCCAGGCCTTTTGTATGAAAGTTCGGCACTCTAACCACTGTGTAATAAAAGGAAATACGAACCACAATCCACAATTCCACAATTTCCATGAATAATTTGTAACCCAACATTTTTTTTATCTTGTTAGGACTTTTAGAATTTGATAAATTTCCTATATAAAGTAAACTAACCGAATTAGGAAACCGAACTGAAAATCCCGTCAATAATTAGGAAAAATTCCAAAATACAATAGAAAAATTACCTAATTGATTTTTAGAAAAAGTAGCAAATTGAAAATAGGTAATTTACCAGAGACAGTTAGGAAATTGAAAATTACCTAACTAATTAGGACGAGTTTTGGTGAAATTTTCCTTATTATTAGGAAATCTATCAATACTTTTTTGCCGTATATATTTAAAAATGATCAGGAACCGAATCAAAATCTATTTTGTTATTTTAAACATTTATTTACATTTAATTAAATTACTATAATATAGAAAAACATATAATAAAGATATAATAATTTTCACAATTTTACCCATTTTGTAATTATTACAGGTAATTTTTACCTTGACTAAGAAAATAGGTTCATAAAAGTTTAAATTTTACAAAATCCCAATATTTTATATACTGTATTTTTAATTATGTACATATATATAATATTATTGTTTGTATTGCATTGCATATGTAAGTAAATATGTATGAATAGATATAATTATAATATATAAAAATATATTTAAAAAATATATATATTATAATGAAAATGTTCAGAAGTGGGCATGAATTTCAATTTAAATGTAGGATGAAAACTTATATAAAAAATAAAAAAAAAAAATAAAATAAATCAAGAACACCTGTTGGTTTCCAAAAATTTAAATGAGAAATCGATTATTATTTTTTATGAATATTGAGTTTTATTTTTTTGATTAAAAAAAAAAACAGAAACTGCCTTTGGTAAAAATTTATATCGAAAGGAA